>OX453070.1:4493290-4901437 GCA_949699795.1 Spicauda simplicius | reverse complement strand
CTGATGGTAATTGATCACTGTTGCCCGTAGACATTTAGAAGCTGGTAGAACCAGTGTAATTCGACTGGGAAAAGTACTACCGTCGCCACACCTATTTCTGTGTTTCTTTCTGCGTTTCGTTGGAAGGGTGTGGTTGCCGGCACACTTTTGATGAGGCCTACAATGAAGGACCACGTTTCGGCGCCGTAGGTCGTCACAGTAATTCTTTAATAATAATTAAGTGCTAATAAAATAAGAAATTAATTATTATTAGAGAAAGCATTAAGCCAAATCTAAAATTAAAGTGAAGGTGTGCGTAGACAAAAATTGAGTCAGTTAAAAATGTAATAAATTAATCATATTTATGGTGGCTAGATTCAAAAACAACTTTCGATTTGAAAGTGTTGACCTCGTGAAATATTCTAGAATTAATTCAAACGACATATTACATAAGGTATTTCCATAAATTGACAATTATACTGACCATGAAATAGGAATATCTAAATTGAGGGAAAAAACGATAAAAATGTCGTCGAACATCTAAAAAAAATAATTTATAACTTAAAATGTCAGTTTTGACTAATCATCGCATAGCCCAAACGACTAAAATGGAGCCATGGAATTTCGACAACAGGTTTATTTGATAATGTAAATAAGTGGGTAGGTTACCTATTTCTTTGTCCCTGTAGTTCCGGGACCAGAATAGGGTACTACGGTACTACGGTATCCTCTGCTTGTCGTAAGAGGCGACTAAAAGGGGTTTCTGGGGTTGCGGGCGGTAAGAGTGGGAGCTCGGACCGTCCAGCCAAGTAAACCCGCGAAGGACGATGGCATGTCTGGCTGCATGCCGTCGTAAACACCGAGGGGCACGGTGAGCATGAATCCGTCACCGGTGAAGGGCCAAATAGGGGCATTGCGCACGGAGGAGTCCGGCTGTGTTCAGTTGGAGATCCCGTAGTCCCCCACGTAACACTGAGGACGGCCACCGGGGGGGTTTTGGTGAGGTAAAAATCCAGCATAACCCGGCGTTGCTCCCACGGCGTTGGGTACCTTTTGAAGGTTTTCCCCTCGATAACAAAAAAAAGGTTACCTATTTCTAAGAAAAGATTTTCTGATATTCAAAAAGAAAGAGGTTGTGGTTCTAAACCCATTTTTGCCCATCCTTTTCAATGTTTTGTATTATTTTAAACTAGTTGAATCCCGCGGCTTCCCCCGCGTTAACAAAAATCGATTGTCCCGTGGGAGTAAGATATTTTCCCACAGTAAAAAGTAAACTATATGTTAATCCAGAGTATCAGCTAACTCCCTACCAAATTTTATGAAAATCGCTACAGCCGTTTACCCGTGAAGAAGTAACAAACATACACACTCACAAACTTTCGCCTTTACGATATTAGTGAGTATGATGATAAGATTAAACTAAACTTACGGAGTCATAGACAAAGCAGTTAATACCACGTACTTACCTATTTTTATAAAAGTGAAATAGCAAACCAAAATGCAGTTCTGAAGTTCTGATGAAAAACGGTTCCCGTCAGTCATAAACATCTGCGAACAATTTCACACGAAGCAGGGTTTTTGTCAGAAGTAACCACTCCAGTGCTTGCTACCTCAGTTTTATATAAAAAACCTACGTATATAAGTATCATTAACTATTTGTTGCTTGCGATATTTTTACAATTTCTCGTACGCTAAGGTGGTAAAACCAGTGTAGTTCGACTGGGGAAGTACCACACTATTTCCAGCGTGAAACAGTGCTTGCGTTTCGATCGCCGGCCCACTTTCACATGATTCGAACATCATAGTCCTCGGGAGTAGGAACGCATCTGTGATTGACATCAGATGGAATCCGTATTTCTGTATGAAGTTAATTACAGTTGTCCATGGACAGCAGTCGTCCACCAATTCGCACTTGGCCAGCGTGGTGGACTATGGCCTAAACTCTCTCATTCTGAGAGAAGACCCGTGCCCAGCAGTGGGACAATAATGGGTTGACGAGAGATGGACAACAGTGACCTCTTACCACCAGGTGGACTGCGTGCTCATTTGCTACTTCAGTCAGATAAAAAAAAAACGCTCGCTCCTTCTGTTTTCAATAGATTGAAGAAGCAAAAGGGCATGGTGTCCAATCGATGGCAAGTGGCGCGCTGAAGTACCAATTCGACGGGCTCCTAGAACGAAGTCGTGTATGAAAAATTACCAACTTACAGTATGAAGCTTTGCTGATTGTAACAGTTAATTGTAATAGCTGTTAAGGGACTTATTTAATAAGTTTCTATTACATAATAATAGCTGTTACAATAATTTTCCATAGATCTACTTTCTTGGCGGAAGTAATCAATATTTGTACGTCCACAAAACTTTTAAGCTTCATACTGTAAATTTATAGTATGAAGCTTTGCTGATTGTAACAGTTGATTGTAATAGCTATTAAAGGACTTATTAATAATAAGTTTCTATTACATAATAATAGCTGTTACAATAATTTTCCATGGATTTACTTTCTTGGCGGAAGTAATCAATGTTTGTACGTCCACAAAACTTTTAAGCTTCATACTGTAAATTTATAGTATGAAGCTTTGCTGATTGTAACAGTTGATTGTAATAGCTATTAAGGGACTTATTTAATAAGTTTCTATTACATAATAATAGCTATTACAATAATTTTCCATAGATTTACTTTCTTGGCGGAAGTAATCAATGTTTGTACGTCCACAAAACTTTTAAGCTTCATACTGTAAATTTATAGTATGAAGCTTTGCTGATTGTAACAGTTGATTGTAATAGCTATTAAGGGACTTATTTAATAAGTTTCTATTACATAATAATAGCTATTACAATAATTTTCCATAGATTTACTTTCTTGGCGGAAGTAATCAATGTTTGTACGTCCACAAAACTTTTAAGCTTCATACTGTAAATTAGTAATTTTTCACATACGATTTTGTTCTAGGGGCTCGTCGAATTGTTTATAAAAATGGTTTTAACTGAATTTAAATAACAAAGCCAGAGTTTAGATCAGGTAATAACAAAGCCACAGATCAGATAACTTATGATAAATAACATCATTTTAATTACAATCATCATGAAACCGTTCATAAAATACTTCACCGTGCATAATCCACATTATGTCACGTCCACTTAACTTAATAAATCAATTACTATAATTGGTCGCTTCAACAAAAATGTACATCAATACATCTTTTCCACTTAACGTCAACGATATTTAATGGGTTCATTATGTCCAGTGAATAATTGAAGGAGTATTTTAATTGGCATAAGTACCGGTTATACGGAGGCTACAGATTTTACATAATATATATGTGGCATGGTTTAAAGGTGAACTTTGACTGGACCTATTATGGAGGCATTACCTTATGATCTTTTTAATATTTCTGTAGGTCTATTTTTCTCTGGTTTAAAATTGCTAAGGTAATAAATACATATTTTTGTATTATAGAAATAGCGCACGAGTATATAGTCCACCTGATGATATATGGTCACCGTCCTTTTTTTAACGTCATGGAACCTTTTTTCACTGCTGGGCAACAGAGGTGTTCGGAGTCCAGTTTCGACTGTATACCGACTAAAACGCTGACGGTGTTCCTTCGACAGCTTGCACCAAGGGGCAGGAATAGGTAGGTGACTTTGATTGACACACCGGTCTGACGCGCAATGGGTTCCGGATTCGATTCCCGGCCAGACAGGTATCTGAATGATGAGTTTAGATTCATGTTATGTGTCTGAGTGTTTGTGTATTCGTCTTGTGTGTGTCCATGGTGCCCACGACACAGGAGAAAATCCTAGTTTGGGGCTATGGGTCTAGAATGCGTGTGTTTTTAAAAAGAAGAAAAAAAAGGTACGCTTGCGCTTGGCCACTGCGCATGGACATCTATGATGAACCTCAGTGGCAGAACTTTTAGTAGTATTACTTCGAAAGCACCACTGTCACACCTATTTCTGTTTAATAACAACATGCGCTCATGTGCTTTTCGACCGAAAGGGAGTAATAAGGGAGACATACGTAGATATTCGATGTATTGTAACATAATCCTCCGGGGGGGAATCTTTGGCTAAATTCAGGTAAGACTAATTTTATCTGAGGTTGAGCACATTGCAGTGGCCACCTACCATCAGGTGGACTGCATGCTTGTTAGGTACTTTCAAATTATAAAAAATGGTTTGGCAAGTAGAGGGTCATTAATATATCTCTACATAGTTTAAAACAAAGATGTTTCTCGCTGTCTGTCCTTATGTATGCTAAAACTGCGTTACGGATTTTTACGCAGTTTTTTTAATAGATAGAGTGATTCAAGAGGAAGCTTTTTATGTATAATATAGTGGAGGAACATTGATAATTTTAGATTTTTGACGTTTAGGCGGAACGAAGTTCGCCGGGTCAGCTAGTTTCTTTTATAAAACATAGAATGTTGAATTAGGTTGTGACCTTCGTATTTGCTATCGATGTGGGCTGTTTGGATGAATAACACAAAAACGCAAATTTTACAGGAGAAACACGTAAAAAGTAAACAATGCTTTTGTGTTTATCTTTTAAATGAATAAAGTTAAAGTAATACTAATATAAAAATTAAAAAGGTCAACACAGTGTGGTTAGATGATCAAGGTTCCATTCAGGCCTATTTGGATAAACTTAATACTTGACTTAAAATTCATGATTTTTTAGCTGTGCGGTTATTAATGCAAAGATTCGATACAATACAATACAATACAATACAATACAATACAAAACTCCTTTATGGTACACCAAAAATATATACTAAAAATAAAACCACAACGCTACATATTATAAAACAAAATCGCTTCCCGCTGTCTGTCCCTATGTGTGCCTAGATCTTTAAAACTACGCTACGGATTGTAATGTAGTTTTTTTAATAGATAGAGTGATTCAAAAGGAAGGTTTTTATGTTTAATACATGCCTAATATAGCGGAGGAATACCGATAATTTTAGATTTTAGGCGGATCGAAGTTCGCCGGGTCAGCTCGTAAACATGCGGTCAATTAGTACAATAGGCGTCTTATCACGAAGATAGCGATCTCTCCCAGACAATCTAATATTTGTAGAAGTAATATATTTTAATTGTAAGAAAGATTAGGAGTGTACAATCTACTAACTTACCGCCTTGATAATTATATAACTCTGATACGATTTATGTATTTTATGTGGGTGACACACACAGACATAGTTCTAGGCTCTAAGTCTTGAACACTGGGATCGGCTCAATATAAGAAAATTATGCGCATATTTTTTATTCTCCATTAATCATTCAGCTTACATTTTAAAACATTTTTCAAATTAGTACTGTCAAGATTGTAATTGACCTTTCGAAATTTATTGAAGTTCAAATTCTTATCGCTTTGTATCTATTATATTGTTATTTATAAAGATAATTGTGCAAAGTAGTGATGTAACGATGGTAATTATTTGGACATTCGCGAATGCGAATGCGAACGATGTTTTTTAGTGTAGAATTTAGATTTGTCGACTTTTTGTTTTTTAGTCGTAAACACATTCAATGCCAGTATGATTTTGACGGATGTTTCCTCGATGCCCTTTGAGCGCATCTGACGTGTTGCTGGATTGGCGATAAAGTTTACAAAAAACATGTATGAATGTATATTATTATTATTATCTTTATAAATAAACATTTTTCTGATCCGAGTGGTTGGCACACAGAATGCCAGGTGCCGAATACTCGGTTCCGAGAGCTAGGGATGACAATAGTTTAGCAACGGACGGGATGCTCGGTCGGATCCGTGTGCGGCACCGCTACCATGGCCCCTCCAAACTCAGATCCGAGTGAAGGGCACTAAATGTGTTAAATTGCAGGTTGATTTCAACTTAGATCTTTTTCTGACTGAACATGCAGTCAACCTGATGATAAGTGGCTACTGCCGCCCACGGACATCTGTAATCAACTCCATACAGAACATGGGTTCCATCTGAAGTCAATCACAGATGCGATGCTACTCCCGAGGACTAAGATAGTCGCCTAATGTGAAAGTGTGCCGGCATTCACATCCTTCTATCGAAACGCAAGAATAGTTCACGCTAGAAATAGGTATGGCGGTGGTACTTCCCCGGTCGAACTACACTGGTTCTACCTTGAAAAAGGATGAATTTGGGGACCTTTTTTGCAAAGCACTGCAATTCATTATTCGCAAACCATTCGCACAATTCTTGCGAATACAAATGCGAATATCTAAAAACATGCGAATATCGCAAATGCTATTCGCATTTCGCATTTCGTTACGTCACTAGCACGAAGTAATGTCAGCGCGATGTTCAAACCAGTTACAAGTAGCTGTTTTCGCGAAATTCCTCAAGCAAATAAACATTCAAACTTGGCAAGGACGTGGGATCAAAAATAAAACAGATACCTATACGTATATTCTTAATTGATGAGGTTTCTTTATGTATGACGTAAATATTCAGATGCTTTGTGTTTTGGTGCTAGGTTTTACTTTTACGTCCCTATAGTTCCGGGATCAGAATAGGGCTACGGTATCCTCTGCCTGTCGTAAGAGGCGACTAAAAGGGGTTTCTGGGGTTGCGGGCGGTAAGAGCGGGATCTCGGACCGTCCAGCTAAGTGACCCCCGAAGGGCGATGGCACGTGTGGCTGCATGCCGTCGTAAACACCGACAGACACGGTGAGCATCAATCGGTCACCGGGGAAGGGCCCAAAAGGGGCATTGCGCTCGGAGGACTCCGGTTGAGGTCGTTTTGAGATCCCAGAGTCCTCTTTACAGCGCTGAGGACAGCCACCGGGTTTTAGTGAAGTCCATCATAGTCCTCGGGAGTAGCAACGCTATGTCCATTGTTGGAGTTTCTTACAGACGTCTATGGGCGGCAATGAGCACTTAACATCAGGTGGACATCATGCTTGTTTGCTACTTCAATCAGATAAAAAAAAACTGTTTGAATTGGCAATTGCAGATCTCGTGATCTACAGTGATTATTTGTCAGGAAAAACAAATGTATAGATATATCGTAATGATTAATACTTTAACAGATTTTAATTACAAATATTTGGACAGATCTTGATTTAAAAAATATGGCTGTTTAGTCGGCTGGTAAGGTGTAATTTATATCAGGCAGATCTAGAAACTTATAGTAGTCCTAAACACAGAGTTATAATGCAAATTCAGAGAGTGACTTCAAGAACGTCTAAAATAATATTTGACGGTTTTTAGGTATAACCGATAGTAACGTCAAATTTAAATTCAAAATTGATGAGATAAACGCAGATATACGCAGAGCAGTGATAGCCTAATGGCTGAAACTTGAACTCTCGATCGAGAGATTCAGGGTTCAAAGCCAGGCATGCACCACAGATTTTTCTAAAATTATGTGCATATTAGAAATTTATTATCACTGCTTTTCGGTGAAGGAAAACACCGTGAGGAAACCTACACACCCGAGAGTTCTTTAAAAAAAAGTTCTCGGAGGTGTGTGAAGTCCACCAATTTGCACTTGGCCAGTGCGGTGGGCTATGGCCTAAACTCTCTCATTCTCAGAGAAGACCCGTGCCCCGCAGTGGTACAATAATGGGTTAACGAGAGATACGATGTAATTATCTCAGTAGTACGAGAACGTAGTAGAGTACTTACTAGTAGAGTACTTAGTAGTTGTAGTACGAGTTTATTACGTTTCATCTCAAAAAATAATTGTTTACGTTTTCACCCATTATTGCAAAGTATGCAAGGTATAAGAGGAGACAGAAGACTGAAGAGGACAGCGAGAAACCGTTGGATTCAGAAGGTACAGGACCGGTTGGAGTGGCGTCATTCGTCAGTGGACCTCCAAGGGCTGATGGATGGATGGATGATGCAAGGTACGGCCAATAGTGAAAACTTAATGCGTGCGATGTACATTGGAATGTATGCGAAAAATATGAACAATGTTCGTTTTGAGTAACATTATTATCTTAAACTAATGGCATCATACTTCATACTAGCTACAAAGTAAAATAGGTGTTCCTAAATACACGAAAATAACCCTACTTTGCATGTACACTCCGCGCGGCACGTGCGACAATTTTAGGCAAAATCCACATAAACACAATGCCCAAACTATCTCATTCCGTATTCCGCAGACTTGAATTTTGAATGGACTACTGGACAATAACCGTCGCGTTTAGTACGTCGTTTTTACTTAACATTCACCGCAGAAGTCTTTGAGCAAGTATGTAGTAGTTACCGTAAAAAGATTGTTGTGTGTTTGTGTGCATTTTAGAATGTTAGAATTTTAATTTGCAAATTGAAAACTTAATATTCAGAGAGTGACTTCAACATCGTCCCCAAAAATATTTGTTTTATTTTTGTTTTTTCATAAAATGAAGTAGCAAACGAGCACGCAGTCCACCTGAAGGTAAATGAATACTGACGCCCATGGGCATATGTGAGCAACTTCATATTGAACAAAGGTTCTAAAGTCAATCACACATGCAGTGCAACTTGCGTACCACTGATGTCACATTTATCGCACTGTGAAGTTTTTAGTAAGTATGTATTATCTAACATAAGACGATTTTTTTAATAATATTGAAGTAGCAAACGTGCATGCAGTCCACCTGATGATAATAGTCGCTGCCGCCCATGTAGATCTGTAAACTATTTACTCCTGAGGACTGAGATGGTCGCCTCATGTTAAAGTGTGCCGTCAACCACACCCTTCCATCGAAACGCAAGAAATGGTTCACGCTAGACATAAGTGTGGCGGTGGTAAAGGTCAAACTACACTGATTCCTCCACCTGGTAAAATGGTTGTGTATTTATACACGTATCAGTGGTTGACTATGATCTAAAACATTTAATTATTGAGAAAGACTTGAAGAAGACCTATGCTCAATAGTGGAAAAGTAATAGACTGCAAGCGAGGCATTAAAGCTATTCATTAAACTAGTCGTTAAAATGCAGTGAAAGCCTAGTGTTTCGCAATTTTCTTTCAAGCTCTCCGTGCGTTTCACTGGTAAGGTGCATCTGATTCTTGGAGGTTATGTGCATATTAAAAATTAATTTACCGTTTGCTTTAACGATGAAGAAAAATATTGTAAAAAACCCTACGCGTCTGAGTATTAAATAAATAAAGGTCTTAACGAAGTAAAAAGTCTTTGAAGTTGGTAGAATTATTTGTGATTTAACTCCGGAAGAATCATCGCTACACATATTTTTAATAGAAGCGGGGGTTATGAAGACATACATAACTGAGGCGTTCTAATGTAGTTCGCGGTGGTCCTCAGAAACACATCTGTGGCTAACCTTACGTAAGGGTTTGATTTTGATTACAGATATACTGACATAGGCGGTAGTGGCCACTCACCAATTGCTCTGTGCCACATCATAAAAAAATTAATCATTCAGTTTGCATTGAGCCAGCGTGATGGATCATGGTCTAAACACTTTCGCTGTGAGCAGAGACAGTAATTGGTTGACGGTGAAATTAATATCCCTATTGTATTTATGATTTGTTCATTACCACATCCTTTCAAGACGAATCCTTTATATCATGGTTCTCATGAGAAGTTACCGTAGGTAAATACCGTCCCTGTAGTTCCGGGATCAGACTAGGGCTACGGTATCCCCTGCCTGTTGTGAAAGCTACTACAAGGGACTTCGACGGTTGTGGGCTGCTAGAGGACGGTGGCATCTGTGATCGCATGCCCTTGTAAACACCAGGAGGCACAGTAATCTTAAATGCTCACAGGGGAAGAGCCCGAAAGCGGCATCGCGCTTGGAGGGCTCTGGTTATGTTTCGTTGGAGATCGCGGAGTTCTCCTCGCAGCCCTGAGGCCGGCCACCTTTATTTAGTGAGGTAAAAATACCATATAATTCGGCATAGCTCCCACGGCATCCGATACCTTTTGAAGATTTCCCCATTGAGTACTTCTCAAGATAAAAATTATGCATTTACATCCAACTGAAAATTTTGTTTAAGTAAATTTAAATAAAAAATCTTTACTTGATAAACGAATAAGAAGAAAAAAGTCAGTAAAATACATCCGGGTTAAGATGATATGAGAGGACATTTAAACAGATGAGTAGTTTATCAAACACTGCTAAAAATCATCGCAAATAAATCTGCTTTCCAATAAAAATATGCGTTTGTGGTCGCGGGCCCCCATCAAGACGATATTCCCAGAAATAGTAAATGGTAAACACTCATATCACATATACATTAAATGTAATTTAAAGGTAAATATTTGCATTAAGTTGTACAATTTTATATGCGTGTATTACACGTTCTTGCTGTAGTTATTCTTTGTTAATACTTCATTGAAAATTATAAACGATAGGTACATGTTTTAAGGTATAGGTAAGGTATAGTTATGTTTTACCGTACTTTCCACGCGTTTCGTATTGTAGTTAAAAACCGTCTGCACTAGATGCTCGTCTGCTACTTTTTATCTGACCGAAGTAGCAAACAAGCATGCAGTCCACCTGATGGTAAGTGGTTACGCTACCCATAGACACCTATAAGCAACTTCAAATAGAACATGGGTTTCTGAAGTCAATCATAAATGCGTTGCCGCTCCCGAGGACTATGATGGTCGACTCATATAAAAGTGTACCAGCAACCACACCCTTCCATCGAAACGCAAAAAAATGCTTCACGCTAGAAATAGGTGTGGCGGTGGTACTTCCACGGTCGAACTACACTGGTTTTACCACCTGCAAAACTACTAACTTTACAGTCGCACGCACACGAGCACTTAAATTAGAAAGAGGTACACAAGGAGATACACAAGATTACCGAGAGAAATCGACATGGAGACAGCATAATGGTTTTTAGTTATATGAATTTCTGCCACTCCAATATTATATGGCTAAAGAATCAAATTTTATATGTAAGGGCCCGGTATGAGAAAAATGTGAGGAGTAAAATCTACTGAACAATGACCTCGTTACGTTTACAGTTCTGATTACAAAATCGTTTACTTAGACAAAAGTTTCCTAGTAACAGACTTTCTTTGCAATTTGGTCGTATTATTTCTTAAAACGTAAATTCAAACAATACCAAAGCACAAATAATATGTAAACCCGCATTTCCATTTTTTGTTATCTTAACACTTAATTATATTATTCAAAACGTGTAAAAAATGTGTTGCATAATGAGAACAAAAACAAATCCGGCTTGCAAGAAGCTCACTATAAATAAACGTGTTGAAAACATTCTTTAGGTAGTCGTCTTATCAGTATGTTATGACGAGTAGCAAGCGATATAAATATGTAGTATTTTTTAAATATTATAGTTGTAATTGTACTACAGTACGATAGAGCAGTGATAGCCTAATGGTTGAAACTTGCCCTCTCGATCGGGAGGTCCGAGGTTCAAACCCAGGCAAGCAACCATTGATTTTTCTAATATTATATGCGTGTTAGAAATTAATTATCACTCCTTTTCGGTGAAGGAAAACATCGTGATGAAATTTACACACCCGAGAGTTCTTTAAAAAATAGTTCTCGGAGGTGTGTAAAGTCCACCAATAGGACGGCCTAAAACTCTCTCATTCTGAAAGAAGACCCGTACAACCCATTATTGTCGCACTCCCGGTAGTGCGACAATAATGGGTTGACGTCACGATAGTACAGTATTTTTTTCTTTGATATTAATTCAAGGTTTTTTCTTTGATACTTTATACTTTCTTACAAACAGTTGCTTACATATTCGTCCGATATCCGAGCTGTTCGTCTCGATCCGTGCGAGCTTCGTACTGTCGTACCATATACATACACCTTAAGCGAACGCTCGGCGGCGCTACATGGTAGGCGGAGTTAGGGTGTTATGTTTTTTCATTAAGGAATTTCTTGATTCGGTCGCCGCACTCAAAGCCCGCGATAAAAGCTATGCCTATTGCAGCTTATATATATAGCTTAAAAAGAGTGCGCAGCATGAGGAATTGGATGCTGCCCAGCATCATGGTGGCATCCGAGGACAACCAGATCTTCTACAGTGTCCGACACTGCACTGATCACACCTATCAAACAAAACCTACACCTGTAGAATTTGTTTCAACTGACAACAGTTTAAATTAAACTTAAAGCAATCTCTATCAAGTAACAAATTAAACATTCAAAATCCATACATACTGCAGTTTAACAAATTTCGCATTTTAGCTTACCTTCAAAATTTGTAAAGCGATATTAAAGCGACGTCTATTCCGATACTAAATCCAGGATCCTGTAAGCATAAATCCTTACAAATAGGAAGCTAGACACTTTCAAGCAACCCTTTGACGCCGCGAAGAGTGTTTGATAATTCTTAGTCATAAATTTTACTCTGACTTTAACTGAATATTTGAAATAATTATGTTTATTTTTATTTCCGATTGATGTAGCAAACGAGCATGCAATTTACCTGATGGTAAGTGGTCACTGCCGCCCATGGGCAACTGTAAGCAATATGATATAGAACAGGGGTTCAATCTGAAGTCAATCACAAATGCGTTGCTACTCCTGAGGACTAAGATGATCGCCTCATTCACATGTAAGCCAGTAACCACAACCTCCCTCTGAAACGTAAGAACTACTTCATGCTAAGGATAAGTGTGGCGGTGGTATTTCCGCAGTCAAATGACACAGGTTCTACCACCTAGTAAAAATATATACTTTCTCAGAAACAGTTGCTTACATATTCGTCCGATTTTCGAGCAGCTCGTCTCGATCCGTGCGAGTTTTGTACTGTCGTACCATATACATATACGGTAAGCAAACGGTCGGTCGCGCTACATGATAGACCGAGTGGGGGGTGTTAGGTTGTTTTCGTTACGAAATTTCTTGATTCAGTCGCCGCGCTCAAAGCCCTATCGCAGCGATAAAAGCTATGCTTAAAAGGTAAGTCATAGATGTGTTTCTTTTTATCACATCTTTCAGACCAAAACATAACACTGCGTTTTTAGGCAGAAATAGGTGTGAAGAATAGAAAGGCTCAATCAGATATGCGTTGACAACTCTGAAGACTAAGATAGTCACCGCATATCATTACGCATGCATATAACAGTAGTACCATCTGTGAAAGTTAAACTATACAAAATTAAGAGAAAATGCCTACGGTAAATTTATTTTCAGACCAAACATCTTTGGTATTGTTGGACAAAAAACTAGCTTTTTTTAAATATTTTTTGATATTTTAAATGACGTAGGTACATTTCCTCTTAAAAATGTTGATTTCCAAAAGTAAAAACTGTTTAACAATATATCTTAAAACTTATTTGACTATAAAATTCGTATACTGATATGCAATAATCATCCGATTTTATAAATAATATTTGTGCCACCTTGCGAATTAAATGCAATTTATTAATTTTACGGCAATGTAGCTTTATCCTTGTAGTTTGAACTAAAAACAAAAATTAGAATATCAACGCGATAGAATTCCTATAAATCGTCTCACAAATATTCGTGGAATCCGTAAACGCATAAAAAAGTGGCGCCTACATTTCAACGTATGCAAATTAGTAGTATTTTCCCAACAATCTGAATATTAGCACTCAAAAATGAACATTATTTGTTACTAGTTGAATCCTGCAGCTTTGCCCACGTTATCAAAAATCGATTGTCCCGTCAGAATAAGATATTTTCCCAAAGTAAAAAGTAGTCTATATGTTTATCCAGAATGTCAGCTAACTCCCTACCAAATTTTATGAAAATCGCTCCAGCCGTTTACACGTGAAGAAGTAACAAACACACACACTTACAAACTTTCGCCTTTATAATATTAGTATGATTGTGGACCGAAAGTTAGATACTCTGTGTATTAGTCATTCAAGCAACCTTGTGTGGGATCACGGACATGTCAACATTCTATGCATCGTTTCTAGACCGGACACAGAAAGTGACTTTTTTATCATATTGAAGTAGCAAACGAGCATGCAGTCCACCGGATGGTAAGTGGACATTGCCGCCAATGGGCATCTTTAAGCAACTTTAGTCCGTCATAGATGCATTGCTTCTTCCTAGGACTAACATGTTCCCCCTCAAAAACAAAAAAAAAGGACTAACGTATTCGCCTCATATAAAATTAAATCGGCAAACACACCTTTCCACTGAAAAACTGTTTCACGCTAGAAATAGGTGTGACAGTTGTACTTCCCCGGTTGAATTACACTGGTTCTGTTAGGTGACAGAACCAAATGACTATAAAGTAATAAGTGACTATTTAATTTAGATTATCAATAACACAAATACCCTTTTTATGTTTCATAACTTGGAATATGTCTTTCCCAACCGGAGGGGAAGGCCCGATTCGTGCTTCGAGATTATAGTAAAGTGAAGTTATTCTGATGCTATTTTTACGATTATTCGAGGAATGTATGGGTTAGGAGCCCAACGGTGTCAGATATTTTGTTCAATACAATAAACAGAAAGGGTATATTTTAGTCTACCTTGAAGACTAAGAGGGAACGTCTTTCGTAAGAGTTTCTTTTAATTTCAGCATTTTGTTTCATTAAAACTGCTTGTTCAATTTTTAAGTTACCAAAATATTTAACGAAAATAACCTTCTTCGCTGGACGATATTTGCTAGACGTAACTATAAAACTAAAATTTATCTGCCCTCCTTGTTTTTTTATAGCTGACAAATAAAGATAAAGAATGTCAGACGTCAGGCGTGTTTATGAGGATTTCGAGGTTTTAAGGAATTTGCAACAGAACATTTGGGTGGCCATCTTTGATTTATCATGACTTTCATCTTACCTTATCTTAGAACATGTTTTATAGTAAGCGAGGAACTAATAGCGATTTCAATTATAAGTATGCGAATCAATAAATTAATAATCTTATACTAAGTTGTTCAACATTAACTTTAACTGGTTTCTATAAATAATGTTAATATTCTTGTCAACGCTTTACTGTCCCACTGCTGGGCACGGGTCTTCTCTCAGAAAGCGAGAGTTCTAGGCCATAGTCCACGCGCTGGCCAAGTGCGAATTGGTGGACTTGACACACCTCCGAGATCTTATTTTTTAAGAACTCTGGGTTATATAGGTTTCCTCACGATGTTTTCCTTCACCGAAAAGCAGTGATAATAATTAATTTCTAATAAACACATAATTTTAAATCAGTGGTGCGTGCCTGGGTTTGAACCTCGGACGTCCCGATCGAGAGAGTTAGTTTCAACCATTAGGCTATCACTGATCATATAATGTTATCGATACTCACAAAAGAACACCTCAATATGAGTATCTACTTTTTTAGAGTTGAAACTTAATCTGTTGAATTGACAAGTCTGTTCTATATGCGGTTGGCTAACTTTGTTTAGATTTGGCGACCTTTTTTTTTTTGTCGACAAACCAGTTTGATTTCAATTTGGATTTTTTTTGCAAAGCAATGTAATTCAATATTCGCAAAATTTTTGCAGATGCGAATAGATATATGCGAATAATCGCGAATGCTAATGCGAATATTAAATCACTAATATAGAGTCATAAAGATGCACCTAGAGTCATAAATTATTTTATACCTAACTATGAAAATAACTCACCGCGAACCATAAAGTACGAGTCTAGGTATTCATTATGTATCAGATTTTCAAAATCGATTTAATGTAAAACTTCACAGCCCGCTTCAAACTTCGCTGATTTACTTCGAAGGTTACAAACTTCGTAATTTCGACATGAGTAATAGTATCTCTTCCGAACTTAATAACCCTTTCTGTAACATTAATACGTGTTTCAAAAATATGTATTTCGCTGTCTATTTTATTTTTATTTTATTTGTACTAGAATCACTACATAGTATAAAACAAAGTCGCTACCCGCTGTCTGTCCCTATGTATGCTTAGATCTTTAAAACTACGCTACGGATTTTAATGCAGTTTTTTTAATAGATAGAGTGATTCAAGAGTACGGTTTTTATGTATAATAATATGCATAAAATAGTAGAGAAACACTGATAATTTTAGATTTTAACTTTTAGACGTAACGAAGAACGCTGGGTCAGATAGTCAGCAACATAATCTTAGTACATTATTATTGTTTAGTTAAAAAATCCGAATATTAGCTAGTCAACCAGGGTTGACTAATAGACAATGCTATTGGGCCGATCAAGTTAGCCGTATTGTATTATATTATAGAGAGGCACAAAATCACGTATTATTAAGAATTTTTATACAATTGTAATTTGTACAATTGAATACGTTATTCAATTGATACTAAGTTGTTATTATCCGTCGCAAATATCATATAGAAAAAGAAAATCATATGTATGTATGTGACGAAAAGATATCCTCTTTTCTTTTAGAAGTTGGTAAGGAATTTGAAGGTGGTAGATGGTGGTAGAACCAGTGTAGTTTAATCGGGGAAGTACCACCGCTACACTTATTTCCTGCGTGAAGTATTTCTCGCGTTTCTATGGAAGGGTGTGGTTGCCGGCACACTTTTATATAAGGCGACCATCATAGTCCTCGGGAGTAGAAACGCTTCAGTGATTGACTTCAGATAGAACTAGAAATGTTCTGTATGAAGTTGATTACAGATATTCAGTGGCAGTGAACACTTACCATCAGGTAAACTGCATGCTCGTTTGCTACTTCATTCAAATAAAAAAGAATATGAGGTATGAGCTGTTGCTTGATTAGTATTATAGTAGGAGCAGTTGTGCCTAGCAGTATTATTATTATGCTAAAACAGATTTGAAGCTAGGTCTGAATCGGAATCTTACCACGGTAAATTCATTTGCCTTTAAATAATAATGACAATAATAAAGTAATAACCAACAGGTCATCAGCTGGTCATTACTGTCGATATTTAAAAAACTAAATATTACGTCACCAAGATTCAATCCAACATGATGTCATTGCACGTACTCAGCTGCAATTGTCATGTCACATTTAGAAGAATGACGCATGCGCAACCAAAAATGGATATTGAGGTAACAATGTGTCTTAATCCGTTGACCATAGATATACCTCTGCAGCCAATTTCTGTGAACTTTTATATTTTGATATCACGGTTCAATGGAATAAGCATATTTGGGACTGAGCAATAATATACATTACTATAGTATATTTAATAAATGTCAAAGTGTAGCATATCTTGCCAAACAGGGCTCTCTTTTACTGAACTGTAAGGCAAGATACTGGAGCTAACTTTCATTACCATGTAAAAAAACATGATTGTAATTATATTTAAAAAATGGATATAAGTAAGAAAAAAGACAAACCCGCTGAGTTTCTTGCCGGATCTTCTCAGTTGAGGTCGTATTCCGATCCGGTGGTAGTGTAAGAAAAAAATGTAACTGACAAATTGTAAATGCCCCCGTAGGCCTATACAAAATAAAGACATTTCATTCCATATTATTACAAAATAAATAATCGTTACGACGGAATATACCCGATAAATATAGTTTTCGCTATTTTCATTATCATTCAAAAGTTCACCCCTGTTTATAATATAGAAGTAGTGAACGATTATGTAGCTCACCTGATAGTACAAGGCTTTTGTAGCCCATACATATCTACTACTGGTAAAATTAAAGTTTTGCCTGTCTGACGTTGGTTGAGTTTGACGACCATACCAGGTTACCATACCAGTTTAACGCGCAATGGGTCCCGGGTTCGATTTCCGGCCAGACAGGTATCTGAAGATGAGTTTAGATTACTGTTCTGGGTCTGGGTGCTTGTGTATTCACACAAGGACCAGACCCATAAACACAAGGTTTATTCATCTCCTGTGTCCATGTTACCTACGACACAGAAGAAAATCCTACTGTGGGGCTATGAATGTAGAAAGTGTGTTTTTAAATGAGTTGCTACCCCGAGGACTGAGCTGACAAGAGAAGCTAAGCGACGCCTTAAAACTGTATGACTTTACACAACTTTCAAGCCAGAACAAAGCAGCACTTATCACCGCTGCTATTAGAGCTATTAATTATTACTAGAAATAGATGTGGCTGCGATGCCTTTAGAGTCAAACTACACAAGATTCTAGCACCCTTAGCTATATTCGGTGTCGGTACAGTGAAATCATGAAGAGCTTCTTAGGGTGATATTTTTTTATACTCAGTAATAAGATAGACTGGATAACTGATTGGAAGGAGTTACCGTCGCTTATGGACATTTGTAACATTAGAGTACGCGTTAAAGTAAAAAAGAGTTATTTTTGTTTCTTTCTTGAAGAATCGCTTAAAATAGCGTTGCAAGAATACCATAAGAGAAATTTCATACAACACTTTTTACACTTGTAGGAGTAATAATCGTGCATATTGTGTAGCAAATAGACCACTACCATTTCAGATAAGTGGTGCGATAATTAAGGAGGCGGAAGGGGTTGTAACTTATAAGCACTAAACAAAAAAAAAATATTTTAATAATTTCATATTGAACTAGTCAATGAGCACGTAGTTCATTATGCAGTGACGTGAAGTGGTCACAGCCAGCCAGGATCTATAAGTAACTCCGTATAGAACAGGGGTTCTTTCTAAAATAAATCACATACGTTTTGGTATTTCTGAGTACTAAGACTACACACCGAAATGGAGTAAATTAACTGCCTTACGTTGGACCTAGATGTGATGAAGGTACTTTCACGGTCGAATCTTTCAGGTTATGTACATACATGTTATGTATTTATTTTATCCGATAAAAGTAGCAAACGAGCTTGTAAACTATCACTGCTGCCCACATACATCCGTAAACAAATTCATACTAAACATGAGGTCTATTTGAAGTCAATCACAGGTGTGTTGCTACTTCCGAGGAATGTCGCCTCGTATATAAGTGAGCCGGCAACTACACCTTCCACCTTAACATTCTAAAAATGGGTGCATCGGTGAAACCTCCCCGGTCGAACCATCTAGGTTCTACCATCCTGTAAAATGTAGTAACAGTCTTATGAAATACTAACAGTTTCTTAATTCTTCAATTCGCCCGTTCAAAATTACTTAGTACAGGTTCGCAAAAAAATAGTTTAGAAATTTGGTTTGAGGAAACTAACGTTTTCCTTATAAGTTTTAAATTTAATCAAATGCAAGAATATTGATTGGTTTCTTGGTATGGATACCACATGATTCAGTTAATCACTTTTTATCGCTCTGCAAGGGTCACATTGAATTTCCAGAAATGTTATTTGATTCTACATAGCTTCCAAGCAATCTAGCGAAGGACGACTGTATGTGTGGCCGTATATTATCATTAGCATCCGAATCTCTGGAAGAGGATAATTACCCTCAGGGAAGTGACCAATAGGGACGACTCGCTCTGAGGACATCAGTTGCATTTCCTTGAAGAGCACGGAGTACTCTACATACCGCCGACGAAGGCAACTGAAAGAGTTTTAGTAAGGCAAAAATCCTACATAGCCCGCTGCCTTATTTAAAGTGTAGTTTCCTTTCGTTTTTCGTTTCTTTCGAAGGTTTCCTCTCGTTAACCGTTAGTCCACCAATTGGCATTTGGCCAGCGCGGTGGACTATGGCCTAAAACTCTCTCATTCTGAGAGAGCTACCTGCCCCTACTGGGAACGGGTCTCCTCTCAGAATGAGAAAGTGGGACAATAATGGGTTGTACCCTCCCCCCTCACGTTAACAAAAAAGTACTTATATAATGTACCTTCTTACATTAATATGCGTTTAATATAATTATATAGGTATACGTAGGGAAGGGGTAAAATTTATGAACGCGTGTATTTAAATTAATACCGCGTTGTCGAAACTTACCGGTAATGTTTGCAAAGAAAGTTGTAATTTCCAAACTTTTGCGTGTGACACACTGGAGGCTACGAAACAAACTCCCTTAGGGTTTTCATCGCGTGTGTTCTCTAAGTATGGTATGTTTTATGAATTAGATTGAACAATAAAACCAAAATATATAAAAGCGTTGTGGTTGCTTAAAGACGAATACACAATCACTAAAACTCACAACATAAGTATACATTTACCATTCTGTCTGGCTGGGGATAGAACTCTGAATCCACTGCATGTCAGACCATTATAATAACCGCCTCGCTTACAAGTAGATGGAGTTTATATTTTTTTATCAAGTAGCAAAGGAGCATGCAATCTCTCTGATACTAAATGGTCACTGCGGCCGGCGAATATCTGTACGCAATTTTATAAAGAACAAGGGTTCTATCTGAATTCAATCACAGATGGATATGTGTCATATCTTCAAAAGTGACTCGGTAACCACACCTCCTCTGATACGCAAGAACTGCTTTACGTTGCAAATAGATATGAGAATAGTACTACCCCGGTCAAAGGATATACTTACTACCACGTAGCAATCCTTGCTACTTCAATGTTATGTTAAGTCCTATTTGATGTCGATTGCAGATGGCCACGGAGAGCAGAGACTTGAAGGTAACTTGTTACCTTCACATAAGAAATCGTATCATATGTATGATATCAGAAACACCGAATAAATACGGTTGCTTAAATGCGGAAAACATATTTGTGGTGCGAAAATAGGCATTCCATAAAAATACGTCCAAAATTATACAAAGTTATTTCGATGGTCTATTTAAAGATACTCAAATTGTTAGCCAGTTGGCCATTCAAATATTATCTATTGTGTTTATATTATTTCAATATTTATATGCTAAAGAACCACAAAATTAGTTACATATCAAACTTTAACCAGGTAATAATATTTTTGTCATATTTATTCAACTCATTAAATAGACTTATATGGATCTTGCCTTAAAGGAAGACACGTAAAACACATAGATCTGTATTTTAAAAAAAATATTCTTGGCTGTGAATTTGGCGTTTGTCTATTTGTTTTTGCATATTATTTTTTAATTTATAAGTATGAAATGCAGCCTATTTGACGGTTAAGTGGTCTTACTCTGGGATTGTCCATAGACACTTTAGTACTCCTGAGGTTTAAGTTCCAAAATCTTGGATAAGAAACTGCCCTTTACCATGTGGTAACCTTTGAACCAGAATAATAGCAGTTTAACATTGCTGTTATAAGACAGAAATGATATGGTAGTGACTGCAACTACTACTAGCATAAATAAGCTTTAAAATTTAAGTATTGCATGCGTGAAGTGAATGCCTTAAATTAATCACGCATGCACACTATATTAATGAATTAATACACAATTTCACTCACATACGTACATACACACCCGACGAAAAGCATTATATGTTCGATTATTATCTACCTAATATTGTAATAATGATTACCAAAATATAAAAGATTTTACAAATTACATGTTCGATCCTTATTACAAATATCGTGGGCGGAAGTATAACTAATATGAGTGTTGACAATAAAGTTTAACGTCTAATATGTTAATCCTACACAAATTCCTGGGACGTTAACATGCGGATCTTGTAAAAAGTAGTAACAAAAAGGTGACGTTTGTTTACATCGGACATGATGAATCACGAGTAATTCCCATGAGCATTCCGAAGTCGCGGCCTTCATAAGGTTTCTCGCACACGAATATAAATTATAAAGTCTGGTTTTAAACTAGCGCTTTCTGTAATCGTAGATTCACACTAGAATTTTTCTACGCGGTGGATTGCAAGGACATATACAAGAACACAAATAGATACAGAAAAGAAATTTTAATTTTGTCTTATATCTGGCCGGGATAGAGACCAACACTCAATGCGTGTCACGCGGGTCATCCAAATAAAAGTTTGATTTATTATTATTAAACGAACAAAAAACTTAATATCATAAATAAAATAAACCATCCAAAATGGCCATGTTATGCATGGTTATTATAATTAAAATTGCTTCGTACTCAGTGTTTATTGTTGGGTACTTTGTAATGCATTGTTTGTAGTTAAATTAAAACATTGCCTGAAATCGTAAAATTTAATGTATTTAATGCAATTCAACTAAAATACCATTCATACAAGTACCATCCTTGTATATTTGGTAAAAATTTATGTAATTAATGCAATGTAATTAAAATACCATTCATACAAGTACCATTCTTGTATTTTGCAAGGTGGTAGAACCAGTGTAGTTCGACCGGGGGAGTACCACCGCCACACCTATTTCTAGCGTGAAGCATTTCTTGCGTTTCAATGGAAGGGTTTGGTTGCCAGCACACTTTCACATGAGGCGACCAGCATAGTTCTCGGGAGTAGCAACGCGTCTGTGATTGACTTCAGATGGAACGTATGTTCTGTATGAAGTTGATGACAGATGTCCATGGGCGGCAGTGGCCACTTACCATCAGGTGGACTTCATGCTCGTTTGCTACTTCAGTCAAATAAAAAAAATCGAAATATACTTTTTTAATTTCATAAACGGACAAAAAGTAACTTTGACACTTGAAATTCGGTATTGGCCTTGTATACAAGTTTTGTTTTAAAAATATAATTTAACAATAATAACATGGTGCTAGATTTTATTTCAGATTTATTCAAAATAGAAGCAATTTATTTGTAACAAAAATATAAAGTTTATCGTTATTAATATTATTGATCGCGAATTCTGATAACATTATTTTTAAATCATAATTTGATTCGATTCAGTAATCTTTCTGGTTCCTCGTATTAACAATGGGCATCTGATTAACATTTCCTGATTTGCGAATTAAATAATTATATCATCTATAATTTATGTAATATGTAGGAGGTAGAATATTAACACATTAACATTCATAGTCCATTGTGATGTTATTTTAATTGTTTCCTGTTTTATAACTTTCATAATTCCTTATGATTATATTTATGTGACATTTAGTCATAATTTCCTACTCTAGTGCCTTGAATTATTTACTACACTGCAAGTTTATTGTATTAATATAAAAGATATAAACATAATAATTGTAGACAAAGGCTCATTTGAAGTTACACGTATTAGATAGATTGAATTATAAATGCCAAAGTACAATAATAAGTATTTACTTCACTTTTTATTCGCGAAGTAAATTAGTTTATTCTTGCGAATCAGTACTATTAAGAAGTATTACAATAAGTACCTAATTTGATTTTGGTCATTACTAGCGCATCGGACATTCCGACTTAGTCCTCAAAGATTTAAACAAACTCGGTTCAGATTCACTTCTTTTTACGAGAAAAACAGCTATATAATATAAAACTCAGTCACTTTTTTCAAATAAATTAAATTGCATGCTCACTTGTTTCTCTTGTGATAACAATAAAATAAACAAATCGTAACAATCGCACGTGTATAGGCAGCCGATTGTCAATAAAAGCAACTGTCCGATAAGCCACCGGTCAGTCCGCCTTGAGTATCGAATATCTTCGCGCGTCAATAGTCAGTCAGTAACAGACAGTCAGAAACTGACAGACAGTAACAGATAGTCAGTAACGGATAGTCAGTAAAGGAAATACAGAAACATGGTGTCCAGAATTTTGTGCTTCGCGGTCATCGTAGGGCTCGCTAGTGGCGCCACTTGGCAAGGTTTCCAGCCAGCAAAACCCAAGGAATTTGGTTAGTAAAATATACATTTTTAAAATTTTATTTCAGTAAGAAAATCTGCTAGTGTTAGAATACATATTTTTTATTTTATTTCATCTAAAAAAAGTTACCGGCAATATTATATTTTAAAGATCATAACATTATTCTATTTGCATTTGAAACATGTTTTTTTTTACCGACTAATGGTAATAAAAACATGATAAGTTTTAATAAATATAAGTCTTTTAGTTATTCAATTTGGTAAATTTATCATTTAAAATAATATGTAAAACATTGGTATTTTAAAAATAAACGGATAGTGACGGTGTTGCCAACTTTCGTCACTTTAACATTAATGTAAGCATTTTTTCAAGTTAATTAGAATTAGTGGACGTCTTATATGTGTTCTGTAAAAAAAATCTAAGTTCGTATTCACTTAAGTATTTATTTATTTGTTATCGTTATCAAATAAAAATGGTTATGCTTGGAAGAACTTTGAAGTACTTTGAAGTGGTAAATGAGCGAAAATTTAATTTAAAGTGCACGTTAAAACAAGTATTTCATCATGCTATGCAAAATTTTTCATTACGTAGTCAACGCTGTGAAAATAGTAAAAAAATGTAATTCCTATACAAACGCTTACTTGGAAATAATTTGCAGTGGGTATCTAAATGAAACAAGATGTATGAAATTCATAACAGTATTTATGTATATACATATGAGATTAGTGTTTTGTTTTAATGTTTGGATAGAAATAACTTTTATTCCCGGAAACCTTCTCTAAATAGAATTCTTAAAATTCTACCAATGTACCATGTACCAATGTAGAAAGTCATTTGTCACTAGACAAATGACTTACTACATTGATAGAATGAGATGAAGATACCTCGTGTGTTAATAGTATCTTTTTATGTTTGAACATTTGTCGTAAATAAATTTATAAATATTTATATTTATGAACATTGAAGCAATTAATTTGATAAGATAAGTTAGACATATAAAGTTAAATAATGTGTAACACCCGTAGCCTATCATTTTGTATAGTAAGTTATAAAGTAAAAGTTTATCTTAAATAAAAGTAGATCTAAGTAAAAGTCTATCGGACGGATTAGTGACTTTCTATACTGAAATTCATGTGCGCATTGCTACGCGGGCATTAAGCCGTTGTTCCAGTTTGTAACCATAAATATAGACGTTTTCGGAAGTTCTTAAACTTTCGGCATTAGTTGATCTAGTCAATATTTTTCTTCGCCAATCTATATTGAAGCAGCGTGGATTTAGACCTTTCCTACTTGTGGCCCACCTTTAGAAAGTGTTGTTGCTTGTTTATATAAAAGACCGGTGGCATTTATTTTATAATATATAAATATATATGTTAAAATTGTGCATGCAATACAAGTGATGTTTAGTGGTGGCTGCCGTTCGTAGACATCTGTAAGCAACCTCGGATAAAATCAGGGTTTAATCTGAGATTGGCTGCAGGTTGCGCATTTCTCTTAAGGACTAAGTTCTTAAGGATTAAATTAGAACTTCCTGAATTAGTATGTCTCACATTACCACAAATGCTACATACCGATATTCTTTAAATACGTTGCAAATTTACTAAGCAAACTCCATACCAGGGTTACCAAGTCTCAAAAATGTATTTCCCAAAGTCTTCATTAAAATTCCTTCACAATGAATTATGAATTGGAATTCTTCGTAGCAACCTGACCTGACGACGAAAAAAAAGGCCTTCGGGCGCATGATCGTATAGCCTGGCGGGAGATTTCCTTTTAAAAACACCTATATGTTGAAGTTATAAAAACCACTATAAATATTACACCCCTAAAAATCCCCATCCTACTTATTTATACCCTGAATTTGGGGGAAAAACTCCTAAGTTGGGAACCCTGCTCCATACTCGTAAATAAAAGAAGTCGATTAGCAAAGTGATTATATTCTTAACCTCATTATCAAAAGTTAGAGGGTTAATAGGTCTTTATGATATTGATTCGTGGTGTTATCAAGTTGACTTTGTTGCAATATGCCAAGCAGGTCAAGGTCGGTAGATTACAAATGGACGTGACGCATTTTGGTACAATGTCCAAAATATTTTAATAATCTGACACATTTTTATCATGTTTACTAAGAGTTAATGAAGGTTGTTGCGCTTCTGGGTACAATCCATTATTGTCTCACTACTGAGCACGGGTCTTCTCTCAGAATGAGAGAGTTTTAGGCCATAGACCATCGCGCTGGCCAAGTGCGAATTGGTGGACTTCACACAGCTCCGAGAACTTTTTTTTAAGGACTCTCGGGTGTGAAGGTTTCCTCACGATGTTTTCCTTCACCGAAAATCAGTGATAATTAATTTCTAATACGCACATAAATCAGTGGTGCGTGCCTGGGTTTGAACCTCGGACCTCCCGATTGAGAGGGCAAGTTTCAACCATTAGGCTATCACTGCTCCTTAACTGTTGCGCTTCTAGATTTGCGTTTTGTAACGCGATTTGACCCGTTTTTAAAGAACAGTTTCCACAATATGTATCTCATTCTACGACTACATATTGTTTAGCATTTAACACTTGCTTTGCTTACAAAATCGTTATTAACTATCTCATTTCATACAAATCTTTATTTTGTGAACGAAAATTTAATTGTATTGTGATTTAGTGCTATTGATCCAAACATTGATTTGATTTGTTTTTCATTCAAGCTCAAATTTCTTCTCAATTCGTTATTAATATTCTTTAATATATCGAACTTTTTCTCAGTTATCTAAAGATGATTAAGTCTCGCCAGGATACACACTTGAACCCTTCCTCAGTACATGGCCTATCAATTTTTTATCTATGAATATCACAATTAATTTTATAAGTGTTTTTTTTATGTTTTTTAATTTAAAACCTTTTCGGTTTCATTTCATAAATATCGCTATCTTTTTTTTTTTTTTTTTTTTTTTTTTTTTTTTTTTTTTTTTTTTTTTTTTTTTTTTTTTTTTTTTTTGTCGAGGGGGAAACCTTCAAAAGGTACCCGACGCCGTGGGAGCGACGCAGGGTTATGTGGGATTTTTACCGCACTAAAACCCCCCCGGTGGCCGTTCTCGGCGCTACTAAAAAGGAGGACTCCGGGATCTCGAAACGACTTCAACCGGAATCCTCTGAGCGCGTTGCCCCATCGGGCTCCTCCCAGATGGGCGGCTGGGCCCACCGCTCCGTCTAGTCTTTACGACGGTATGCGACCACACGTACCGCCGTCCTTCCCGGGATCACCTGACTGAACGGTTCGAGCTCCCACTCTAGCCGCTCGTAACCCCGGAAGCCCCTTTTAGTCGCCTCTTACGACAGGCAGGGGATGCCGTAGCCCTATTCTGGTCCCGGAACTACAGGGTGCCGTTACTGGCGGCCGCGGCGGATCCTTCTCCGAGAGGGTTCAGCGCGCTCTCTGGCCCTTTCGGCGTCTTCCTTCGCGGACATCACGTCCTCGCAGAAGGTGATCATGCCGTTCCAGGCCTCTCGCCGTTGAACCATCGCCGCAACGACGGCCGCCGGTGAAAGGTTCGCTCCAACCTTTTGGACGAGGATCCGCCGCTGAGACTCCCAAGCTGGGCAGTACTCGAGCGTGTGCTGTGCGGAATCCTCGTCGTGCCCGCAATGGTGACAGAGGGCTGTCTCCTGTCTCCCTATCCTGTTCAGATACTGACCGAAACAGCCGTGTCCGGTTAGCATCTGAGTCAGGCGGTAGGTCACTCGACCGTTGCTTTTCATCCATGCATGGAAGTTCGGCAGGATAGCGTCGACCACCCGTTGGCGTATACTATGCGGCTCCTTGAGTCGCTCACGCCAGCACCTCATAGCGCGCCATTTGGCTCTCCTTCGAAGAGCTTCGATCGTCCCTACGTCGAAGGGTTCAGTCCCCTGACGGAGGACGCGGATCTTAAAGAAGACCCGTGCGTCCATATCCGCCAGGATGTCCAGAGGCGGAAGCCGCCCCAGGACAAACGCCGCCTCGTACGAAATTGTGCGATAACCGCGGGCGACCCGAATTGCGATCATACGGTGCACGGAGTTTAACTTCCGCGCGCGGCGCCGGCTGCCAGACAACTTGTCCGACCACACCGGCGCCCCGTAGAGCGCAATCGAGCGCACCACCCCCGCATAGAGGCGGCGGACTTCTTCCCTTGGTCCCCCAAGATTCGGCAGCAGTCTGTGCATTGCACCCGCTACCTTGAGAATCCGGGGGACGAGACGATCGAGGTGCTCGTCAAAGCACCAGCGGCCGTCCAGTGTTAGGCCGAGGTACTTCATGTACCTGCCTATCCGGACGACCGCTCCACCGACGCGCAATGAGGTCTCATCTGGCTCGACTCTCGGCCTTCGGCCGTGGAACCACATCGCCTCGGTCTTCTGGGACGCTATCTCGAGGCCCAACCTGCGGATCTCCGCCACGACGCGTGCCACTCCGAGTTCTGCTAGCCGTACCGTCCCCTCGAAACACTCCCCTTCCGTAAGGACGAGGGTGTCGTCGGCGTAGCAGATAAATATCGCTATCTAGAAAACCACATCTAAGTAGTGGTGTCTTCGTGCCAAGTTAGTTTCAATACAACCAACATTAACATGTTCAGTTAAATAATTTTATGCATCTATCTCATAACTTGTTCTCGATACCACGTATGTAACATTTGATTTTATTTACAAATCAAACAAGGAAATAGTACCGTATTTACGTTATGTGTTCACAATTTACGGTTGAAGGCTATATTGCTTTTGTTAGAAATCTTTGTATTTAGTAGTTAGTAGTTATTTTGGTAGACATATGTGACTCCTTTCGTACTAGTTTTAATCAAAGATCTATTTGACGTTTTCAAATGTCTTGTTATTCATACGAAAAGAAAGTAGCTAACGAACATGCATTCACCTCATGGTTAGTAAGCACTGTCGTCCGTGGACGCCAGTATTTAACCCCAAAATGAGAATCCTTCTGAGGTTTGTCACAGATGTGTGGCTACCTCTGAAAACTAGTTTGAAACTAATCGGATACGTATGTCTTACTAATTACAGACTTTAACTACACTGCTGTGATTAATTATTAGACGTAGATAGTGCTGCCTTCAAGTATGGTATACTAGTGTTGCGCAAAAATAAAATTTACGGTTCCAATGTTGTTAGCATGAATACCAATAGTTGTGAACAGTCAAGTAAATCACTAGAGGCGCAATAGATAAAAGGTAGGCCAAATATACCGAAACACCCGGCACATTTTCACATGAGGCGAACATCATAGTCCTCGGGAGTAGCAACGCATCTGTTATTGACTTCAGATTTCTATCTGAATGAAGTTGATTACAGATGTGTTATCATCAGGTGGACTGCATATTCATTTACTACTTCAGTCAGTTAAAAAAACACGAGTCTACAACGATTTCATATTGATATATACGGTAAGTAAGGAACATTGGCCTCTCACCACAGAAAGCTAAACATACCCAAGTGTTTTCGAATTTTCTTATGGACTTTTCAATATTGATTTGTGACCATAAAAAGGCAATAGACACTGGTTTTACCCAACTTGGTCAATGACCTGCGTTTAAGTATCGTAAACACCATAGTGCTACACCACGTAAGATAATAAGCACCGACGTTACCTTACTTGGCTATACATTGTATTTGTATAGTAGTCTCAAATATAGCATGATTGCTAAATTACTTTATAATAAGACTATACGCTTTTATACGCTTTCTACACTCATAGCCCCACAGTAGGATTTTCTCCTGTGTTGTGGGTGCCATGGACACATACAAAGACGAATACACAAACACCCAAACCCAGAACAAGAATCTAAACTAATCATTCAGATACCTGCCTGGCCGGGAATCAAACCCGGAACTCACTGCGTGACAGACCGGTATGGTAATCGCATCGCCACGCGGCTCGTCAAATATATAGCTATATCGCAGCATCACGCAAAAGGTTTAATGCCTAACATTTATCTAACCTAACTGTAAGTTCACGCATTCGCCACGGCGCAATTAGTGCCTATTCACGCCTACATTCATCGTATAATACAGTAACGGCAAAATGTGACAAGCTGTGGTTACTGTTATATCATTTAACTCTTCGTTATGGCAACTACTAAAATGGATCTTTTACGCCTCTCTTTCTTCCGCGGGTAAGTAGGAGTAGTATCTGATTTAAGTAGCAAACGAGCATGCAGTCCACCTGATGCTAAGTGATCACTGCAGCCCATGGACACCTGTAATCAACTTCATACAGAGTATGGGTTCCATCTGAAGTCTATCTGAATCACAGATGCGTAGCTCCTCTCGAGGACTATGATGTTCACCTGATGTGAAAATGTGCCGGCAACCATACCCATCCATCGAAACGCAACAAAATACTTCACGCTAGAAATAGGTGCGGCGATGGTACTTCGTCGGTCGAACTACACTAGTTTTACCACCTTGATAACACACCAGTCTACCGAACAGACATCATACTTCTGGAAAGTCGGTTAAAATATCCGTGTAGCACACAGGAAATGTATCTTTATTGAAATTGAAATTAATTTTATTTTTAAATGATTGTTAAAATTTAATCCTGATAGTACGATTGCACCATATTTATAAATATACAGTTCAAATATCGATAACCCGTGTCAACGATGAACTCTGAGATTTGCTAATGTCAAAGAGATTAAATTTATAATTAAAGTTGAATGGGACAAAGTGCATATAATTTCGTGGCGTAATATAAAATATCATAGTATAAGCTACTACTTTAGATAAATGCAACGAAAATATATGAGCTGTTCACATCTACGAGTGAAAAGTCTAACCTAACCTCTTCAACATTTGTGGTTTTAGTTACTTGTGGCGTAGTTAAATTTATTTATGTAGTTGATAATTGCCATTCGGTATGCCGAACAAATGATTAAGACCATGCGAGGGAATTTGTTGCGTTATGATAAATTATGATAATTATTAATATTATTAATGCGAAAGTTTGCGAGAAAGTATGTGTGTTTGTCTTTGACACAAAAGATACCGGTTTGATTTACCTTAAATTTGGCATAATAACACGTAGGATTATCGTAGTATAAAATTTTTTCAAGTTTTTCCTGATGATAAGGCAGACGGACCACCTGATGGAAAGTAGTCACCATCGCCTATGGACATTTACAACACCAGAGGAGTCGCCGACGCATCTACGGCTTTAACCAGACATAACCAAAGCGGGAAAAGGGGCGGGACAAACCTAGCGCTATATATTTCATGTGAATGTAAAATAAGTGCATTTTCAAATTTATTACAGAATTAACTTGCTGCTCTTTCATGGGTAATACCTAATTATTCAATGAGGTATAATTTTACCTGAGAAATGCTTCGTTATCTAAATGTTGTTCAGCTATGAAATGCATAATTATCTTAATTTGAAATAAAGGCCGATTCACACTAACCTTTTTGCCAACGTACACATAATAAGTTCAACTTTAAATGATAATACATATAAGCTATTCTAGCGTGACCTATTTCACACCTATTTTTAGCGTGAAGCATTTCTTGCGTTTCGATGGAAGGGTGTGGTTGCCGGCACACTTTATTATGAGACAATCATCTTAGTCCTCCGGAGTAGCAACGCATCTGTGATTAACTTCAGATAGAACTCATGTTCTCTTTGAAGTTGCTTACAGATGTCCATGGGCGGCAGGACCACTTACCATCAGGTGGACTGCATCTTGTTTGCTTCTTCAATTGTTTCAATTGTTTGTTTTATTGTTAAAATGTAATATTATTTACCAATAGTCACACCTCTTTTTGTTATTGAGGTGCAAACCTTCTAAAGGTACCGGACGCCGTGGGACTCGTTGGCCGTCTTCAGCGCTGCGTGGAGGACTCCGGGCACTCAACCGGAGCCTTCCGAGCGCGATGACCTTTTCGGGCTCTTCCTCGGTGAGCATTTGCGCTCATCGTGTTCCCTGGTGTTTACGTCAGTATGTGACCACACATACTGCCGTCCTTCTCGGAGTTGCTAGCTGGGCGGTTTGAGCTCCCACTCTAGTCGTCTATAACCCCACAAGTCCCCTTTTAGTCGCCTCTTACGACTGGCAGAGGCTACCGTAGCCGTATTCTTGTCTTCGGCTACAGGGGAATCAATAATTGCACCTAACCACAGTTAGGTCGCTGGCACATGAGACCATTTAGTTTGATTACTTAATAAATCACTGTGAGTATCTAACTGGACATTGTAAGCAATGTTGAATTTTTTTATGTCTGAGTTGGGCTTGAACTCCCAGAACTTTGTACAATATTTTTTGGTTATCACAATGAGATGGAGTTGAATCCTCCATTTTCGTTATTAGTTTCGTACTTGATCGAATTTATTCATGTTGTTTACTTGAACGTGGTTCGTTTACGTGAATGGACTGTGTGTAAGACGCTTTATAATCGAGGAACAAAACGAACGTAACAAGCAAAGTTCGTAAAGCAAATAGTAAGATTTTATTGGGGGCTATTGTGTAACTATTCGATAAACTGATCAATATCGAAGTTTATTTTTTGGTAATGTTACTATTACTGTTACCTCCCACGGGCATATACTTTAAAATTTCCAGATTTCATTTCCTTTATTTCCTTTTCCATCGTACTTATATTCTATTTTTTTTTTGCTTTTTTTCGTATTTTCCCGAACTAATGTTAAATAATTACATTAAATACAAGTAAGCAATTAATACTAATAATATGTATGTCATTTATAAGGACAGAAGCCTTAAAGTAATATTACTTAACATCTTCAAATTACTGGCACAGAAAAAAAACACCTGTTCATAAGAAGGTATTTTATAACATGGAATACTATACTAGCGACCATACGCCATACTATTTCCAGTTTGCAAACTAATTATATACATTCTTAATTACTAAAACGAAGGTCATATATATTCAATTAGATCTTTTGTTTTGGCCATAAATCACCCAGTTTTTTTACTCATTTTGAGATCGTTCGTTAGATGTTACGTTAATGAAATAAAAAACTATGTTCTATTAAATTTTTTTTTATTAATATTTCGAACCTGTTGAGTATTATTTAATAAGATGTAATTAATTGGGAACCGATTTCGAAACTCTACTTATAATTCAACATTTTTTTTTGCCTTAATGGCCTAGTAAATGGAATTAGATTTTTTTACTTAATGACATAATAACTAGCAGAGTTATAGTTGATAACTATAATTATTAAAACATATAATAGTATCTTCGATTTTAATTGGTTTCAATTTTTTATACGATTAAGCTAGGTCATGAGCACTAACTGGTGGTAAGTGGTTACTGCCGACTTTGGACATGTGTAAGCAACAACTACGTATAGGGGAATAACAGTGGATTTATCTGAAATCAATCACAAATATGTTGTTACTCCCGAGGGTTAAGAAGGTCGCGTCATATAAAACCAAGCCGGCAAGTGAATCAGTTTTTGAATATAAGGAAAAAATATAGCAGATTACAATTGTTCTAAAGAAAAATATTTTTGGGCAATATTTAATTATACGTGTGCTAAGAGTAGTATACCATCCGACGGGTTCGCGGATGAGTGCGAAAGCGTACCCGAGTTCCCGCCGTACGGTGCGAGGAGAAACCACAGTGGACTTTAGACAGTAAGAGTTCCGCATACCCAGCTGCTACCACAGACGGCTGGGTACCTACCCATGAAGCCCACTATAAAAAAAATAAAAAAGGGTAGTATACCATGGAACTCCTTCCATCACTTTAACCGATAGCTCAGAAATGACGACTAGATAGACTTCAATTCAAAGGCTTAAGACACTATGCTCAAAAAGGAACCATAGAAGGGAAACATATTATAGAAAAATGTTTCATGTCTCTGTATTTAAAAACTTTTCTTTTGTATACCTACTTTCTTTCTACGTATGTTGTTTTTCTTCGAAGTTCCCATGAAAACGCAGTACAAGACGATTTTAATTGACATATACTTTCAATCGTTGAAAATATATGCGCAATAGAATTATCTTTCCTTACATCAGAGTCTCACCAAAGCATGCTGAGCTTAGAAATAAACAACAATAATAACTCAAAAAGTACGCATAGTAATTAGACGAAAACGCGTGATGGCATTCAGTTTTATCTATCCACAATTACAATCTCAATCATCGGAGCCGGCGCCGGCTGGCATTTCCATCGAATCAATTATACGCTAAACGGGTATCAATGGCGTCCGGACGGCGCCGGCGTGATACTCGTGATGTAGTCGGATTCTTTTTTTTATAAAATCTTCTCTTTGTAAGGATCTGAAATAATTGGATTTTATCTGTTTGAAGTAGCGTACAAACAGTTCACTTGATGGTAAGCGGTATATGCCTACACATATATTTGTAGTGTGCAGCAATTCTTGCGTTTCGATGAAAGAGTGTGGTTGCCGACACACTTTTGTATGAGATGACCATCATAGTCCTCAATAGTATCAACGCAGCGGCAGTAGCCATTTACCATCAGACGGACTGCATGCTCGTTTGCTACTTTAAACAGATAAAAAAGCTCTATGTTAAGTCAATTACAGATGCTACTCTCGAGGACTAAGATGATAGCTTTACATGAAACTTACTATTCCACGTTAAAATTGATCTAAGTTAGAAATTGATGTGGTAATGGTTTCTCCCGATCAAACCACTGTTTTTACCACCTGGTAAGTTACTTTCTTTATAACGTAGTAGAATCAGTGTAGTTCCCGTTTATGTACTCACAAAAGGGAGATAGTGGGACTTTTTGATGTGTTACAATTTTTTATTTGAATTATTCCACAAGCATGCATTCTTGCTTAAGCAATCATTGTCGCTTATGGACACCCGTAGGCCACATAAAACCGTGGATGTATCTGTACTTCGTTAGGGCTAGGTGTGGCGGTGTTGTCTGTCCAGTCTAGTTATAAAAAGATTGAAAAAAATCCTGAAAACTTTATACTTAGGCGATGTGATACTATTTCTAGCAATGCTTTTATTTACCGAATATATTTCGCAAGAATAATCTGATTTCGAATCCACTATCGCGTGCTATATATGGAAATTCAGATTATGAAGGCAAAACGCCGACTGATCAACAATATTTACCTATTTTTTAGACTTGATTTGGCAATATATATTCTAGCTCGTTTGTATTGGCGCCGATCGGTATCGAAATTTTCCGTTTTGACAGTTATGTTATAGCCCATTATGTTTTATGAGATGTTTTTGACATTATAACGAAAACAAAATGTTTCAAAACAAATCAGTTTTGCATCTAATTGGGTGTTTTTATGACAATGATTGAGGGAACAGGAATGAGGAAAAAAAAACTTATTCTCGTCTATCAAAAATATTTAGAAGACTGTTTTTACTAAAAAAAATGAGGAAAAAAATTACTTAAATCGTCTATCAAAAACATTTTAAATACTATTTTTAACCGTAAAAATATTAACATAGAAAATGCTATTTACATTTTTGAAAATAATATTTTTTAATCGTTATAATTGGTAGTGCTTTGAAGATAGCACCCCCAGAAAGTAAATTAACAAGTTCGGGTAAACAGCGGGCGGATGTGGAAACAAAAGCCAAAGATTTGATGAAATCAATAACTTTGCGAAGTTGACAAAAACCGTTATTAATAATGTATTTCAGAAATAGGTACATAGATTATGAATTAATCATTTTTTCGTAAACATACTTTTCTTATAACATTTTATCCAGTTAATATATGTGAACAATTTTCCAATAGAGAGATATTTATTGTTTCTGGTATATTACATACAAAGTTTATGACGTTTTTTGTGTGTTACAAGTACAAAGTACATATATGGCGCGCAAAACGTTAAAAACTTTAAGTTTCAAATAATATGGATTCATAACATTCTTAGCCCAGTCTAATTTTAGCCTTGGTTATAAAAATACAAGGAATGTATGTACTTATGCTTTCTGTTTTTTATAATGAAGCCTTCTTTCGGAGGTCAGGGTCCCCGTTTGTAAACATCACACAAGGTCACGACTTTTTAGAGATCCGTACCGAAATAGGTAATAAGAAAATAGAAGTCATGGTTCATTGAATACAATATGAAATAGTAAACATGTTGTTGCCACTCATTTATACAATTTTTTTGACTATATATATTTTTCTCCTTTTTCTATCGTGATGCAACCAACCTTTCTGTCGTCGGAATGAGAGAGTTATAGGCTATAGGCCATCGCGCTGGCCAAGTGCGTATTGGTGGACTTCACACACCTCCGAGAACTTTTGTTTAAAGAACTCTCGGGTGTGTAGGTTTCCTCGCGATATTTTTCTTCACCGAAAAGCAGTGATAATTAATTTCTATTATGCACATAAATCAGTGGTGCGTGCCTGGGACCTCTCAATCGAGAGGGCATGTTTCAACCATTAGGCTATCACTGCTCTACCAAACCTTTCACTGAAACGGAAGAACTACTTCTTGAGTTTCAGTGGAAGGGTGGTTGCCAGCTCACTTTTATATAAGGTGACCATCCTAGTTCTCGGGAGTAGCGACGCAGCTGTGATTAGCTTCAGATAGAACCCTTGTTCTGTATAATATAATAATAATAACTTTATTGACACAAAATAGTAAGTATATTACAGTCATTTAAAGCCTGTGGACCTTGAGGTAGTCGAAACTGTGTTTCAGGGTCCAGCGTCTTCTCCCATTTTCGTTTGTACTATATAAAGTTGATTACGAAGTCCATGGGCAGCAGTGACATCTTATGATCAGATGGACTGCTTGCTCGTTTGCTTCTTTAATTGAACACAAAAAAATATTACCTGATATCTAAAGCAGGTAATATTTTTTTTTAACAACAATAAGTCACTTATTTGTTTTCTAAATATTCATTTGTGTATTTATGGCAATACTTATAAAATACAAACAATATGAACAGTCTGCTTTTTCAATTAAAAGCAAAATATACGGGACCATATTCCTTAAGAGCGTTAAGAAACTATCAAAATATACTATTGGCGTATACGGAATACTATGTCCGAAGATCCGAGTCGCACTTAGCCGGTTACTGAGCCAATCACGCTAAAGCCTCCGGACTCCGGATAACACATGAGGTCGTCTTTCAGAATTAAAAGGTTATATGATTTTCCAATTCGATTTCGTAGTCATGATTCGTTAATACGTACTTAATATATGTATACAAGAACGACGATTTAGTGTTTGTCTGTTCGCAACTTAGTTCGTCCTTAAATGTCTAAATATATGCCTCCTTAAGATTTGGCATGATCACATTATCTTGAAACGTATTACCCGATTTGTACTGAGCGTTTAATGAAAAATACAGGTTTATTTCAGGGGAAAAAAACCTGCCGGCACACTATGCCTGGCACACTATATATGAGGCGTCCATCATAGTCCTTGGGTGTGGCAACGCATCTGCGATTGCCTTCACACAGAATCCATGTTCTATTTGAAGTTGCTTACAGATGTATATGGGCGGCAGTGACCACTTACCATCAGATGTACTGCATGCTCGTTTGCTATTTCGATCAGATCAAAAAAGTCCTCGGAGGCAGAAAAGCATCTGTTACTAAGTAAGTCTTTGATCTTATGGAGTTGCTTATAGATGTCCATGGATGGTAACGGCTTATCATTAAATAGATTATATGCTTGTTTGCTTTCTGTATATAATGAAATAAACATGCGTGCGTACAAAGTACACATGTCAGAAGTGAAACTTCTTTGGCGAACTAATTTATAAATCTTGTTTATATTTATACAAATCTAAAACTTTAAATTTCCAAGATTAAGAGGAAGGGAAAAAGGCGTGATACGACGTTCGCTCTGTCTCACTTTTTCTCTCAATCTTTCTCACTCGCTTGCTCCCTACTCTCACTCCACGGCTAGTTGCTCATGCTACGTTTGCCCTGTCTTACTCTCTCTCAATCGGTCTCGATCACTCTCTCTCTCTTTTCCGACACTTCCGTTGCATACCGGCGTGACGTTTCATCTGTAAAAATTTTACCCTCATGCGTCTAAAGAAGTTTCACTTCAAAAATATAAAGGGCTTCTGACCAAAATTTTAATATCACGGTGATCATGCATAAGCGCTGGACCAAGCCCGTTTTTAAAATCATATAAATATCTTTTTACGTTTCGAATTCGACATTGGGTTATTTTTGTACGAACATAACAATTTTGTGAAATAAGTTAATTTGAATAAGTTATGTCGAGACAGCTTCTTGAATCTCGTAAAAATATTTGATAATGCTGAAAAAACTAAAAATAAAACAAAAACATGTAAAATATTTTCTCTCGTCTTCTTTTGTGGTAGATTTCCGTTTCTCTAAGAAGTGTATATGTTATGAAGTGTTACATTAAAAATATATACCAAAGTTATATGTATATATCAACAGATTAAAGAAAAAAACTGATCTGCTAATATTTATCGATTTTTTATCTCGCTCCATTGCAATTTTAATATAATCGTTATTTAAGAATTTTGGCTATTTGATTAACGTAGCATTTTCTTCATTGTTAACATAAGATTAAACGGACTTTATATTTACTTGAGTATTATTTTTATTTGAAGAAATGGATATAAATAATAATAATGGCTACCATTTTCATTTTCCATCATGTAACTGTTGTATTTCAATTAATTACTGTATGTTCCGTTTGATTTAATTACACTTATTTTTTCATTTTGACTTCTTACTACAGTCACCTTTGTAAGTCGCTTCGCGCTGTCTGTCCCTATGTATGCTGAGATCTTTAAAATTACGCTATGAAACTTAATGCAATTTTTTAAATATATAGAGTGTTTCAAGAGGAAGGTTTTTATGTATAAAACATGCCTAATATAGTGGAGGAACACTGATAACTTTAGATTTTTGAATATTTAGGCGGAACGAAGTTCACCGGGTCAAGTAGTAGAGAATAAATCTTTCAACGATGTGATGATAATTGATAGTGACGATGTTGTACAAAAACGCAATCATGATAAAGCTTGAACTAATCTCATATTTTCCGGACCTCTAATCGTTATTTGAAATTTTTATGACTTTCAAAAACAAGTAGTACGTAAACAGATAATTTGATTCGTGGAATGCGGTTGAATTTATTATGGGTTGTCTTATTTATTTTTCAATACAATGAACTCGAATGCAACGACCTTGCTGAGTATCTCAAAGGACGTAACGGGTCTAATATGTCATTATCTTTTTGGAAATCTCGTTTAGCTTACCTTGTAATAAAAATAAAATTTATTCAGGGTATTCCCATTTTAGTCCTCAGAGGTAGCAATGCATCTGTGGGCAAAATCAGATATGACTGAACAGATTTGGGATCGATTCTTTAATCAATCCCAAATCTGTTCAGTCATATCTGATTTTGCCCACAGACATCTTTATGTCTATGGGCAGAAAGTGAAGAAGAAGTACCAGAACTATTTCTAGCGTGAAGCATTTCTTGCGTTTCGATGGAAGGGTGTGGTTGCCGTCACACTTTCATATGAGGCGACCATCTTAGTCCTTCGGTGTAGCAACGCATCTTTGATTGACTTTAGATGGATCCCATGTTCTGTATGAAGTTGATTACAGACGTCCATGGGCGGCAATGACCACTTACCATCAGGTGGAATACATGATCATTTGCTACTTCAGTTAGATACTAAAAAGATGTGCATTGCATAACTTCGATTGAGCGGGATCGGAGAGCAGAGTGCATAGATGTATTGATGTGATATGTTTTATGTTTAATGAGATTGAATACGTTCATCCATAGACATGAACATAAGCAGCTCCCTTCTACCATCGGACATCTAGACGAACCGCGGGTTACCACCAATATCTAGTTGATGTTCCATTTGGGCGCACAAAGCGCTTCAGTAATTCCTTCTTGCTGCGAACTGCCAAGGAGTGGAATTCTCTTCCGCGTTCGTTGTTCCCCGATACTTATAATCTAGAAGTTTTCAAGACGAGGGTGAATAGGCTTTATCTAGGCAAGCGTGTAGCATCCTAGGCTGCATCTTGCTTAACATCAGGTAAGATCGCGGCCAAACGTTAGCCTATAATAAGAAAAAAAAAGACCTCCTGCTACCTGTGAGGCTGGTATAACTACCAGTGTTGAGCGAATGTGTGCAGATTTCACTACATTTTGCAGCGAAGATTCGTAACTTTGTATAATAAGACACATACATATATTTTTAACACTCGTGTTTACGAGCAATTTACATTTGATGTGGGTGTTTTTCGGCCTTCGTATAAGAGTCTTAGCCGCAGTCTTAAAATTACAAAGCCACACAGGTTTCCAAAATTCAGATATTTTCCAATAAACATACAGATTGGGAAAACTTATTTTATGTTATGCTATCGTGCAAATTTAAATGTCAACTAGAAGATGAAATTTTATTTTGAAGATGTAAAGACTAATATTAAAGACAAATATCTCTCTCACTCTCTCTCTCTCTTCAGTCCATTATTGTCCCACTGCTGGACACGGGTCTTCTCTCAGAATGAGAGAGTTTAGGCCATAGTCCACCGCGCTGGCCAAGTGCGAATTGGTGGACTTAATACACCTCCGAGAACTTTTTTTTATAAAGAACTCTCGGGTGTGTCGGTTTCCTCACGTTGTTTTCCTTCACCGAAAAGCAGTAGTAAGTAATTTCTAATACGCACATAATTTTAGTAAAATCAGCGGTGCTTGCCTGGTTTTGAACCTCGGACCTTCCGATCGAAAGGGCAAGTTTCAACCATTAGGCTATCACTGCATTATTACGTCAAATATATATTAGTATGAATAACAAAGAAACTTTTAAATTGGCTCATTTTCAAAAATACAAACATTTTTACTTTATTTGTATAATCATGGTTGAATACACTTTGAGCGTGGGTTTAGGAATGTCGTTTAATAAAAGACAGTCTCGTTTTTGGGTTTCGGTTTTATTCGTTGATTTGCGGAAGTTGTAAAATATGGATCATTTGTGTCCGTAGTTATTTAGGTCCGGGTTTCTTATTTAAAGCGACCTGCACACGATTGATATACGTCAGCCTAATATCACACTGCTGGGCAAGGTCCTTCTCTCAGAATGACAGTTCAGGCCTTAGTTCACCGCACTGGCAATTTTTAGCTTAAGATTTCCATGTGAAGAATCGAATTTTTATATTAGTCTATAAATGGTATAAAATATAAAATCAGAGGTTTTTAAATAACCATCAATCTATTATGAACATTAATATTAATTGATTTTTAGCATCGAATATAATATATTGCATGTAAATATGGAAAATTTTTCACAATAAAAATATATTAGCACTTTATGAGAAACTTTATGTATACCCACTGACTGGTTTTTCTTGTTTATTTCCTATGATTTATAACACTCCGAAAATAATTAATATCAGTAAAACACTACGAGGGTAATAAAAGAAACAGAAATAAGGAAATCAGTTGATCAAAGTTCTGCTTGACGTCATAAAACAGTAGGCCCTTAGACCAAGCAAACATCAATTAAAACATCGTTGTAATAAGGGCTAAAATGCTTTGAAAGATTAATAACCAGATGTTACTTGCAAATTAATTACATGCAAATAAGTTGACTTCTTCATTTACAATATTTTTATTCATTACTGTGAATAAATTGGCGGAAATCCCGTTTGATGTGTTAATTAATAGTTATTTTCCATTTATATGATCGCCAATACTCGATTGAACAAGAAGTTATGTCTTAATTCTCTATTGTGTTATATTTAAAAGTAAATTAAAAGACGGTTTGAAAAATATTAATGATATATGAATTGACTACTTTATAGTTATCATTTATACATATGTTTGATATTTTAATTCAACAATTATGTATTTACTTATAACTTTTAATATAATATATCATTCTTGCTTAGTGATTTAAAAGATTTGTTTATTATGCAAATATTAACAAACAAACAGTATTTTAAATTAATTATTGCACACACACGTCGTCCTACACGGGATCGCTTGGCAGGACGGTTCGAGCTCCCACTCTTACCGCCCGCAACCCCGGTAGTCCCTTTTAGTCGCCTCTTACGACAGGCAGGGGATACCGTAGCACTATTCTGATCCCGGAACTACAGGGATATATTGATCTGATGCCTATTAAGGCAAAAACAATTATGCCAGTGGGACAGTTTTATTCAATTACATAATATTCAGTTTACACATAAAGTTGAAAACCTTACTTTTTAGGCTTATGTTTTGAACTCTTTATTTTTCTTTTAATTCCAGCTCACTTGGAAGGCTGCTACATTGAGGAGATCAATGAGGTCATTAAGTATGGTGAAGAAATAACACCTTTCGGCCACTGCTACAGGATCGAGTGTTCCAAATACATGGTGTACTATGCCTCGTAAGTATTCTATTAAAGTTGTAAATCCTAAATAATACTATTTGTTATATATAACGAAGTGGAAGCGTGACGACAGCGTGACATGTGACGTCATCATGGCTAGGAGTCTTCATTATTTTCCTTTCTTGAAGATTTTAAGTAAAACACAGGAGTAAACTTCTTCGATTTATTCACAATTGAGGAGGCCCGATCGCGTCGACGGTTAAACAAGAATCTTTTTCTACCGGCGTTCGCTCGCCTTTTTATAACAATGTTTGGTGAGGTGACAATAACAAATTTATGGAGGGTAAACTAAATTAGAAATCTAAAAATCATTGAATATTGCTAATTCAATAAACAAACAATTTTCGATCTTTAAACTAACTAAAATAGTTATTGTCGGCGACGTGTTTTTCATAAATACGCGGTGTCCCGCCGACATATATGATACGAGTAGAAGCAGAATACATGCATGCAGTCCACTTCATAGTTGTTGTCGTGAACTTATTATTGTCCCATTGCTGGGCATGGCTTTCCACTCAGCAAGATGACTTTAAAGCCATAGTCAACCGCGCTTGTTTAGTGCGAATTGGTAAATTTTACATACCTTTGAAAACTTTTTTTAAGGACTCTCAAATGTATAGGTTTTATCACGATGTCACTGAAGTCCGGGATCAAAATAGGGCTACGGTATCCCCTGCCCTGCCTGGTATAAGCTTCCGGAGATATATTATAAATTCTGATTTCAAAAGAAAACGAGTTAATAAGTGATTAACTTTTTTAAAAACGTCACATCTTTAGGTTTATTGGATTTCTTTTATAAATGGATTTTACAGATTTTGAATGATTGCAAAAATGTCTTTACATATAAATAACCTAAAGGCTTTAAAAGTAAACATTTTTTAATCGAAGTAAACGTCATATAGGTACGCTTACATTATTAAACACAATTAACCTTACAAATAGTTTATTTTCGCAAAGTAAAATGTTTTCTTTACTTTTACGATGGTCGGAATTGAACTATTTCAAATAGATAGCATTTTTAAACAAAAAATCCCGGTCCGGTGTAGAAGAGAAAATAGCAAATAGATAAATAAACGGAGAAGCATTACAGAAGTATCGGCTTAGAGCTTATTTTGAAATTAAACGTCGTCTATGTCAGTAAGCTTCTTACAACTGCAGTCAATTTGCTTTAGAAGGGTTCTTGTATTTCTCTGTACTGCGGACATACCCTAAGTTTCTTTTAAATTTATTTATTGTGCCACGGAGTATCGGCACCAGTGTTTATAGGCGGTAGAACCAGTGTAGTTCGCCCGGGGAAGTACCACCACCACACCTATTTCTAACGTGAAGCGGTTTTTGTGTTTCGAGAGAAGGGTGTGGTTGCTGGGACACTTTTATATGAGGCGACCATCTTAGTCCTCGGGAGTAGCGACGCATCTGTGAATGACTTCAGATAGACACGTTCTGTATGAAGTTGTTTACAAATATCTATAAGCGGCAGTGACTACTTATTACCAGGTGGACTGCATGCTCGTTTGCTACTTCAATCTTATAAAAAAATATCCGTGCCAAGGACAACATATTTAAATGTTTTCGTTTAGTGGCCTGAGTAGTATTAGTATTAGTAGCAGGTATTGGCAAAGTATTAGTATTAGTAGTATTGGTAGTATAGTAGTATATTGGTATATTAGTATAAGTAGTATTAGCCTGTATAACATGTTGATGTTGAGAATTTTGACTCACGACAGTCACTAACACGCATGCCAGATGTGGTGACTATTGGCATAAGCCTCCATTAGAGGTCTTTGTCCAGCAAAGGACTTCAAAGGGAGATAGATAAATCGATTTAAATATTTACTGAATTTACTTTTACTACATAGACTTTAATAAAATACTTTGATGATATAAATGCCAAATATTTATATAAAAGGTCGCGTACTCACAATTATAGGCGTATTCATAGTATTCATGCTCTGATAAACTAAAATTAAATAAAATCTGTAGTTTTATCATATATTTATAGTATAAATAAGATTACTTATACAACATTTTACACATAATAAGAATCCAAGTAAATTACACAAATATATGAATGTTGCATTTGGAAAACAGACAAATAGAAATAGTATGTGTACAAATTAAGTTGCACACATTACCTACATGTGTGCAAATTAATCTCAGTAACTATAGACAAATCTGGTTTTGAAGTCTATTTTACAACAAGCATTGCTATTTAATTCCTATGAGCATTTTAGTGCAATAAAAATAGTAGTAACATGACATTTATTTTATGCAAAATAACAATGTTTCGCGCAAATTTGTCAACGCAATACAATTCACATGAAACGATTCATTCATATGGGCAATTCATACATACATGGACATACATTCCGTAAACAAAATCGCGGGCAAAGACTAGTTATTAATAACAAAGATATCTTACCAACTTATAAAAAAACAGTTAAAATACACAAAGGAAACTCCTTTCACCCGCAAGCTTTGAAAAAGAAAATTATAATAAATTAGCGGTAATTAGAAGTGCCTTAGCTAATAACGTTACTGAGGAAAACGGGAGCCGCATTAGAATTAGAGAAAAGAAATATAAAAGAAAATACACAAAACACTTAGAGATAAATACAACAAAGTTGATTTTCCTTATTTACCTCTTCAGTGATTCATAAAATGATAAAGAAAGTTTGCATTTTTGAGTTTTTGGAACAATTAGTAGACAAAGAATTTATATTTTTTTAATTCTCAGAATTTATTTTCATATAGGCCTTTGAAAACAGTAGATTAAGATTGGGGGTACAACCTATTATTGTCCCACGGCTGGGCACGGGTCTTCTCTTAGGATGAGACAGTTTTAGGCCATAGTCCTAGGCGCTGGCCAAGTGCGAATTGGTAATTAAGGTGGTGATTGGTGAGATTAAGATAAACTAGGAAAAAGTAAACAGGGGAGACGTTAAAATACTACGTTTAGAATAATGTTTAATCTAGAACTTAAAACCTAAATTATTGGTGGAATAACGTTAAAACTATAAAAATCGATTCAAAATGACTAATAAGCTGTTCTTTTTTTCAGATGTGGAGTAGTTCACACGGACGATCCTAAGTGCTACATCACAGACACAGACTACAGCAGAGCTTATCCCGATTGCTGTCCAGACATCAAATGTGAAGTCGACAACAATATCGCCTAGTAAAGACTTTAAGCAGCATCTGTTAGGTATTACTGGCATTTAGAAGAGGATATGAGTGTGTAAGAGATAGAGAGAAAACTTGTAATAAGAAATAAATAAGAAGCCCAAGAAAGAATGTAACCGAAATTTAATCATAAAACAAATATGTTTGGTAATGCTGAAACAGTAATAAATGTTTAAATGAAAAATCCAGAAAATACGTTGAGAATTTGTATTATAAAACATTTTGATTATAACTTTGATCATAAGCAAATGTAATTAAAACAATAATAATAATTTTGATATCCAGACAAATAGAATAAAGAATGAATATAAGTTTAAAAATGTAAAAATTAGGATTAACATTATGCTAAGAGATATAATCATTTGTCATTATGACAACTAAGATTGGGAGGAGAATGTAAATATAAAAATAAAATGTAAAATAATTATAATTATGAATGTTATGTGTAAATGCCATGTAGTTACCATTTGTGATGCTTAAATAAGACTTATTGATAGAGTTCCTTTTGCAAGAGTTGGAGGTGTGGCAGCGCTTGCAGTCATCTCTGGCTCTAGAAGCTATCTTGCCGCCAAATCGTTGATATTATTTAATTTATTAAATTGATTATTTCTTTAGTTTTGAATTTTATTTTGCCTCATTTTAATAAACTTAGTTATACAGTCTCTTAATGAATATATACATAGGCATTGTTTAAATTAGTCTATCTAGTCACAAGACAATTTTAATAGCATATCCTAAGATGGATGAGAAATGTCCATCTATGTCCATCTTCGGTACTAACATTATAAATTATAAGTTGGTATATTAAATTGTATGTAAAATTATATTTTTTATATTCAAAAAACTTTATAAATCGGTTTGAATAAAGGAGTAATCTTATAAAATAATATATACATTATAGTTATGAACAGTGTAGCAAAATATTCGTAGTTTGACGTGCTGACGATAACGGGTCCGATCTATCCAGGCAGACATCTTAGTCGGTCTTTTTGTATAATTCTTTTTACCTATTTCTAGCACACTTACCATACAAACCTCTAAGATCCTTAGGGACTTAGATGGTCATCTCATATAGTAAGACAGCAACCCCAACCTTCCAGCGAAACGCAAGAAACGCTTTACGCTAGAAATAGGTGTGGTGGTGTTATCTCCGCGGTCGAACCATATTCATTCTACGATCTTGCAAATACTTTTATTACAAGTTTTAAAGCTTGCGTAGAACTCATTATTATAAAGTTATCAAGACCAACTTCGCAAATTTAACTAAATCAGGTTATCAAGCCTTTATTTGCTAGAAAATTCAAGGAGAAACGAAAATGTTAATTTTAATGAATATGTAAATGTATTGTACGAGTTTAGTTGGAAAATATTTTCTGAAAATTTGCTCCAAGGATTTTTCATTTGCCTTTTGAAAACGGTCGAGTTTGTTTATGCAAATGCTTTAATATGCCCACATGCTTTGGAACACTCAACGAAGCTGAAAGTAGAATGCCCAAGTTTTTACTTAAGCTTTTAAATAATACACATTTTGGGGCTAGTTTCTCATAATGCGCATCATTGTGTTTCATTCAAAGGAAATTAGTGCAACTGTATATTAATTGTTACAAAATTGCGCTTTATTTCTGTATTATTTAGCTAAATTATCCGCTTCTTACAACGTTGGAATGCCTTTGCCCTTACGAGCTCGTTATATACCCTCAAAATAATCGTTGTTTGTGTTTGCCATTAATGTACGGTAGATATAATCGCGAAATTGATACAATTTAATATTTTAACGTGAGTACCCTCACGATGTATGTTTTTGAATTCTTTTCGAATTTGACAACCGCAACGGCAAAATGTAATCGGAATACAACTAAACAAACTAATTCAGAAAGTCGGTCAAAAACGTATGTACCGCCAAGAAAGATAGCCAATCATTCTTGAACCATATTTTCGAAAATATTAACCGTAGTTCACTAGCTGCCAAAATACACCCCGTTCAAAATGTAAAAGCGTATTTCGAGCATAAAAAATTCTGATCCGGAATTTATTATTTCAATTTATGAGTCAACGGAGATCTCTTAATGGGCATAAATTCTCGCTATAAAATATTTTTCCACTTTATTTTACGTTCATGGTAACATAACAACAACATGAGATCCTTTAGAAACGTTATTCTTGTATGAGATAAGGGATTTTGCTCTTCAGTAATCTCTTATCAGTCGTAACTCTATTTACACCTAGAATTTTTTTAATAACCCAATATTTTATATGCGGTTTCAAAATTTTGTCTTTAAGCGCCTAAAAATGTAATCGGCAAAGAATATAAATAGCTGCAATCCTTTGACGACCCGCATGGCGTAATGAACATAACTCTTGTCTGACATACAGTGGGTTCCGGGCTCGATTCCCGGTTAGATGGATGTATGGTTATGAAATTTGTATTTTTTTCCGGTTCTGGGTTTTGTATACAGCTTGAGGAAATCAGGAAGGTTCTTTCACTTGTTTACCTTATAACAAGCTTGTTAAACTTCGTTTAATTAGATTGCAGTAGCAAACGAGCATGCAGTCCACCTGATGGTAAGTGGTCACTGCCTCCTATGGACAGCTGTAACCAACATCATATTGAACATGGATTTTATCTCAAGTCAATCACAGATGCGTTGCTACTGCAAAAAAGTGTTCCGGCAACCACACCCTTCTATCGATATGTAAGAAATGCATCACGCTAGAAATCGGTGTGGCGGTGGTACTTCCCCTGTCGAACTACACTGGGTCTACCACCTTCAAAATGAGGTACAAATTCAATTTTTATATGAGGCGACCACCTTTGACTCAGAAAGTAGCAACATTAGATTGACTTTAGACAGAACTCCCGTTATATTTAGCGTCATATACATCCTTGGGCGGCCGGCAGTAACCATTTACCGTCAGGTGGATTGCATGCCCGCTTCCTACTTCAACATGATAAAAAAATCTACATTTGCCTACATTTATAAAAAAAAATCAACTGCGTACTAGCTTTGACTCAAAGTCAATTCATGTGTAGAGCAAACAATTCACACGTCAATAGAGAATGAACAATAGAAATCCACACTCGAAATTCGCCATGAAATTTCATTTTTATGGGAACCGATTGTACACAGCCTCGCAAAAATTTGAATAGGGTTGTTTCAAGTGAGTATAAAAAAAATATATTTATGAAGTTTATTATCATAATATTACTGTTGGTCGCAAACACCAGGAGGCACGCAAATGTTGGAAGACCTCGTAAGGGGCATCGCGCTCGGAGGACTCTGGTTGTGATCCATTGCGGATTCTAGACAGCTGGTGCAGCGCTGAGGACGGCTACTAGGGGAGTTTTACTCAGGTAAAAATCCTACATAACCCGGCGTTGCTCCTACGTATCGGGTGTTTTGGGATAGTATCCTCGATAGTAAAAAAGGTATAAGTGTCTCTATGTCTGTCTATGTGCATCTATGTCTGTCTTTTGTAGTAGTAGTAGAGATTGTAGTATGAAGTTTGAATCGTCGGTCAAATTTTTGAGACCCAAAACATAGTTTTGGTATCCGCTGCCTGTGGTGAGAGCTGACAAAGGCGGGGATTCCAGGATTGCAGGAGGTAAAAGTGGGAGCTTTACCATTCCAGCCTTCCCGGCGTTGAGCAAGCCTGGGAAGAACGACGTTATGTTTCTAACAGCATTCCGTTATAGGCACCTGAAAGGTGAGCGAATTATCTGTAGCGCACTAATCGAAAGCGGGATGCCGCGCTGAAAATCACCGGAGGTCTTTAGTTGGTAAAAATCCCAAATCAAACATCAATCATCAAACAAACCAGTATCAACTCCACGGATATCAAAAATGCATCAAAAGTTTGTTTAGGTGGTCAACTGACGTAGCCAGTCGTCGTCAACCCATTATTGTCCCTGTGCTGGGCACTGGTCTTCTGTCAGAATGAGAGAGTTTATGCCATAGTCCACCGCGCTGGCCAAGTGCGAATTGGCGGACGTAGCCAGTGCTGAGTACTTTTTATTTGTTGTAAGAGTCTTATGAAAATAGTAAAAAGTAAAATTAATAAACGTTTTGATTATCCTGCATGATATATTAAAGATAAATTATTTATATTAAATCTAATATAAGTTACTTTGTACAACCCTATTATATGAAGGCTATTTTAATTGTGAGATAAAATAGTGGACAGTTATTGTATGAAAGTTTAAAATTTCATGCAAAGCGCTTTTATTTCTGTCAGTTGGTATCCGAGTTTATACTATCTTTAATATTTTTAGACACATTTCACTCAGTCTGTCTAAAAAGTTTCTAAAAAAATATTCGCTACATAGAATATTTAATTAATAACAATTGTAGTTAGACATACGTCTATTTTGTTTAAAATAATTTAGTATTGCTGAAGGAACTCTTTTTATGACTGTCAAATAAACAAGCAGTTATTTAATTTTACTTAAAATAAAATAAACCAGCTACCAGTATTATGTAATACGCCTGTGTGGCTTTGTAGCTGTCTAAAAGCTGAAGCATAAATAGCCATTGTCCCAAATTTACCTGTGGCGCGATGTGTCAAATTTCCATTAAACTTTTAAGGTAAATTTTCCTCAATTATCTCTTTCCATATTCCTTGGAAACAATAAAAGGCGTTTCGGTGCGAAAGCCCAATAAACTCGTGGACTGTGAGACTGTTTTTTATGATTATTATGTGCTTGAAAGTGGCCTTTCTCGCTGAAATTATCCTATTCGCCGTAATGTTCGGCGTTACAAGCGATCTTTTTCGTTTTGCCTTTTTTTAGAGTTCTGTAACTTGAATACGTAGTTAGTGTTATGCTCTAGAATATCATTCCCCTTGAAGCGACGATCTCATAGGCGAAAAGGCATAAAGGGTGACTACGATGAAATCCAAAAAATACTAACGAAGCTGTCTACTGCAAGTCGTATTTTTCCGAACATTTCGATATTAGTGTTAGAAAATGTATTGTAACTGATCATTTGTAAATCCCTCTATAGGCCTATACAAAATAACGACATAAAAACATTAAGCATAATGAACACGGCATTATACCTTTTCACGGAAGATCAACGCCCAGAAATAGGCATAAAAGCGCTCCTAAATAGATATAGGCCAAATCTTCTACGTTTTTTTTGATATTTAAACGGTTTTTATAGTATGGCATAATTATGTAATAGTTACAGTCACCAAATTTTATTTTGCAGTAAATACTCCATAACGACTATATTGCGGGCATTACTTTGACGATAAATTATTTTGTGGTTCCGTATGTTTCTGTCTGTAGTGATTTGATGTCCTATTGATTATCTTGGGAATTCGAAGTTAATCAGACTTTACCTCGAATAAGTAAATTTATAATGCATAATAAGATTTTAAAAATCCGCTGCCAATAGATTATAAACATTTCACTCGGGTTAGTTGGAATGAAAAAAATCGAGTAGATATTCTTCTTGACCCGAACTTTCTCAGGAGATTTCAAGGCCTTACAAATAGAAGGGCTTATTGCAAGAAAATATTGGATGAGTTGTTCAGGAATTCTTCATTTACTTTTACGATACGGAACCCTCCGTCCGTGAGAGTTTCGCCGAATTTTGCTTTTTTATTTTCTTAATTTATATCGCGGTTCTGCTCTGTTTTTGCGGTAATTTAATGCTTGCAGTTTTATCATTTCACGATCGGCCTAGCATGTTCCGGATTCGTTGGTCTGCCTCGCCTCGAATTATTTATCATGGATTTTCTTTCCGGGTATCTTACGAGTCGGATCTTAAGTAGAATTTTAGTGGAGCAATATATGTAGTAACTATGTCTCCTTAGGAAAAATAAGTCATGTTGTTCTTCTTACGAAGGAGCACGAATTGGATTTATGGAAAATTCGTAAGTAACTATTTGATGATCCGCGTGGTGAAGTAGTTACTATGGTGATCTGACCTGCAGTAGGTTCCGGGTCCGATGACTGGACAAATAGTAATATGAATGAGTTTCGATTTATTTTTGGGATATGCGTGTATGTATGTTCGTTTTTATTTGTAAGTCTATCACCCACATAGGAATAATATCTTAGTGTAGAGCTATGAGAAATTAACTAATTCCAATATTCTGACGACCCGCGTGGTGGGGCGGTTACCACACCGGTCTGACGCGCAATGGTTCCCGGGTTCGATTCCCGGCCAGACTGATATCTGAATGATGAGTTCATGAGATCATGTTCTAGGTTTTGTGTTTGTGTATTCGTCTTGTGTGTGACCATGGTACTCTCATCACAAGAGTAAATTCTAGTTGAAGCTGTGAGTGTAAGTGTGCTTATTATAATGATTTCACATCGTAAGATTAATTATAAGAATCAAGATAGATTTTATCATCGTAAGAACAAAAAAGAAAAATGGTCAAACTTTTCTTAAATCCATTTACCATTTAGGTTCCAACAGCCGTTACTCTTAGGGTGTTATGTATTGCTCATGGTTTTGGATTGATAAGTGGTGGAGTGGCTTTGTGGCTATGATTTAGGCTTTTACAGCCGGTTGGTGTATGACGAATGGTCATAGTTGAATGCCGGGAGCGTGAGAGTTACTGTTATTGAGGGCCAGGTCTACTAGTCATTTTGACGTGGCGTTACTGTTGTTTCAAGTACTCTCCACGATTACGGTACATATGATGCTTATTCACGATTGCAGGGGGTTGGGAACCTTTCATCTGTTAATCTTTCTCTACACTCCCTTAGGTTTGTAGAATAATCTCTTCTTCTTGACAGTTATTCAGCTTCATTTTCACAATGAAGAAAGAAGTAGTCCTAGGGCGTAGCTACGTGTAATTGAGTTTAGATAGAATTCCTGTTCTGTGCAGTTGTGTATGATCATGATCGACAGCGGTCACTTGCCATCAGATGGTCTGTATGACGCCACTCCAAGGGGGCCTGTGCCTTCTGAATCCAATTATCGGAAGGGGGAAGCCATGACATGGGAGGCCTATGTCCATTAGTGGACCTCAAAGGGCTGATGGATAGATGTAAGTTCATATAGAAGAATGGGTCCGTGTGAAGTCAATCACAGATGCGTTACTTCTTCCGAGGTCGAAGATGGTATTGCATTTAGGTATTAAAAAAAACAGTATTGACTGTTTGACATGTCTTGTTGTATATATGAAAGCAAAACGATATTATATACGATTACAAACGTATTTTAAACCAATTACCATCTTATAAACACATTTCCACAGACAACATAGTCCACCAATTCGCACTTGGCCAGCGCGGTGGACTATGGCCTTAACTCTCTCATTCCGAGAGAAGACCCGTGCACAAGTGGGACAATAATGGGTTGACGGCGAAACACATTTCAATCAATCCTATAAATACAAAATAAAAACGCTGTGTATGACAGAACTTCCAACTTAAAGTAACAAAAAAATATACGTGACGAATAGATAACCTCTTTCCTTTGGGAAGTCGGTTAATAAAGTAGCCTCATTTACTCCCATAGGAAGCGTTGTTACAGTTTTTCGAAATGTCTCAACTTCCCGCGTTCATTAAATCATTGTTACGTTGATACAGTTTTCGTCGCGCAAAACTATTCTTTATTTCGTATTTTTATTCTCTTCCCAGTTGGGTCTTCATTTTTATTTTACTCGTAATAAAAGGCCAGCTATTTTAATTTAAGAAATTGAGAAGATTTTGCACGAGACACCCATTTACGGAATGGCTAAGTTAAGTTTATGTAGGGAGTTACGTTTCGCGTGAAATATTCTCGTAATATATAAAGTTGTCATTGTTTAATGTTTATGTTTTTACATAGGAACAGGTAAACAAAACAGGTATTGACACTACTATTTAGTTATTAGAGGTGTAAATACCTGTTTTGTCATTGAATTTTTATTCAATTTCAAATAAGACCTGCCTACTGCCTAGGACCAACACCAGTTTTTTCTAAAGTTTCAATTAAAAAAAAACATAATTATAATTCAGAAAAGGATGGTATCTTACGGCCCATGGACTTTCCAGCCCAGTCATCACTGTGTGAAGATTATGTAACTTAGAAGAACTTTTTTGTGACGGGGAGGAAACCTTCAAAAGGTACACCGAAACCTTGGGAGAGACTCTGGGTTATGTGGAATTTTTACCCACCTCGGTGGCCCTTCTTAGCACTTGTAGGGGACCGCGGGATCTCCGATGGAACGTACCGTTGTGAAGCCCCCCACGGGCTCATCTCTTGAGGGACGTGACGACCCTTCACAATTTTTTTTTATAGTTAGGCCAAACGATAAGGCAGACGGGCCACCTGATGGAATGTAGTCACCGTCGCGTATGGACATTTGCAACACCAGTGGAGTCGCCAATGCATCGCCAGCTTTGGAGGAGAGCTCTTTTTACACCTTTCTTGAAGAGCCCGATGTCATAGTGCTCGGGGAATGCCTCAGGAGGAAGCTCATACCATATTTTGCACGTCCGCGGCAGGAAGGAGCGCGCAAACCGACCAACCGACAACCGCACCATCCGGTGCTTACGGCGAGATGTAGCCACACATGTCGCCGTCCTTCTCAGAGTTACTTGTTGGACGGTTCGAGCTCCCACTCTAGCCGTCTGCAACCCCAGAGGCCTTCTTTAAGTCGCCTCTTACGACACCCAGGGGTTACCGTAGCCGTATTCTACTTTCCGACTACAAGGTGAACTTAGAAGACCTAACATGAGTATTTCTGAGATGTTATAAATATTTTTTCATGTTCACAGGTCATATATAATTATATATTAAATAACATAAGTATAGCCGCGAAGATATGAATCCTCTTACCGTATCAAATCACGGTCCTATGATGCAACATCAACTCGATGTAACTTTTGTCACAGAGAATAAGAAATTAAAATGTACATAAAATAAGTTGTGGCTTAATTTATTCACTTCAGATTCAGTGCATTTTCTTCTTTTTATACCAAAACTAAGCAGTGACTCATTAATGTTATGAAAGAAATACATAAAGGCTTTGCCGACAGATTCGAACAACATAACGATCTTCTGCTTTTAAAGTAACAATTCACGATAAAATGACAATAATTTTTGCTCCTAGGACCAGATTGAAGCACTGAATCAACGTTTCTGAGAATAAAATTCCATGTATGAAAAAAAATAAACAAATATGACAGCATTGCATTCATGAAATCACTTGTATTTATATGCTAGCAAAATTTCACAAATGTATTACGCTGACAGCCTAAAATTCCAATTTTAATAATATTAGTTTAAATTTCACATTTCACGGGGAAAAGCTAGACAGACGTCCAAAAACAGACAGCAGCAGTCATTAACAATCCGACCGCACTATAATATTGCAAAGGCCAGTGCTTTATCGCACAGCAGTAGCACAGCGGTTGTACAGTAATTATCGTTAGAGTGAGCACAGCTATTATCTAGAAGCAATCGTTACGCTATCGAGGAAATTTGTAGGGAATTTTGTATAGCGCCTCAAGTTTAATCTCTATCTTACTTATCTCTAGTATTTTTTTTCTTTGAAAGTTGTTTGATTTTAAGTTGCTTGTTAATCTGAGTAACAATCTAGATACTTGTATATTGGTGCAACATCAAGCACGTTATCGTTATCGAGGCATTTGTAGGGGATATTGTATAGCGCCTCAAGTTTATTCCCTGTAGAGTACTTATCTTTACTGAGATTTCTTTTTCTGCGAAAGTTGTTTGATGTTAAGTTGCTTATTTTAATACAAATAATGAATTGGATCTTTGTTTACTAATTGGTAATAGATACAATGAACAAAAAGCATAAATGATAAAAGCAAGTTAAGTAGAAAAAAAGACGAGGCTAGATTAGAGCACTATCTCAAAACGCTTCGCGTTAGAGTCGTGCAATAACTATTTCGTCCCTGCAATTATTTTGTTATTAATCAGTGTTATGCTCTGAGCACTTCACCAAGGTTCTCGGAAGGTCCCTCTACTACCATACGAATATATAATTTAATATAATACAATTGTATTTTTTTGTAACCTGTAGTTTTGAGTTATGTGCAAAACTCCATATTTTCAATTTACCATTTTATCTTTTGTTTCACCAAAGTGTAACGTTATAATTAAACATTTTTTCAGTAGTAGTTTTAATGTCCATTATTCCTCATGCTATCATTTCAGGGTTCATTTTAATATGTAACGGGTACTTGAGATACGTTTTTATATTATTTGACATTTATTTTTACCAATACTATGACCCAGTTACATGGATCGTCGTTATGGCGTTTTCGCCATGCTTAAGTTGGCGATAGCTGTTGAAAATATAAGCCAAAAAAATTTTTCAATTCCGCGATAAAATTAGTCCAAAATAATATTTTCAGGGTTTGTTGCTCCGGATAAATTTGAAGAAGAGATTTTTAAGACCTCCATGGCTTACTAGGAATACTCTATAAATTTCTACCTAACTAGAGGTATAGTTCTTTTTAATCGGAAATAATAATTCAGGGAATCATTTTAAAGAGTGTTGTTATATGGTTTTGTATAAAGGATCTCTTTTATGTGCTATTATTGGACGTAGATCTATTCGGTAATGGTGCCTGCATACTTCACCACCCTGCTCCAGGGATTAGTGAAGGAAGAAAGAAATTAATGATAAACCTTTATTAGATATTTTCAAACCTGTCCCTGTAGTTCCAGGACCAGAATAGGGCTACGGTATCCTCTGCCTGTCGTCAGAGGCGACAAAAGGCGCTAGCGGGGTTGCGGGCGGCTAGAGTGGGAGATCAAACCGTCCAGACAAGCGACCCCGGGTAGGGCGATGGTATGTGTAGTCGCATGCCGTCGTAAATACCAGGACATACGGTGACCTCAAATGCTCGCTGAGGAAGAGCCCGAAAGGGGCGTCGCGTTCGGAGGTCTGGTTTTGTTCCGTTGGAGATCACGGGGTTCTCCTTGCAGCGTTGAGGACAGCCACCGGGGGGTTTTAGTGAGGTAAAAATCTCACATAACTCGGCGTTGCTCTCACGGCGTCGGGTAACTTTTATTTGTTATCGGGGGGATAACAAATAAAAGATATTTTCAAACTATGAAACCTTTGACTACGTATGCGTAGTCAAAGGTTTCATAATTATTGGCACTAATTATGTCGCGACAAGCGAAGTCATCACTTTATCATAATCCTACTCTATATACTCATAACACTTATAACCTAACACCAACGGTAATAACAAACGAAAAAAAAATCCTTTAAAATTGTCTCTAAATTATTCATTAGTGGTCACCCATCCTAAACATACCCGACGTGGCTAACTTTGCAGGTCAGAAACTATAAGGTTATACAGATACACGCGCCATACAACTTACTTGGCCATAAATTTCCTGTTCAAAGTTGTCCAACCAAATAGTTGTACAGCCAATTAGAGTTACAGATATGAGGTTTCATTAAACTAGCTTCTGTTACTGTTGACTAATGCGCATTATTTCCGCGGTCAGGAATTAACTATACCCCTATTTTACTCTGTATCTTGCTGAAGAACAAGTGATAAGCGGGGGCGATAGAAATGAAAATGTACTTTCTGTATTTTAATGGCGTGTTTTTTAATTTTGGTGGTTTAGGAAGTAATAATTTCTTGGACGATTTTGGAATAACAAAAAATATTGTACATAATGTACATGTGTTATAAGACGATTTTAAGATAAATAAATAGATAAGAGTTATAAGACGAAGCTGCACGCTCACCACATTATTGACTTTAAAACACATTTTTATGTATTTACTCAGTACGAATTTGTTTAAAATTGTTTGAAAAAGTGTTAATAAAATAGAACAAATAATTGTATATGTACTAGTCACCCGTCACAACGGTCGAAATTCGACCATCTTCAACTCTATAACTTAATTTGATGTTGTCCAAAGTAGCACTAATATTTCTCAAAATCAAATAAATTATACTAATTTTAAAGTTATTTTAAATACACCCTTTCATTCATATTCCTCCGTTTGCAGTAAGTATCTTACAAACGGATCCCAAGTGTTTGCTTCACATATGAATATATAGATATAACACGCTTTCTGTATACTTGTAAATTTTAGCAAATGTTATAATTTACCTACTTTAAATGACATTTAAATAGTCATCTTCGCGTATGCATCCATGATCACGATACCACGACCACGACCATGATATTCGAATACTTTGACGAGAACAGACCAATTGCTTATTCAAAAAGTTAGAATTTATCCATAAATAATTATATTACCTATCAACAGTATAATTTTTTCATCATTGTCATTTTATCATCAATTCTGTTTACTAATTTAATAAAAAAAACGCTTTCTACACTCATAGCCCCACAGTAGGATTTTCTCCTGTGTCGTGGGTGCCATGGACACACACAAAGACAAATACACAGACACCCAGACCCAGAACAAGAATCTAAACTCATCATTCAGACACAGGTGTCTGGCCGGGAATCGAACCCGGACCCACTGCGTGTCAGATCGGTACGGTAACCGCTGCGCCACGCGGGTCGTCATCGGTCGTAATAAAACGGTAAGTTTCATCACTTGGGGACACGGCAGTGTATTTGTCAAGTTTGGTAATATATTTATCACGTTTATAGTAGCGTTACGTTCGTGACATGCGCCGTATTTCCGTCCGTCTGTCTACTACTGCAATTTAAGCCCATTGTCTTAATGAAACAGCCAGTTTGTACACGATGTGTGTTTGTTGAGACATTTGTACAAGGGAATTTCATCATTGCTGCTGTGTTCTTAAATCTTCTTAAATTAAATGCCGTATTAAATCGATATACATACATATATTCATAGTTGATTTTAATAAGTAAGTACATAAAAATAATACATTATTAAATTATTAAAATACATATATTTTTGTGTTTGCTATGTTATGATCTATTTTTAAAGCACAAACGAAAAAAATAAAGCTAATAAATAAATTATTACCTTTATTTTTTTCGTTTGTGCTTTAAGAAATAGATCCATACGAACATGTACTGTATACGCCTGAAAAACATTAACCTCTCAGTTAGTTTAACTAACTCCCTCCTCAGTTAGATAAAAAAAACATTATATGAAGTGTGAAAATACAATTGTTCAGAATAATGTAAATAGTAACAAAATACATTACAGTACGCGGCAGGAAAGAGCGCGGTTTGCGCGCTCATTCCTGCCACGGACGTGCAAGATGTGGAATGAACTTCCTCCTGAGGTATACCTGGGGCGCTACGACATGGGGTTCTTTAAGAAAGGTGTAAAATGAGCTCTCCTCCAAAGCCGGCGATGCATTGGCGACTCCTCTGGTGTTGCAAATGTCCATAGGCGACGGTGACTGCTTTCCATCAGGTGGCCCGTCAGCCTTATCATTAGGTCTTAATATAAAAAAAAAACATTTTTATCTGCAACAGCACAGACTACGAGTCCTATGTAATAATTATTACGAAATCATGTATCGATGGGCATTGGAATAAACGAAATTGACATTTTATCCTATAAATAATCATAGAAAAAGTTACGAGAGGAAGCTACATAAACAAGATAAACACATTTTCGAACGCCATTAAAACTCGAAGCTCTCGAAAAGAGTGGTTCCTGAAGTTTCAGCCGAGAGGTATTTAGGTTTTTAATACAATAACGTTTATGCAAAAAATCTTTATTATATGAAAAACGTACATCTGTCTCTTTTATATACATTTCTACACCATTATTACGATCCCAGTTAACCTAAGAAGTTATTCTGCAAAGGTTTGTGACACACCTTGCTCGATAAGATGTAAACGTATATAAAAAATGGAAAAGTATGTAAACAATAAAAAATGCACCAGTAACGGGCACTGCCATCAGAAGTGAAAACTAGAAACTATTACATCTTCTTTTCGTACTTTAAAAATTAATTAAGTTACTAAATTGAAATTACTAACATTAGTCTGGTTCAACGCGTTATCCATATTCGTTGTAGTACATTGTTTGCTAAATAGATAACGACACATTATATTTTTATAGACAAAATAAATAGAACAAAACTTATTAAATGTTATAATATAGATTTGAATACACTTATTAACTTTTGTTCCCTATTTTTTTTTATAAGATTGAAGTAGCAAACAAGCGTCCACCTGATGGTAAGTGGTCACTGCCGCCCATGGACATCTGTAAGCAACTTTATACAGAACATGGGGTTCTATCTGAAGTCAATCACAGATGTTTCGCTACTTCCGAGGACTAAGATGGTCGCCTCATACAAAAAAGTGCCAGCAACCACACCCTTCCATTGAAACGCAAAAACTGCTTCGCGCTAGAAGTAGGTGTGGCGATGGCACTTCGCTGGGCGAACTGGTTCTACCACCTGCAATTTTTTATTTATTTTAGTAACAGTCCACAGTCACGGATAGATATCACATAGTTATTTACGTCACAGGTATGTCGGTGTCGTCAATCTGTAACTTTCCATCTACCAAAAATCGATCAAGACACCTAAAGAAGTTTTCACTTCAAAAATTGAGGATATTTTTGACGACTTTCTCGTCAGAACGCTTCATATTCCCGTCTAACTCGCAGTGGGTTGCGGGATTCATCCCCTAACAAGATAGGTATGTGAATAATGATTTTTTTGTTCTGGGTCTGAGTGGCGCTAATGTCGACATATTTTGGTAAAACGTCTGCCCAAATCTAGCCCTCTAGTTTACAAAAAATCGTCGTTTGAGATGAAAGCAGATCCTAGGCAAAAATTTTCAATTTTTTTCTAGGCGTTATAACCACAATACATATCATCGTAATTATGAGCACAGATTTTTTTAGCATCCTTTACATCAATATTCAAAGTTAAAGAGGCAAAGTTGCTTTCAAAGTTAAAAAGGCTGAGTTACTGTGGGATAAACTCCCAAAAAAGTAAAAAGATAAACGCATTTTGGTAACCGAATACCGTTAAACTCTTGAGGCTGGCCTCAAACAAAGCGGTTTGAAACACTCGGTTAAGTGATGACACTTTAGCAAATTCAATAACGTAATAATTGCTCGCTTATTGCAAAACTGCTTTAACGAAAGTTAACGCGTACACTTGGGGCCGAAAATACACAATAAAGATAATATGAAAAGTTTCTTTAGGTTTCTTTACATATTCCATGTTACACTAAAAAGTAAATGAAACATACCATAACTGCTTATTTTGCTTGGGTTTTACAAATGACCGATTCTTGTACATTTTAGCCCAATAATTTTTTGTAACTTTGAATCCTCACTATTATGTCATTATTAAATATTATAACTTTTACAATCTAAAATCGTTGCCTACATTCAAAGTATATGTGTTTAATTAGAATATTAATTTGTTTTACCATAAATACAGCTACAAATCTATTTAGAATTAATTCCGAGGTTGACTGGGTAAATTAACAGATTAACAATTTGCCATGCACGTTTAATTTTTGTTTCAATTTCATAAAATATAAATAATTTCATAAAATAACACATAACTATTCCAAATCTTCAGTGAAACTTAAAGTAATATTTATAACTAAGTATTAACAAACTCTCTTCGCAATGTCAAAGGGTTAGTTCCAAGTGCTAGCATCTCATTCGTAAAGATCTTTGCTTACAGGATCCTGGATTTAGTATCGAAATAAATGCTTTAATATCGTTTTACAAATTTTGAAGGTAAGCTAAAATGCTAAATTTATTAAACTGCTATATGTGTGGATTTTGAACGTTTATTTATCTCTTGTACTAAAAAGGTTACTCTGAATTTAATCTGAATAAACGGTCAAAACAATTTCTACGAGCTATTTCTTAGGGGTTTTGTGTAGTCGGTTAAAAAAAATTAGTCCTCTTTGTATTAGAGTTCTCCGTAACATAAAATTATCGTTACAGTATATAAGTTCTTAACCAGGATTGAACCACTTTCACACAGTTAACGCAGTGATATTAATGAGTTACTTTTGGATACATATAGTGCTTATGTTTATAATAAAAAGGACATGTAATGAAAATTGTGAACTTGATAAGTTTGCATTTTGCAAATTGCAAATTTTTAGAGTGCTATTTTTTGTAATAAACTTTAGCGCCACGTTAATCTATTTTAACCGGGTTCAAGTTTTTTATATTTGTACTGTTATGATACAGTACAAATTAAAAAATATATCCATCCTTTTTATACTTTTTTGATCCCCAAATGTACAGAAGCTTGCGGATACTTGTGTGAAGTTTCTAATATTTGCCTCTTGAAGATTTAATTTTGTTGACATGGGTACTCATTAAACGGAGGGTTTCATTTTGTTACCTCTTCGTTTTTGTAGCGATGTTCCAAGGATCGTAAACATGGCTCGAGTACTTACATATTAAATTTGATCCCCCACTTCTTACGAACCGTTATCATTTTCTTTGGTCTTGTTCAACATCGACATTCTTCCGGGGAATTTCAAACTTTCCTTAAATTCCTTATACATGTAAATTATGTATATTTTTTAATGATTCTGGTGTAATACAGGATATTAGTGAGCGGAACAAAGTTTAAAATATTTGCAATCAGCGAACTTTAAAGTGGATAAATATGCTGAAGTTAGGTTTGAATTCAGGATAAGCGCAAATTTAAAGTACGAATCTCAACAAATGGGTTGGATCTTTTGATTTGTGTTCATATAAAATTACAACACTATGCATCTCACTAAAGATTATACGTACCATCAAACTTAGTAGATAGAATAGAAGTAGATCTGGCTCAAAAGTTACAAATTTTATATTTTTAGAATATGCTATAAAAATCGCCCTTTAACAAACATTAACCACACTCTCGACATCATGGCCGTTAGAAAAACCATCAAAGACAGGAGTCATGCTTACATATAACCCGTCGAAATGAGAAAATCTGCATCATGTGTTCCACATTTTTAATACCGTCCGTACGGTAAAATTTTAATGGTGGAAATAACAAAATATGAGTGGAGTCTCAGATTGGCAAACCCTGCCGATTCACTGGCGATGAAGGCGACAGGTGCCGTCGAGTGCCCGTCGGGCGTAACAAAAATTTTATTGCTCGAGAGATTACTGTCGATTTGGTAGGCATCACTCATTTTAGAAATTGGTACCCTATAACCGGGCCTCTTATCCATCAGACGTGGCGGTTGTTAAGATGGGATTTTCTTGACATGCCAACAGAGTTTAATCGTCAACTAGTAAATAATTCACTTAAATGGTTCCATAGAACTACCAAAAGGCTTATGGTTAGAAACAAGTAATTACAGGATTCAAATGAATAACATATGTATCTATATTTTTCATTAATGCTACGTACATTTACGAAAATTTGTACGGTGTCATTTGTATGGTGCCGATCTTGAATGGCTCTACTCCCCTCCTTTTCGACGACTAAGATACGAATGGCAAGAGATAACCAGCAATTTCTTCCTGTGCAAGGCCAACAATTTGCATTTTAGTCTTGCAGAGAGATCTTGCTCTAAGCATGCTAGAATTTCTTTGAAAACTAAAATTTTCTACATTATACAAGACTTGTTAGAGTTTAAACCTAAATTAAGTTAAACAGATTCTTAAAAGTTTATCGGTACAACCATTTGAATTTTTTTTTTTTGCATTGCAAGTGACCATGGTGACTTACGCCGTTATAACTTGTCAAAATGTGAATCTATTTCAATAAAATCTGTCCCTGACTTGATAATAAAATCGTCTATCGCATGCCATTTACCCGCCTGCTCTCGTACAAGAGGGCAATAAACGATTTTATTCATGAAGGTTTTAGCAGTTCACTGATTTAGGAGATCTTCTTTAAAGTTGATAATATTTCTAGATCTTCTTTTTTTAAAATCAGTTTTTTTTATTTTGTAAAAAAATATTTTTATATGTTGAAAAACGATGACAATATTTTTATAAATATACTCGTATCCATCCCTCTATCCAATTCGTGGCTTCTTCCGTTACTTGTACCGTTTGCTATGAATACTACAGCTACAGTTCGCCAATTCGCACTGTCCACCAATTCGTACTTGGCCAGCGCGGTGGGCTATGGCCTATAACTTTCTCATTCTGAAAGAAGACCCGTGCCCAGCAGTAGCACGATAATGGATTGTACCCAAGTATACAGCTATGCATGTGTACATAATAAGATACATAAAAAATTAAAATCAGTCAACCTCGCTACTTAGATTTGACTTTAAGTAATTATTGATAAGTTTTACAACGCTACTATTTTTGTGTAGTACAGGAGTATTAAACGAGCGTGCACCGTAACAGGCGGTGAGTGTGCACTACCAACTATAATCAAATCAAAATAACATAATAGTGTAACCTTACATTGACCACAGAAGCGTTGCTAGCCCTTAGAAATAAGTTAAAAAACTGCACGAAAACATAAATAAACAGGATGTAAATTCTACACCGTCGAAACTAGAACACATCAGTTCTTACAAATGCTATTATTAGGCTACAAAGAATGGATTCTATCACCTTTAAAGGCCGTGAAACAATATGCTATGGTGTGCTTCATCCATTAACAGAAAATTATTTAAAAAATAATCCACTACTATGTTACTAAAATAGTAGTAATATATTTTATCGCCATTTGTCTGAATAGAAAAAAGTTGGTCTAATCGAAAACATAATTTAGCAGACATCAGCAAGCAAGAAAATAATTTGGTCATCAAAACATTTTTTTAATCCCCTAAGCATTTACGTTTATATTTGTTAATCGTTTACGGATTATTATCCATACCGTAAAAGATTCGTTCGTAACGTACCCGTATCCGGAATACTGGATTAAGGAAGCGCCCCTGTCTCTTTAACCCATCAGGATTACTTTGTACACCTGCTGACTTGTCTCACCAGAACAGATGAACGATTTAAAATTAGGTAATGACATGGCAATCGACTGACTAGTTGATCATGTTTCTGAATTGATGATTTATGAAAGGATAAGAGAAAGAGAAAGGTGACACTATCACAAATGTATTTCTACCATATGATCTCTCGTCAATCCACCGCGCTGGCCAAGTGCGAATTGGTATACTAACCATATGATAGTTCTTGCGTTTTTCTAGAAGGGTTTGGATTCTCGCTTCTTTTCGTATGAGGTGACCAGTTTAATCAGGAGGTAAACTGCACGATTTCATTAAAATAGAATCCTTATTTTAAATGGAATTTATAGCAGATGGCCATTTGTGGCAGTGACAACTCACTGTCAAGTAGACTTTGGGCTTGTTTGTTATTACAATCTTGTAAAATATATTTTGCTACTTTTTGTACCTACAGAGATTGTGACGATCTTACTTTTAGGCCAAAAGTTTTAGTACACTTGAATGCAGTTTTATCTGTAAAGAATTCTGGTTTTAATTAGCTGACAAACTCTTGTCATCGTATCACGTTTATGACATACGGCTATAATTGATATATGCTCATTCTGTGAAATAAAAAAAAACACCTCGTTATATTTCTCTTATCAAATCTCTCGCTTATCGCCTGTAGTAGAGCAAAATTGCCCAAGATTCGGGGCTTAAATTTTTGTCGTATATCTTGTAAGGATAAAATATGACATCGCATTTTCAAAGTGGTATTTCAAGCAAATAATGTTTCAAATGTTGATCTTTTTTGGAAGGATGGTTCTTGCTTTGCGTTTCTTTTTAAGATGTGCTTAGACGATTTATGGAATTTTATTTTGTAGTATGACTTGTAGCTGAGGGTATAACTTGTATAGTTGAGGGTATAACTTGTAGCTTGTGTTTAATGTTGATTAGTTTTCTATGTTTTCAGGTTGGGTGACGGCCGGTGGTATCTAAGCGGAATGATGAGTTTAGATTCGTGTTCTGGGTCTGGGTGTTTGTGTATTCGTCTTGTGTGTGTCCATGGTACCCACGACACAGGAGAAAATCCTACTCTGGGGCTATGAGTGTAGAAAGCTGTAAATCAGGCTCAATCGTATGACAAGTCATCCTCCCACGTGTTTCTACCTATACCTTGCAGCGGAACATAATAAATGCAACAATTCTGTGATTGACTTCAGATAGAATCTAGTTATTCTTTATGAACTTGCTTACACATATCAACCGGCGGCAGTGACTACTTACCATCAGGTTCTTACGTGCTCGTTTCCTACTTAATATTATTAGTAGAAAACGAGTACGATGAACATGGTATATTATTATCTTATTTTCATATTATAAGCTTAAAAGTTGTTTGTTATTTACGTAAAACCACTGGTCTGTTTTCGTCGAAATTCATCACACACATAGTTTATGACCTTTTTTCCGTTCGAGGGGGAAACTTTCAAAACGTACCCGACACCCTGGGAGCGACGAAGGGTTATGTGGAATATTTACCGCACTAAAACCCCCGCGTTGGTCCTTCTTAGCGCAATAAGGAGGACTCCGGGATATCCAAAGAAACGCAACCAGAGTCCTTTGAACGCATTGCATCATCGGTCTCTTCGCAGGTGAGTGATATGCGACCACGCATGCCACTGTCCTTTCTCTGACTGAACGGTAGCTTCCACTCTAGCCGCCCGCAACCCCGGAAGCTCCTTTAAGTCGCCTCTGATGACAGGCAGAGTGATACCGTAGCCGTATTCTAATCCCGGAACTACAGGGTCGACATAGTTTATGACCTAGATTAAAGACTTATAGGATGCTCATTATCGTGGTAGAAGTGATCGAAGCGGGCGACACCGCGGCAAAGACCTAGTTTCATAATATAAGCTTGGACATGCTAGCTATTCTAGTATCAATATAAAATACTTCCGTTAAATAAACTAACTTTCAAACGGGGTGAATGATGGTATCCCGGGAAACTTCACAAATACCATCCTTCATAACTTTACTAGCTCTTACTGACCCTACTCTTATCAAGTTTGAGAATGCAACCCAGAAATGCAGTCTTATTTTGCATTCTTGTTGAATTTTATTTGAAGTTCCGTGAGAAAATAATCTTTTATTTTTATCGAAAATAAAAAGCCTAGCTTCTTGAACGAGGTTACGCTAAATATGCTGATTTGCTTAGTTATGAATGAGTGATTACGATGAAAGATATTAAATGGTTGAATATATATTTAAATGTTTTAATATGTAACGGGTACAATTTGCCTTTTTATATTATTTATAATCACGATATGTAGAGTTTTATATTACTTTTCGACATCTATATAACTGGGGCGAAATAACGGAGTATTAATTAATATGGTATTAATATTAGCCTAAAATCATATATTTTTTTAAATAATAAAGTAGCAAACGAGCATGCAGTCCACCTGATGGTAAGTGGTCACCGCCGCCCACCGCCCATAGACGTCATAAGCAACTTTACATAGAACATAGGTTCTATCTGAAGCCAATCACATAAATCCGTTGCTCCTCGCAAGGACGATGATGGTCGCCTTCCCTAGGAAACTATTTCCCTAGGTAATAGGTATGGCGGTGATACCTCCCCGGTCAAACTACACTGGTTCTACCACCTTTAAACGTAAATAAATTATATTATTAAATCATATTGTTATTTCATATATTTCAATGTGGTCTTGTTGCGGTGGGAGTTTAGTGAGTTAACGTAATTTCACAATACATTTTTATATCAATAGTTCTTGCATTGTTATTGTGTGGTTTTTGTTGTTATATTGTACATTGCAGTTTGTATCGCGGTAATACCAAGGTTGCCTATTGTTTTGTTGTCTCCAATAAAACGTAAAAGTTGTATTTATTACTACACCCAAATAAATCAATACATAAATATTACGTAATAGATTAAAGTATTTTATGTCCAGAAATTGCTTAACATTTACGTGTTCAGAGTAGATCACAGGCTCGAACTGAGACGACCAAAAAATGATTTGATATCAACGTAAAAAACCTAGACTGTTTTGCTACAGTAAGTGACAGTTTCAATAGATACCAATTCACCATGAGCCTCTCGTTTGCGAAGTTGCTTACTTAATTTAAGGATCTTTTGGTTTTTGTGTACCTTATGTGTTGTTGTATGTGTGTGTTATTTTCAGAGTATTCAAAACAAACTCTTGCACGAGATAGCATTTTTATTATATTAAAGGGTGAAAGGATACGATTTCATACCTATATTATATATTTACAACTATAAATGTATTTACAAGAAATATTAAAGTAAACTCAAAACATTCTATCCTCTCAATAACACAAAACAATAATCTTCTTCTACATGTCAAATTACAATATTCTAAATTCGTATAAAAAAATATAAAATAGTTTTCCATTAAAGTTAAAAAGTTTATAATGAAGTCACATCATAAAGAGTGAGTACTTTACGTATGACCTACAAAGTTTTTAACGCCCTACCAATTGAACTCACCGGAAACATTCTGGCTATCCCATTGGGCGTATTTTAAATCGGTAAGCTACTTGTATAAGCGAAAAAACGCTTCCGTACCCAACAAAGGTTAGAACGAATATTACTTTTTGGTTACTTTCATACTCATCCACTTAGTAAGGGTTTTATCCCAGTACACTCGAAACCATTTACGGAAATCTAGTGCCTGATGGCATGCTTCTGGATAATTTGATTTAAAATAAAGGTCTGTAATGTGGTATGAACTGCCTTTCCGCAACATTCTCGGAGTATTATCACTGAGGGCTACTTACGGCACTTGCAAAAAGATTTTTTTTATTAGATTGAAGTGGCAAACGAACATGTGGCTGCCAGCTCACGTTTATATCCATCTATCCATCAGCCTTTTATCCATTGCTGGACATAGGCCTTCCCTAAATGACGATGACATTCCAAGCGGTCCTTTGCCTTCTGAATCCAACGGTTTCCCGTTGTCCTCTTCAGGTTTCTTTACTTTTATATGATGAGAACATATTAGTCCTGAGAAGCAGCAGAATATCTGTGATGATTTTAGATAGAACCTCTTTTCTATATGAACTTGCTTACAGATGGGAGCGATAATGACCATTTTCCGTCAGGTGTACTGCATGCTCGTTTGCTACTTCAATCAGGTAAAAAAAAAATCCTTGATAGTAACTGGTTATTACCGTCTTAGCACATTTGTAAGTAACTTTATACAAGTGTTCTTTGTATCCGAAGTCTATCCGAAGTCAATTACAGATGCGTTGCCATTTCAGAGGACTAAGATGATCGGGTCAAAGAAATGTTTTACTTTAAAGAAGGCGATGCATTTGCAACTTCTCTGGTATTCAAAATGCTGTAAGAAGAAAATACTGAATACCTCTGGTACCCAGTTTCTTACGCTTCTTCAAGTCAATTGTTGCTTAAATTTTCGCTTATAATTACCAAGTAGATTACAGGTATGGCCGAATCGAATACTAAATCCTTGAAGCCTTTTAAGCGTAGAGCAAGACAAAGAAGTGAGCATACATTTAATAGGTACACACATATTAAATATATACATAAAAAATCAATTGTCCACCAAAATCACTTGGCCAGCGCGGTGGACTATGGCCTAAAACTCTCTCATTCTGAGAGAAGACCCGTGCCCAGCAGTGGGACAATAATGGGTTGACGATACGAATCAATTGAAACTAAAGGAAATCAATCCTGTTTAATCTTATTTTTTTTAATATAGCAATATTACATTAGTCGTAGTATGCGAAAAGTTTACGTACACTATTTTTTGTAGGTTAGAATTGATTGTTCTACCTTAAGACAATACACAGTAAGTGTTTTAGTACACTCTACCCGTATCCATAATTTAATAATGTCTAACCATTTCCTTGTTCGCGAAACACTAACCGGATAAAGGTGGTTGAATCAGCAGCATCTCAATTTTCCCTTTATCCGATTTGTTACGGGGTCAATGTCCCCAATTTGGGGATAGTTGTATGTGGGGTTAGTGTTTTTTATAGATAATGAGAAACAGCTTGCGGGCTTTGTATGTGCGCATTCTCGGTAGGTAACCCTTGAACCGCAGGCCATATGCAACTCATAATATATCTGGATCCGCGGATCTACCTTTGCGGCCCGTCAAGTTTCCTAGAACAGTGTTTTATGTTGACCAATTTTCTGGACAAGCTGTTTATCTTTTCGTTGGGGTATAAGTTCGCATATAAATGCATCGTTCCGTAACCGTAGTTTAAATAAAATAATATTTAAAAAAAAAACATTTATTTCAGTGCACTGAAAAGAAAAAAATAAGTTTTGCAGTAGTCAAACCCATCATTTTGTTGCATCGTAATTTTTTTTAATATATAAAAGTATGAAATTTGGCACGGTTTTGGTTTATATAGGTAACGAGTGCACGATGCTAATATTTTTACTCAATTATAAACCCGTTACACACACGACCGAGTATTTAGACATATGCATCAAAGTAAAATTATGAAGGCGAAAGTTAGTGAGTGTGTGTCTTCACGTAACGGCTGGAGCGATTTTCATAAAATTTGGCAGGGAGCTGACACTCTGGATCAACATATAGGCAACTTATTACTATGGGAAAATATCTTATTCCCGCGGGACTACGACACATCGATTAATATTAACGCGGGCGAAGCTGCGGGGTTCAGCTATTATATAATAAACGGAATAAAACGTTCATTATCGTACTATGTAAACAAATAACGTCAAAAATTTTAGGCGCCTTGCAAAATACCTGACATTGTTTTTAAATGCAACTAAGCCAATTAAACCTCTTTTTCTCTTTCACGGTGGGTACCGCAACGGTCGAAATTCGCCCGTAATGAAGCTCAAAAACTAAACTTAATATTCTCCAAAGTTGCACAAATAGTCCTCAAATTCTATTAAATTGTATAAATTTTCGTTTTGTAACTTATTTTTAAAACACTCTTGAAAAGGAAAAAGAGGTTTAATTGACTTAGTTGCTTTTAAAAACAATGTCGGGTATTTTGACTTTTTATTTCAATTGCTCATACGATCCATCCAATAGGAGGGTAGTATATCTCGCCGCGCTCCAAAACAGTATGGCGATGTGAGCGTTGTTAAAATAGCCGCCGCTATTTGGCTAGTACAAAAATAGTATGTGTTAAAGTTACCTTGAATTATTCGTGTTAATTGTGAAGATATAAACTGTTGGTGTATGCGTGTGAGCTAAAGTGGAGCCTTTAATTTCGTCGCTGGTGTGTGTGCACGTTTTGTATGGAGACTTGTCAGGATCCTGGAAGAAACAGGAGCCACAGGAGGACAGTAAGCGGCTAACCGTAAGTAGAAACCTTATTTTGACAGCAAGTTGTAGCCACAAAAAGTCTTTCGAACTTCCTATAAACGCCAGAGGTCTTGTTTGACCGTCTTCTATATCCCTGAAGAGCTACAGCTACGGTTCGCATGTGCATATAAATTAGATTGGAGAAACAAACAATTTATATATTTTTAACATTAAACATGAAATGTTATACGTATACGTTTACATTAAAAGTTATATGAAATTGCGAAACGTGTTTTTAGGCTAGAAGGCTTCATAAAATTTAACAAAATAATTTGAGGATTATTTTTTTCTACTGTATATTATTTCGTAATATTCTAATTTTCTTTCATACTTTGTATTGTAGAAGATATTCGTCGTCAACCCATTACTGTCCCACTGCTGGGCACGGGTCTTCTCTCGGAATGAGAGAGCTTAGGCCATAGTCCACCGCGCTGGCCAAGTGCGAATTGGTGGACTTCACACACCTCCGAGAACTTTTTTTTTTAAGAACTCTCGGGTGTGTAGGTTTTCTCACGATGTTTTCCTTCACCGAAAAGCAGTGATAATTAAAGTATAATACGCACATAAATCAGTGATGCGTGCCTGGGTTTGAACCTCGGACCTCCCGATCGAGAGGGCAAGTTTTAACCATTAGGCTATCACTGCTCTATTCACTCTTCGTTAATAAGGAATAATCCTATTTCGTGCTGATTAATGAGTCAAAACCAATGAGCCGCGGTCCACTGACCATCCTCTAAATATATAATCAGTGTCCACCATTATCAAAGTTCGGCCATTTTAGTTAGCCGTAACAGACTAAACCAGCTAGGTGATATTAAGTAGTAGGTGCTTAGTTGTTTAGCAACTACTATAGTTATGCGCTACTTTGCATAATTCTCAAACATTACACAAATTGTACGGGGATTCTCGGTAAGCACGTAACTAATTTATTTAATGCCTTGGATGCTAGTGAGGTACTTGTTTTACTGTAAGCGAATGTAAAGAGATAATTTAGTGCAGAAGTCTTTGAACTTTTCTTTTTTATGTAATATTAATAATGTGAAATTTCATGGTATTATTTTCTTACAGTTGGTATTATTTTCTTACATTTTTCTGTATATAAATTCCGGATCAGGTAGAAAATTCTCAGTGATTTTGCCATTGCGTAATTGGACACTCAAATTTATTTGACGGGCGTAATTAGTTGATACAAATTATCTTTAGTTAGTTCACCATATTGGGTAATTTCTTATTTTCAGGAATTTTCGCTGAAATGTTAGTAAGTAATTCTTCGTTGAACACGTCTAAAACATTTATAAGCACACAAGAGTGAAGTGAAACTTAAGACGGAATTTCACATTTAGTGCACTCTAAATGTTTAGGTACCATATGTTCTATTATTTCTATTTCGTGATAACAGCAGTTTTAGTCTGAGTGTCTTCAGAAGCAATATGTAGAAAAATGTTTGACGACCCGCGTGACCGAGCGGTTACCATACCGGTCTGACGCACAATGGGTTCCGGGTTCGGTTCCCGGCCAGGCAGGTCGGGGTGTTTGTGTATTCTTTGTGTGTGTCCGTGGTACCTACGACACAGGAGAAAATCCTAGTGTGGGGCTATGAGTGTAGAAGGCGTGTCGTGTCTGTTTGTTTTTATATAAGCGGAGTAACAACACCAGCGTACCACTGTAGTAAGTGGCTACTGCCACCCATGAATATTATCAATCCCAAATATGATTACAGCCTTACATTACTCACAAATAAATTGGAGAGAGGATTATATTGGAATGAGATCCCTCCACTCCTTTACAGCACCTTTTAAACCAAGATACAGCAGCTCTTAAAACTGTTTAATTTAATTTATTAAGCAGTAATAGATGTGGTGGTGGTACCTTCCGAATTGATCAACAAACGGTTTTAATAGCTTGGAGAGCATTAATCCAGCAGATTTCCTAAGAGTACTTGTTTTGATAACATTCGTAATTTAATCGAATTCATAAGCAAGACTGACAGGAAAAGTTTGTGCGAAAAAATCCCAACAGAGACCGCATTAATTCGTCGTTGGATGCAATATGTCTTCCCAAACTTTCCAATTTACACAATCCGATCGTAAATCTGGGGAGCTTTGTCTGAAATTTTAAAATATTGCCGAATACCGGTGTGGCCGAAGACCGCGCCAAGATATCCCGGATTACATTAAGGGTTGAATGATTTAGATCGTTTAAATTCGGTTTAAGGTTTAACTGAGATTTTACTTGTAATTAGTGAGTAATTAGAGGATTTCGTAATTTTTACCTGTTTTTTTTATTATAGGTTTATTTTACAGAACACAGAAACGAAACAGTGTTATAAACTAGCTAAAAATAAAGCGATATATGATTTGTATTTTTAATGTGGGTTAATATATACTTTCTTTATACAATATCGTTTAAATTGCAAAATTATTAAAGAAAATCAATTTAAATTATTAACTAAACCATGAACAGAAAGCACAGGGTTTTAACAGAAAAATATATGACGTAATAAGTGAATATGTAAAAAAACAGACAAATTAGTCTGAAATTATTCTATTGAAAATGTATCCGGCAATATTTATTTACAATCGGATAGCACCTGGTGGCTCTCGGACCATATATGGCCTGCGATTCTTTGCTTGCCTGCAGGTTTTCCCAAATCATTTGGGTTGTGGGTGGCGAGAGTAGGAATTCGAACCAAAGTCAAGATGCCTCGGGAAGCATGGTATAATATATTTCCATATATCGTCGTAAAGACATACTGTGCGGTGAGCCCAGTTACTCACCTGGGTCCCAATGCAGCAACGCATCCAGAGAACTCCGGTCGCGTTACGTTGGAGATACCGTATTGATCCACTCAGCGCCAATCAGGGAATATTATAGCGACCAAAACCCCATATACCCCCCACCTTTTGAACGTTTCCCCCTCGGTAACAAAAAAGGGGGTGGCAGTGGCTGTAGAACCTCTAAATTCTATCACGTTTAGGTTGATTGCTACATAGACATATTTCATGACCATCCTCACTAGTCTGTACAACTAAGCCGCTTGAATCGATTTACAATCGTTTTATCGAAGCAAATCGATTTATGGCTTCGGAGAGTCTATGTCGATTTGTAGTGCAGTTCTAAATCGCCTTTATTGCTGTTCCGTCGATTAAAAGGTGCACGAGGCGAGAGTTATGTTCGTAAGGAATATACTCCTAATGTCAGAACATGGCAATGTTGCCAGAACAGATTTTAATTTTGCTTTATCCTCTACCGAATACATTTTAGAGCGCCAATCTTTAAATGTTCTTATTATATATTTTTTATATCTCTATTTCTCATAATTGAACGCCAAATAAATATGAAATATGATGGCTATATTGACAATAACTTGTAATTAATATAATACAATCCTATTCGTTTTGTCACTATAATGAGGTAACATGTATGACGTGATTTTGATCCATCAAAGATTATATTTTATCATGTAACGGGTACTCACGATATGCCATTTTTGAATTTTTCTCTGCCGATATTTCGACCCAGTTGCATGAATCGTGGTCACGGCCAAACTGCGGTGGCGGGGAGAAACCGTTGACAAGCACTAGTGGTAAATTAACCTATCTACCCTATGTCTAGTTCGTTTTTCTTTTTTAGATTCCATATGACGACACACAACAGTAACTGTATCCTTACGCACCACACTTTCCACTATTTGCGTTTTATATAAACTATGTAGTGTTGTATATAAATTTAAAATCATCATCCAGATTTATATTTCTCTGTCCGAGGATCGAACCCATTGCGTATCAGACCTGTACGATGATTCCTACTTTACGTACATCTTCAATACACGGTAGAAATGTAACGAATATTCGATTCGTGATTATTCGCATATTTTTAGATATTTGCATTCGCATTCTCAAGAATTGTGCGAATGTTTTTGAGAATATTGGATTGAAATTCGTTGCAAAAAAGCGGAAAAATGAAAATTGACCTGCAGTTGAAAATGAAAAAAAGGGCTCGAAATCTAGATCTGGTCCCCTACACCCAAAAGCCAAAAACTGTAAAAAACAACATTCGGATATGCTAATGTCGGTAAGGGATATTCGCATTACCGAATGTTAAAATAATAACATTCATAGATACAAGTTTTTAATATACGTATATAATTTTAGTAAATACAATCGTAAATTTAGGTTAAATATTGTAATATTTAGATTCTTTTATGTTAAATTGTTAATTAAAGAATGTTAAACGGTTTAAATTTAACATAAATAAATTTAATTTACTTCAAATTTTGTCTAAAGAATAAAACTAAAAGCAGTAAATACTTTGTAAACGGCTCACATTTCTTATCAAATTTGAAATTTAAATACATTGTTTAGCGATCAGATTTAAAATTTAATTATTCAGCGGCTATATTTCCCTTAGAAAATTTGAAAGTTAAACAGCATGGCTCCATCTGGACGAATAATTTTTCTCAGTTTCAGAATATGCAATAAAAGCTGTTACAGATTAAATATATTTGTGGCAATCTAATAGTCTATCTCCCAAATTGAAGTTTCCAAATGGTAAGTGAATTTAATAAATTGGTTTTGTTGGAAGAAACTGATTTTTGCATCTAGATATCAGAATTTGAACGGAGATTTATTTTAATATTGGTGAATAAACTATCTATTTTTTCGATATTGTTATAAGGTTTGCAGTTTGGATAATTTTGCTTAATAATAATTGCAAGTCAATAAAACAGAGGCAGTGGTCATAGATTCGCGTACATTTGAAACCGAGCCCAAAAACTCTTACTTTGGTCTTTTAAGTTGCCTCTAAAGACTTACACAGACGAGAACTAATGGATACACTCTGATTAAGACTCACTCTTAGCCCCACACTAAGACATTTTTGTTTCATAGGTCATAAAGAAGAATATACAACATACACTTAGATGAGTAATCTAAATTTATCGTTCACATATCTTGGCCGAGGATCAAATTCGCTGCGTGCCCGATATCGCTATGGTGACCGCTCTGTCATCAGTGTCGTCAAGTATAACGAATAAGCTACCGAGTATAATAGGCAGATTATTTGATAGATTTTTTATAACAGTAATACTGAACGCTGATTTTCGTTTGAAAGGCCTAGTAAGTCTGAAATATTTACAGGCGGCGTTCCAACTCACTCCTCCGCAGTAACTCTTTTGTAAACGACTTGATAGGATTCTAAATATCACAGGATAGCAATAAATACTAAACATTAAGGAGGCTGTATGTTTGTTTCCTACTTAAATTACATAAAAAAAATACATATTGACCTTTATAATGCAGAAATAAGTACTTCAAAGTTTTCGTAAGTATTGCATTCCGCGGTGCATTTCTACGTTGGTTAAAATGCACTGCACAAGTTCTGAGAAAGTTTTGATTGTTCTTCTCTATACAAGTCACTACTTACTTCCTTACTTTTACAATAGTTTATTTTACTTGATGAGTTACGTACAATCTGCTGTAAGATTTGTTTGTTTATCTAACCAGAACAAAACAAAATGTATGCTTAAACTTTTTAAATAAAAAGCATTGATATTATTTCAGTGATTTACTTTAATTGCTTATGAGTATTATAACTGCAACAGAGCATTATTTTCCTTCGTTAAACATTGACTCACTGCCACAGGCTTCGTTGACTTTGAAACTGAGTAAACGCCATACTATTATATCTCTCACAGCTAAAATGTCTGTCGATCCACGGTCCAGATTTTCTTGGACATTCTTCCATCAAATTGCAAGTAGACGTTTCTTTACACCACCCGCACTGAAACTCTTTGTTCACAGCTTGGCAGCCTGAGCAACTCTTAGCCAAATCCTGACATTTGTATACAATCATGAGTATCATATTTGAGTTGGGCTCCACACCACCCCAAATTAACCTCAAGTATCCCAAAGCCACACTCTGCGAAATATTCACACTTACAGCATCGCAAATAACAGTATTCTTTTCCAGCGTACCTTTGACTTGTATTATTGTCTGATCTATCAGCAACTCGCATACAATATTACGCTCATAAAGAGTCATGTCGTCTATCTTAAGATTTAGTTTGACAACCCAGTTGACATCAGCAGGAACAAAAATGGGGCTGCTTGTTACGATTTCTGTACAAAATCTCTCCACCGTATTCTTTTTCAGGATATTGTCCAAATAAAGTTTCTTCGGGCAATGTAGACGTGGAAAATTAGTACATCCAGCTTCATGACACCAATCACACTGATAAGCGCCGTTTTTACAGTCATTGCAGCTTTTAAAGGAACTGCAATAGCTCTGTAGCGTTTGTCTTGCAAGAATCAGAGATCGAAACTGTTGCTTTGAAGGTTTTATTTCAAGAAAAGATACGAAAAACATTGTGAATATCACAAAATTCAGTCTCATTTTTGACATTTATCCTCTTATAATTGTTACAGTGGTATGAAATACACTCGCACGCTAGATCAGACTGAGATTTATTACAGTCAGCAAACAATTATATCACTTTTGATTGTATTTATATTTGCAAATATCGATATTGAATCCACACTTGTTTGTTTGACAGAACAATGAAGTGAGTCTGTTGATATTTTGTCTAATATTTCAATAGGCCCTGTTTTATCAATAACATTTCGTATCTTCAAATTGAATCTTAGGTTTTTCACAGTAAACAAAATAACATTGAGTTTTTCTTACCTTCTTTTCCTTCATGTTTATTTTGTTTCTCTCCTTTGGTTGTGTTTAGACAAATAACAATTGTTGATCGTAAGCCTCGCAATCTAGTCGGATAAGACTCCATTTTATTAGGCTATTACCACACTTATCAGCAATAACACATTTTTTAATTTTATCACACCAACCACAGCCGTACTCAACTGGTATAAGTCTACAATCATTGCAGTTATCTGCAATGTGTTCACAGTCGTATACTTCTACGGGTATCCCATTTGAAATTGGTTCAAGGCCACCCCATATGATCTTTAAATATCCCGTGTTACTTTCACCATGGTCGTCAATTTGCAGTATAACTGGGTAGCAATAAATGATGTCGTCTATGATAAGCGCCTTTAAGTGACTTAAGCTTTGTTTAAAATGTATTTGACAAATTATTTCCTTATCGAAAATTACTGGATCAAAAGCATGTAGCGTCACTTTAAGATTCGTTCTCTTTCCAGCTGCTACCAAAATTGCTCCATCGTGTTTTATGTATGGACATGAGTATTCCGCATTCATGTTGATCTCTTTCAATTTTGTCATTGTTTCTGGACATAAATTTTCAGCTTTATCAGTACAACCATAGTCATGACACCAGTTACAAGTGTACATGACGTTATTCACACATTCGAAGCACGATTGAAATGATTGGCAAAATGTCCGTGGGTCTCGAATTCCTTTACTATTCACTGCTTTACTTGTATTCGGTTTTGTGTAATTATTTTTTTGCATTTCTTTTTTAGCTAATATTTTATCATTGGGTAGACTATTCACTAACAGGCTTAAATCTTTGCCGTAAATTTCCAGTAGTAACGAGGTAATAAGGTGTATAAACAACGTTTTATAAATCATTACGTCTTCCCTTAGCTATCACTTTTCGGAAATGCCGAGAAAATTTTAATAATGCCCTATATAATCATATCTGAGATAAAGTTCGATTGTTTCAAGAAAAAACAAATGATGTTTTGGGCGATTCAATCGGTTGTTATTTCGGAATTTCATGGAACAATGGATAATTTTATTTGCTTTTCACTGAAATTCTCACACAATTAATGTAAACACTGATTACGATTTAGGCGGCACGATAAAAGAGTTGGTAAAATAATAAAGAATGGAAATTGCTAAACAAGCATAATTTAATTTTATATTACCCATTTTGAAAATATACGATGAATATTCGCGTTGTACAGTATGTCCACTAAACAGGACATCTGGTTATCTGTATCGAAGCCCTTAATAGCGTGATATATAGTCGATCAAATGGACATAAAGCATTCAATAGATATCATTTATTTGCAAAACAAAAGCCCGTTTTCTTATTTTTATCTTTCAGGGTGACAATCCTTAACTTCCAGTCCTGTAAACAGATCCTGAATATTATTATGTCACAGTTATGCGCATTGAGACAAATGCAATAATATTGAATACGACGAGTTTATCGGTAGTAGTAACTAACGTCTTATATTTTTTTACACTGAGCTACCCTTTTATTCTTAATCAAAGCAAACGACCAGTCCACCTAACGGTCACGTTCCAATAACATTTGTAATAAATTCCATACACAACAAGGGGTTACGTTTAATCACAAGATTCCAAATGAAATAATTATCATCAACTCGGATCACATGTTTTTAAACCGAATAATTATCATCAAAACGTCAACTTATATTTTTGTGATTCTCAAACAAACAACATCTTTATAATGGTTTAGATAAGAAGCTCTTGGTGCATATAAGTAAGTATATTAAGGTATTTCAGTGCAAACAAGTGCTCAAGTTTTAGCTACAAAGTTGCGAACACAGTTCCCTCGCTTGTAATGAAAAAGTTTTAATGCATGAAGCTGAACTGTTAACGCGATGTATTTAAGAGTGAAGTTCGCGACAAACTCGTAAATACATTAGCTTCAATTCGCTGCTCGCAACTATGAAAATATTAAATACATTGAAGAAGAACAGATGAAGTTATGTTAATAAAAATATAGTTTATTTAAGATCTTGTCTTTCGGCAATGTTTAATATGAGTACTGTGAGTGTAAGTGATGAACTATGGTGACAAGATTACTTTTACTGTGGATCTTTATGAATATGCACAAAGACATACAACAAGATATGGAAAGAGCTAGTGGCGTTAGGCTAAAAAAAGTATTTCAAATAATTTCAGGAAGAGACTTTGGTAATGAGGTTACAATCTTCTAGATTTGGGGAATAACTTTGATTAACGTATTTCATGAATTTTATTTTTTTTTTAATCATTAACTGAAAATTTAATATGGAACAAAATAAACAATTCTATGTACATTATATATAAAATAAATTATTTAAAATAAAAAATATTTCTTTAAATCTAAAAGAATAATACAAATTATAAATAAAACAAAGAGTCCGTACCGCTGCCTTTTGGGAGAGTCCCAAGAATGCTTGCGGCATTTCCTCGTTTTATGGCCAAACTGATGCGTTGGCCAAAATACGCACCAGTGCTTGGGTCTCCTGAAACGTCAACCAGGCGCGAAGTCAGTTCTTTGACAGTTCTTTACGCCGCAAAAATAAATAATAATAATAACGTATTTCTAAAATTAAAAGGATAATGTTTCTTCTTACAAAAAAAACCATTGATTGTAAAAATTAAATATGCAGAAGCCCAAAGTTGGACCAGTACTATAAAGGAAATCTATCTATACTATAATAAATTTGTAAGAGGTCGCTGTCTGTACATGGAATAAATTTAGGTGAAAACCATTTCTAGAGGTCTTTAAAACGATATAGAACCCAAAATAATGGTTTTTAGAAATCTTTTCTGTTTGTCTGTTTGTCTGTTTGTCTGTTTGTCTGTTTGTCTGTTTGTCTGTTTGTCTGTTTGTCTGTTTGTCTGTTTGTCTGTGTGTTTGAAAACGCTAATCTCAGAAACGGCTTAAACAATTTGAATATAATTTTCGTCGATGTGTTGTGGGAAACTTCACTTAACATTTAGTGTTTATTTTATGTAAATCGGTTTATAAATAAAAAAGTTATATCCATTTAAAACTACGCAGTATTTATTCTGTGTTCGATAAGTGTTAATATGATAAGTAACTGCATAGTTGAATTGGTTGAAACTAAACATGTTAAGGTCTGTAAAATGTATTCCTTTGTTATGTATTCTTATTGGTTATGTGTGTACCTATGTTATTTGATACTATACAAATCTATATTTCTATATCTATATATACTTATATAAAAACGAAAGGATGTTCTCTCACTCATCTATTGAATAAACATCGTAGAGCCTAAACTGCTAAAGATACGAATATGATTTTTACTAGGGGTTCCTTTTATGACGTAGACGTCAGTTAAGAATGAATTTTCTGATCCCCCCCCCCCCCCAATTTAACCCAAATAGGAGATGTAAGTTTGTATGAAAGTCAGTCAATTTTGAGGCCACCTCAATAAAATTTAGTATTTCGCTATGATTTTTATGTCAAAACATCGTTTTAAACCGACTTCCAAGAAGGAGGAGGTTATCAATTCGTCTGTATTTTTTTTTATTTATTTTTTTTATTTTATATTTGTAACTCGATTTCTCCGCACTGGGTGAACGGATTTGGATGATTTTTTTTTTCATTTGAAATGTAGTGCGTGTCACGGGGTCCCATTTATTTTTAGTTCACTTTTGACAGTGGCATCCATAAGAAAAGCGCATAAGTCTGATATTTGCATTAACGATGTGCGCGATAAATAGATGAATAACTCAATTTCTTTCTAACTTTATTTGAAAGAATGTACTTCAAGGGTACTCTTATGAGTTTGATACGGTTCTGATCATAGGATCCATTTATTTGAAGCAAATTAACTAAATTAGCGATACTCGGCCAAACCTAGCTGTAGGAGTCCAATTGGGTTGAATGTAGAATGAGATTACTAAGCAGATATTTCCTAAAAAAATTGACCTTCAACTCTTCAATCCTGATGATGCAGGGGTACTGCTAGCCAGAACCGTAGAAGTAAGTCAATTTGTTTTTATGGATATATAATAAGATTGTTAAACAAATTCATGGGACAAAAATTTGATCTTCAACTCCTCAACCCTGATGATGCAGAGTTACTTCAAGCCTAAGCCATAGGAGATGGCCATTTGGTGCTTTCGGTATGTAATATGATTACTAACCAAAGACACAAAATGAAAAATTCGACCTTCAACTCCTCACCCCTGATGATGAAGGATACTGCTAGCCTAAACTATACGAGATGGGCATTTGATGCTTTCAGGTATTTAATATAATTACTAAGCAAAGACACATGATGAAAATTTTGACCTTTAACTCCTCAACCCTGATGATGCAGGGGTACTTCAAGCCTAAGCCATAGAAGTTAGCTATTTAGTGCTTTTAGGTATGTAATATAATTACTAAGCAAAGACACATGATGAAAATTTTGACCTTTAACTCCTCAACCCTGATGATGCAGGGGTACTTCAAGTCTAAGCCATAGAAGTTAGCTATTTAGTACTTTCGGGTATGTAATATAATTACTAAGCAAAGACACAAATTCTGATGAAAAAGATCTTAATTCATAGGTATAATTGCAAATATTTTTTTAGCTTCAGCTGTTAGCTTTATATAATCCTAATAACAGATGGCGGTGTAATGTTTTCTGTTAACTTGATTAAGTAAGTAATGGCGCTTTATTAAAATTACAACCGTTTCACATAAGCTACAATTTAATATCATGACCAAAGATAAGTATAAGTTACTAACTTCGATCAGAAATATTGGTGATCAAAGGTTATTAAAGTACCTATTACATAGCCATCTCAGTATATTCTGCGTTGATACGCAACCTTATCGCTAAATAATGTTTAAGAGATATTAGATGGCGCTCTTTACGATACAGTCATCTTCATGAACCGAATGTATTAATGGCGCTTTGTTAAAATTTCATATGACGTACAATTTAATATTATAACCAGATATAAATATATCCTTATAAGTTACTAAAGTAATAAAAAGGTATCTCAGTATATTCTGCGATGATCCCACCTTACCGCCAAATCGAAATAGTAATATGTCTGAGATATTAGATGGCGCTGTTTACGATACAGTCATCTTCATGAACCGAATGTAATAATGGCGCTTTGTTAAAATTTCATATGACATACAATTTAATATTAAAACCAGATATAAATATATCCTTATAAGTTACTAAAGTAATAAAAAGGTATCTCAGTATATTCTGCGATGATGCCACCTTACCGCCAAATCGAAATAGTAATATGTCTGAGATATTAGATGGCGCTGTTTACGTTACGGTCATCTACATGGACCGAATGTATCGATAAATCAATACCGTTTCACTTAGTCAGTTTTTTTATTTTAATTTCGTATTTCCTTAAACTAAAATTGACAAATAATTTTAAAAGCAATTTAAGAGATAAAGGACAAATATTTTATTAATATATAAATCCATACAATTTTAATTTATTACTGGCAACAATACATGTAAAAGAATAAAATAATATTGATGCGTTCACCTGACATACATATCCCTAAAAACAAAGTGTAAAATTATATCAATCGAACAGTTGACTCAATATTACATAAAGTTATTTTTTATTCATAAGTTACTGCAAACAATTTTTCTTTATTTATAGAAAACATTTATTTTGATGAAGTATTTTTTAACGCAAGTTACATTTAAATTCGTACTGATGTGACCGTTAGGTGGCGCTACCTAACCTATTTTGCTTTTGTTTGTCGATGTACATCATGTAGGAAAGACAAACTAACGTGGTTTTTATGTTGTGGTGATCGCAATACAGTTAAATCTCAATATTCTTTGTTTTTAATTTTTGGAGTTATCATAGACGGTTACTTAGACTGAAGTATAGTATAGTGAACAATAATTTAAGTTAGTATAATGAACAATAAAACTATTCCTGCTTTTTAATTAATAGTGCTTCATTATTCGACACTTTAATTTAAATAAATAAAGACAGGTGAACTAAAAATATTGTACACCGAGAAGTGCTGAATTATATTGAATGTAATTATTTTTTAATAAAAAATTATAAATGTCATTGTTGAAAATTTAATACCATCTGCCCTTCTTACCTTATTTATAAGTTTATATGGTACATGTTGTCTACTAACAACTTTGTAGTATTTTAATTTCTTACAAATACGAAATAACACAATTTAAAATTTGTTTATGTAACATTTCTTTAACCACAGCAACGCGTGGCGCCGGGTCTGCTATATATTCATATAAATTCATCAACCCTGATAATCTTAGTACACAACCTACTTAAGCCGTATGAGTTTGGTACTTATTGATTACAATACATTACAACCCGTTCCTGAGAGAACATTATGATGAAAAGTGTCACTTTGAATACCTCAACCCTGAAAATGCAGGAGTATTGTCATGTTACTGTTAAGAGTTGGATTTAGCTGTAGCTTTTTAAACAGGATGGGTTAGGTTAGGTTGGAACTTAAAAGAAAACATAAAAAATAAGCGAGTGTGCGGCAGCGCCCTGCGAGCGGGTGCGCTCTGTTCGTATGAATTGTAAAAGTGTTTTGATTATGTCTTTTGCTTTACAAAGAACAATGCGGGATTTACGCACACAAATATCCCGATGCACTTCTTAAAAGATCTTATCTTTGACCACATGAAACAAAATAATAATATGAACTTAGGATATATGTCGCTGTTCAGTGATATTCCAATTTTCTAATGATTTATGTCAAGTAGATAATAGTGCTTTGTTATCCGGAAAAGTTAAAATCAACCTTTATATCGATACGTCTTCGTTTAAATGTGGAGGAGTTAGTTGAAAAAGTATATCCCGATATTGTTAATACAACCAATAACACTATAAATTGGTTCCAAAAGACGGCTTATATACCAATGAACGTGTCGATAAAATAAATGTTTTTTTTTTTTCAAAATTTAAAGCAGCGTCACAGATCTACTATTTGGTAGACACAGTCATTGAGATGGAGGAAGCGGTACATTATCCAACAGAATTTTTGAATTCCTTACTGCCTTCCAGAACTCCTGAACACAAATTAATATTAAAAGTAGGTTTACCTATAATCTTACTTAAAGAAATTTGAATCCGCCAAAATTACTACAAATAGTATTTTCCAATTCGGAAAAGTTCAAATCAATCTTTATAATCGATACGTTTTGGTTCAAATGTGGAAGAGTTAATTGAAAAAAAGTATCCTGATATTGTGAATTAGACCACTATGAATGTAAATTGGTTCAAAAAACCGGTTTACAATATTAGAATTCGTCTAATTTAAAAAAAATACATAACAATACGTTCCTACCCACAAATACACACTTTAAATTCGTTTTTTCACTCTGTGTTTGACCAGGTAAACCTTGAGCGGCCAAACCGATTTTATTGTTACTACTTTTTATCATAGAATTCCCACGGTGTCGAGATTTGCGCGGGAAAAACTTTGTGACACGTTGATTTGCACGCGCGCAAAGCCGCGGGCACAGCTAGTTATTAATAAAGTAAAGATCATTAAGATATTTCAACACAAACTGCTCAAGTCAAACAAAATTCGAACACAGCACCCTTGCTTGTAATGAAAAAGTTTTAATGTATGAATCTGGAAATGTTAAGGCAGTTTATTTAACAAATTCTTGGTATTCATTAACTTTACTTCAACTCTTCTTGTAATTTTGAAATTATTTACTGAAAGTAAAAAGTGAAGATGGTTTTCTTTATAAATAGTTGGTGTAGAAGTGAAGCTTTTTGGTACGTGAAGAAAAAATCAATATTTCTGGATACATGAAGCCATGCGATAAGATGTTAGTTTTTTCATACGTTTGTCCAAACACACAAATTAAATATGTATTAAAAATTATATATGTATTATATATGTATACAAATTATATATGTATTAAATATGTATTCAAAAGTTTGATTATTGTCTACTGATTAACTTCTCATTTATATTGTTGCATTTTTTTCTTAATGTTTCAAAACTTAAGTGTTTAGTAAAAAAGTCTTTCAATCTTATAATTTGAATTTTTCTACATACAGTTTTAGCGTCTTTCTTCTCCAAGAAAAAAGAAAGAATTATCTGTAAATTTCACAATTTTTTTAGCTAAAATTTACATATTACAGATTTATATTTAGTCAAAGCACTAAGGTGTCAAAATATTGTTGATTTTAAATCGGATTTATGTGGGATTTATTCCATTAGAACAAGCCATTGCTATAACTCATATAGACCAGAACGGACAACGATGGCCTAAATCAAAACAAATTGCCATATTCTGATCTGACCGCACATTCTCCGTATACATGTTAGGTACAAACATGATATCATGTACACTATCATTTACATTTAACTTAGTGATATGTCACACAATGTTATAAAAAACGATTAAACGTGAGTCGAACTCGTGTACTATGAGTTCAGTACTTTTATCTATGAAGAACGGCAAAAACCCATGTTTGTTGTATGGGAGCCCCTCTTAAATATTTGTTTTATTCTGTTTCGGCAATAGGAATACATCATCTGTGAAAATTTAACTGTCTTGTTATCACGGTTCTAAGATACAGCCTGGTAACAGACAGATGGACAGACGGACAGCGGTGTCTTAGTAATCGGCCTCTTACGTACGGAACCATGAAAACTAGTAACATCGAAATAAAATAAATTATGAAAATTACGATAACACCCTCAATATATATCTTTTATAAGATTAAAAAATAATTTAAATAATATTTGATTTATAAGTGTTTAATATGTTAAGTTATCGATATATTTCTAAGCAGATTACTCTTATTCGATTATTTTATAACGAGATTTTTGTCATCATTAGATTTACAGTTATTAAGAGATCAGTTGTCATAAAATCTTGCAACAGTGGTTTCACCTGTAGTATCCCCGGTACTATTAGTACCATTGGTGGCTGTTGGAGTATTAATGTCATCTGCTTTCACTGTTACTGTTGTTGCTTCTGTATTTTATTCTTTACCTTTTATAACGAGTTTTATGTCAGTGATCATTAGATTTACAGTTATCACTAGAGCAGTTGTTGTAAAATCTTAGTCTGCAGGTGCAACAGTGGTATCACCTGTTGTACCATTACCGGTACTATTATTACCATCGGTGGCTGTTGGAGTATTAAAGTCATCTGCTTTCGCTGTTACTGTTAATATATATTTTTCACCTTTTATAACGAGTTTTATGTCAGTCATAATTAGGTTTACAGTTATCATTAGATCAGTTGTTATAAAATCTTAGTCTCCAGATGCAACAGTGGTTTCACCTGTAGTATCACCGGTACTATTAGTACCACCGGTGGCTGTTGGAGTATTAACGTCATCTGCTTTCCCTGTTACTGTTGTTGCTTCTGTATTTTCTTCTTTATTTGCTTTGGTAACTGTTGATGTCGTTGTGAATGTATTCGCGCATCCCACGTAGATGTTTACAGAGATTGGCAAGTTGTAGGGAGATGTCAAGCGCAATACAACATACTTATGATTTAGACCACCGCGAACGATTTGGATGGTTGGTCCCGGTCCGAAGCCTAAACGATCCGCTATTCTGAAGTAGGTTATCTGGAAGAGATAAACAAATTTTGAATGCATGTACATAAACATAATGACGTCTTGAAAAAATATATAGAAACAAAGGCAAAGTAATTGTATATCGTGATGGTTAATATTGAGAATTTGATATTTTTATATAATGCTCAACATTAGACCTTGCGCCACTTAAAACTTAATATCGTATGATATAACATCATATCAAAATATAATTTGTCTTATTTGTGTGATATTACAACATCTCATCATTATAACAATGTCATTTGCTCATTTTTTATATATTTTCTTAATGTTTAATGTAACTTTTTTAGCGTATTTAAAATCTTATTGGTATAAAAAATATCTACCTTACAATTGAAAATCCTTCCATACTTCGCGTACATATGCCTATAAGGCACTCTTTCTTTGTAGAGTCGGTCTTGAGCCACAAGTAAATCGTTCTTCTTAAACATTCCTACATAGAAATCTCTACAACTAACAAAATTAACGAATATTAGAGACATAACTATTACGTAAGGATTCATTATGAAATGTCGGAACACACATTTGTGAAACATTAAAAATTGATTAACTTTTAATTGTGATTGTAAATACAAGCGATAAAAGTAATGAGATTGTTATTCAATTGGATGGAAAATGGTATTGAGTTTTAATGTTTGTTAATATGTGTATAATGTGCAAAATACAACGATATTCAAATACAAAAATACTACAAGTAGTTTGAAATTTTACTTCTTAGGTTCAAGACTTTCATTTTTTTACTTGAGAGGATCCTGATTATTTGGTGATTAGGCATATGAAATAATTTTTATAACTTGGTTCTGATTATGTTGCTTCATTGTTTATGTTGCTTATTAATTTGCTAGGTGGTAAAATCAGTGTAGTTCGACCCGGGTGTTACAAACAGATGACCACGGGTGGCAGTAACCAGTTACCATCAGGTGAACTGCTCCTTTGGTATTTCAATCTGATAAAAATAGGTTAGTGTAATATGATCAAAAGAAATCAGGGACAACTCTTTTTTTTAATTTCTTCTGCAGATTTAAGTCACTAGCAGTTTTGTGTTTTAATAATCAAACTTAATTAGAATAGTACGTTCAAAATATAAAAAAAAAATTGCTGATTGTGCTTATGTAATGTAAGTTCACATTTTCACAATAGGCGTCCATCATAATCCTCGGGAGTAGCAACACATCTGTGATTGACTTCAGATGGAACCCATGTTCTGTATGAAGTTGATTACAGATGTCCATGGGCGGCAGTGACTACTTACCATTAGGTGGACTGCAAGCTCCTTTGCTACATCAGTCAGATAAAAAAAAGTAAGCATTGGTAAGTAATTTAAAGTAGGTAAAAACTATAATGATTAACGATGTTCCTTACACCATACGACGGTATAGTAATTCCTACTATCTGTAGGTAAGATAGTACGAATTATTATATCGTTACTTCATGAAGTACTCATTTTTAATATTATTTTGAAGCAGGTGCACACGTTACGGAAACGCGAAGAAATGTCTTACATATTGAAAAATTTATATTAAAACGACTCGACTCCGCTATGTCTGAATTTAGTGAGAATTCTACAAAATATTTACTGTTTGTATCATTATTTTTATCGCATTGCATTCATTGTTTTGAGCTCCCTGTTAATGTATACTTCGTTTTAAATTTAATCTGTATGCTTTTCATTATATAGCCGGGGGAGGGGGGGGGGGGCGTACATATATGGCTATATTTATGATATAAACTGCAGACTTAAGACCTTTAGCGTCTGAGATTACTTTCTTATAAATTTTATAAAATAGTCACTGTTATTGTGTTGTATTGTGTTGTAAAAAAAGGGTTACTCGGGGACTGAAAGCTATTGTATAGCATTTTTTATCAATTTATGTTATTATAATTATTTATTTATTTATGAAGTATTTTTTATATTATTTCAAGTTTTGTTTTTTGATACTGTATACTTTCTCATAAACAGCTGCTTACATATTCGTTCGATTTTCGAGCAGCTCGTCTCGATCCGTGCGAGCTTCGCACTGTCGTACTATATACATACACGTTAAGCGAACGCATGGCCGCGCTACATGGTAGGCGGAATGGGGGGTGTTAGGCTTTTTTCGTTACGTAATTTCTTGATTCAGTCGCCGCACTCAAATCTAGCGATAAAAGCTATGCAATATCTTAAAACATAATTTGTAAAAATCAAAAGATTTAAGCTCCACATGAAATGCATTTATGTGGAGCTTCATAAAAATACTAGGTATTAGACTACTTCTAGTTATTCCTCATTCGCTTAAATAAAAAAAATAACTTTCATTTAAATATAAAACATCTCTACATATGACGTTAATATTTTATCAACGCGAGTTTTTGAGTGTTTCAAATAAAACATGAACGCGTGCAAACGGTAGTATATTCATTGGGTCACTGCTACGCGAAGGGGAGCTAACAACCCTATTATGTTCTAAGGGTGCCTTGTTGACTGTTCTCCCCTCGTGTGCACAGTGACTAATAACTCTTTTGAGTTTAGTCGTTAGTCACTCACTGAGCTAAAGACTTCGTTTATTTAAGAACATTTCCGGTCTATTAATTTGAGTCGATACTGTAAAATATTGTAATGTGAACGATTTTTTTACGCAAAGTTGAATTTAAATAAAAATATATTGATTTTTTGAAGTAAATATAAATATCACTCGATTGAAACGATTGATAAGAAGTTTATTATTTGTTTAACGTTAAAACAAATAATTGATTTATTTTTATTAATTATTTATTCACACTTAAACATTTTTTTCTTATCTTTTAAGGGAAAAATAATATATCATTTAATAATTTAAAAATGCATACAAAGATAATGTATAAAGAAAATAATATTACACTAAAATCCTGTACTATATATAATATCTATATTAAACATATTATAATATTGCCGAATAATACACTTTAAAAATCTAAGAGGTTAGAACACAGGTTTATGTCTCGTAGAGATGCCGTAGCGATAACGTAGAGATTTCGTAGCGTAAATGTACGTCGTTGAGAGTCATTGAATAATCCATGTCGTAAGTAGCAGTGTGAAACTGTAAAATTCTACGCCGTCTATCAGTTTCACTATCGGACAACAATGCTGAAGTGCATTTTTTTATAAGATTGAAGTAGCAAACGAGCATTTAGTCCACCTGATGGTAAGTGATCACTGCCGCCCATGGACATCTTTAAGCAACTTCATACAGATAAAGCCCCATGGTTTTTAAAAGTGTGCCGGCAACCAAACCCTTTCATCGAAACGCAAAAACTGCTTCAGGCTAGAAATAGGTTTGGCGATGGTACTTCCCCGGGTGAACTACAGTGGTTCTACCAATTGTTTCTTGAGTCCTGGTGCTGGCCTCCCCTAAAGTATGAACTGACCCAAGAAATTTTATACGATTATTATAATTTTCTTTGGAGCCAAGCAGGTGATGTTAAAACGAACATTCACGAACTATTAATTTAAGAGAATATTAAGATTTGCATATTTTACCTACGCTTTCAGTTGAAAACCATTTTTTTTCCCGCAAAATGGTCCATATTTCACTATATTTCGAGCCACAGCCGCGATGTTTGTAATCGCTGAATTTAAAGTGAGTCTGCAATCTAAAGTCGAATAAAACACCGGCCATTTTCTCACAAAGCGTGGCAAATTGAGACGGATGGGTCCCATTTATTCAGGTTCACTCGATAATTTGTCTTAACGCCAAACAATAGGGTACATTATCATTAGCGCGCGTCAATAATGCGAGATGATTATCTCTTACGGATACCTTTTTATTAACTTATGAGTCGGGTTATTATTTGAGGTCAATTTGCACGTATTGTCCAGAAGTGAGTGATTGTGAAGCAATTAACACTTTTAGCGCCAACACACATTACTGCAGTGAAGTACCCTTAGTGCAATTTTATTTCATTTCTTCAAAAAATTACTTGCGCTTTCACAGATCATTGTAAATCCCGGATTGGAGATCCCGGAGTCCTCTTTATAGCGCCCAGAACGTCCACCGGAGGGGGTTTTAGTGCGTTAAAAATCCCACATAACCCTGTGTCGCTCCCACGGCGTCGGGTACCTTTTGAAGGGCTCCACCTCGAGAACAAAAAGAAATGGTATCTCTACGATGTAACTACGAAGGTTTTACCACCTGTTAATAAATGTGGTACTCGTTGGCATTGCTTTTATGTATGTCGACCCTTCAAGCTATCACCAAATACTACGGAGAATAATTAATTTGGTAACAAATCCATAAGCCAGTGAAAATATGGCAAATTATTTTTTTCTTTTTAACAATCTTGTATGTATAATGTGTATGAATGAATCATCCGCAATAATGGTTTCAATTCCATGTCAATTTATTTTGATGAAACCTCACTTCCTGGTACGTATGACGGATCTACAAATGTTACACCAATCAATCAGCTTCAAACATGATTGAAAAGTTGCTGACATTTGATTTATTTATAACCTTTCTCGCTCAGCTGTCAGTTTATTTAATGGTCGTGAAATCTAAACGCATAATCTGAATCGCGATATGTGAGAGAGTTTTTAGATGTTTTTACTAATCATATTTTTTCTGCACCAAGACAATAGAGTATTGCGAGTAATGTGAAGTATGTTACTCGCATTTTTTTATCTGACTGAAGTAGTAAACGAGCATGCAGTCCACCTGATGGTAAGTGGTCACTGCCGCTCATGGTCATCTGTAATCAACTTCTCACAGAACATGAGTTTTATCTGAAGTCAATCACAGCTGCGTTGGTAGCAACGTATCACAGTCCTCGAGAGTAGTCTCGAGGACTGTGATGATCGCTACATTTTAAAGTGTACCGAAAACCACACCCTTCCATCTAAACACAAGAATTGTTTCACGCTAGAAATAGGTGTGGCGACGGTACTAACCCGGTTGAACTGCACTGGTTCGACCACCTTCAACCAGGTCTACACAATAGGCGTATGATTAAGTAACATGGAATAAGTGGAAATAATTTATATTACTTTTTTAAGTGGTAACAAGTGACATTTATTCTTACCTAAAATGGCTATAGATGTATTACTACCTCCGAGAACTAATTTAGAACGCCTCGGATTAGACCTAGATTTCTTCACTACACCCTTTTAATTAGAATGCAACAGCGCTTAATGCTACTGTTATTAGTCAAATATAGGTGTGATAGTGGTACTAACAGAGTTGAAAGACAAATATTTCTATTTTTGAAACCATCCTATGTTCGATGGTTTTTCATAGAAAACTTGTTGTAAAACCTTATCATTGACGATCTTATAACTTCCCTTTACAAATATAACGTAATATGTATACAAATACAGGCATTCATCAATCAAACTCCCCTTTGATCGGGTAGGTACTGACATTGCTATCGTTTATATCAACTGCTGATAAATGCTTTGAATAATTGATTAAATGTTTATTGATTTTTCATGGTTTTCTGTCCTTCTGTATTTAATTTACTTTACGGCGATAAGGATTTTTATCACATTAAAGTAACAAACAATCTTGTTTTCCACCTGATGGTAAGTGGCCACTAACTTCACACAGAATAAGTTCACATTCACATTCATCTAAAGTTAGTCGGAGATATGTAGTAGTATAATCAACGACAGATATGGTCGCCTCATATAAAAATGAACCGGCACGACACCCTTTAACCGAAACGCTGGTTGGACGCTTAAACTATACTGGTTCTACCACCTGGCAATTATACTGTAAAACTTTTTTATAAGATTGAAGTAGCAAACGAACAAGAAATTCACCTGATGATAGGTAGTAACAGTCGGTAATGAATATTTGTAAGCAAGTTCATACAGATCAATGGTTTTATATAAAATTAATCTCAGATGCGTTGCTACTTTCGAGGGCTAAGAGGGTCGCCTCATAAAAAAGTACGCCGGGGAACACATATTTTCATAGAAACAAATAGTTTCTCGATAGAAATAATTCATATACATTTTGTAAACCACCTCGTAAAAGTTTAAAACATTCACCTTTGACATTATTTTGTAGCCAAATATTCTAACAGACTTAGTTTAAAATCAGAGAGTGACTGTGGCTATCTTATCTCAAATGAGTGAATGGGTAGTGTTCAACTATCAAATTAAAATACAAAAAATAAATCAGATAAAGTGTTTTAACTATTATATTAAATACATAAATTATTCAATAACCATCAAGGTTAAAACAAATTTTACAGTATCATGTAGAGTGTACTTGTACATAGTCAATTCTGTTGAAAATGTAGGTAAATATTTCACGCTTGAAAAACTTCCCTGTGCCATTACATTTAACTAAGGGGCTTACATAAATCTAAATATGACACCCAAAGCGCCTTTCAATACCACTACGCTGCACACAGAGTTAAAAACGAGAAGAAATGACATGTAACGTGGTTAGTAATGTTTTTATGTTATAAGGCGTTTTAAAAAACTAGAAATTTGACACAGATATTTACAAAAAAATACGCACATAAATTCATAGAAAAGACGTTATGAATTTTAGTCAAAGTAAAGCGCCACTGTAAACGATTTAAAACAAAAAATATTATTTTCTAGTAATAACATTTTTGATTGCTTTCATCATTGGAGAATATCAAAGTATTTCGATTATCTTCCTTAAATTTCGTCTTTAAGGAAACAAATTATCGATATTTTTAGTTTTCTTTAAGAAGCGTGCACAAAATTACTATTTATTATTTGCTGAAAATACTACAATTCTAATGTAAAGAAAAATATATAGTATAAAGTACTTAGGCCTATAAAAATTAGAAATTCTACTAGAAATTCTACTTTTTATTAGTCCTATTCCACTGCACAATGAATCCCAGGAAACTTTTGTTAACGCTCTCGAATCCGGCTTTTGCGCTAATGTGTTTATTTATAAGCGATTTCCTTCCCTAGGGAGATAGGGAAGATACATAGGGGAGGAGATTCTGCAATTATTTGTTGAAAGATGACTAATAAACATAGGAGGTATTACAAGGTGGTACGAACTGAAAACTTAAACCTTCATACCTATTTCTGCTTAATAACAACAGTGTTAATCATTGCCGTTTTATAGCTTGAAGGGTTTAGTGACAGAAAAAACGAGTAATCTTCGCCCTTCATTAAACGAGTAAATTCACCCTTAAACGTAGCTAGGGTTGAATTTAAGATGTATATGATAAATTTAAAATCCATGATAAGTCTAAAATTGCCTGCGGTTGCATTCGTGTTTAAAAAAAAAAATTTTATTATAGAATTTGATTTTAATAAAATAAAAGCAAAACGTTTCCTCAAATTGTGGATTATAAATACTCGTATATTTAAATTAAATTCAGTATTTGGTTTGATGCACCTTCAAACAATTTTTTTTACATCTTTTATCAGTCCTACAAACTAGCTTTTTTGCAAATATCGTATTACACCAAATGATCTGTAAACGCGTATGCTAGATACAGGTCATAAAAAGGAACAAAATAATGGCGTATGTTTAAAATCAACGGAAACGTGCCAACTTTCCTTTCGTATGTTTACGCTCTTATAATGACTGGTCCGACGATGATAACACTGTACTCAGAAACGCCTAATGTGCGTGAGGGTGCATTTTTCTATGCACTTGCTGTTATTATGAGGGATTTGACGCTAAACACATAAATACGTGTTAAGGGCATGATTTTGATGTTTTACTCTTGTAGGGGACTCAATGCTACTTTGGTATTAGTGTCAGTTGTACACTTTTTGAATTTGAATGTGAAGATTACCAAGGGACACAACCGAAACGTATTGATTGACTTATTTGAGTATTCAACACGCGTGTTGCATTGGTAATATTACGGAATGGTTCCTGAGTTTGATTTCCGGCCAAATATTTTTTAAACAATTAATTACGATTTTTTAATCTCCGTGTTTGTTTAGGTACCCGCTTCGTATGTGTTTGTTAAGGGTAAAAGTATTAAAATAGGTACAAAATTACAGATTGTACACTAATCTAATAATTAAAAATATACATACATTAGAAACATTTTTCAAGGAAGCTTTTTAGCGAAGTATTTTTTATATTAATTTTGATGTACGTTTCATTGTAGTCACTAGAAAGTCTCATGTGATCTCCTGAATCTCGGTATAAAATATTGCCAAAAACATTTTTCCTAAACTTCATAGAATATTTCTTTGAATTAGTAATAATTTAACGTAAATCTATTTCATATCTCCCGCTGAATAAAGCCTACTCGTAGCTGCCCAACTGATCAAGAGTATTAGTATTATCCTCGCAGATATATCATTTACCGTAATATTTCTTGTCTAGAGACAGCAAATAAACAAGCAAGAACAGGGTAATCCTATAAAATTTTCCAATCTCGGCCTTTGAAACACCTGCGTCGCGGCGAAATGAATATTTGTCGCTATTCGCATGCACCTGCCCTGCTATAAAGGTGGTATATTTGTTACCTGTGTAATCCTATTTTTTAAGATTGAAGTTTTAAGCGAGTATGCAGTTCACTTGATGGGAAGGGAAAATTAAGGTCCATGGTCATCTGTAACTTAGTTTAAGGAATCTACCTTAAAACGGCGTGAAAACGTAGAAAACTTGAAATAGATGCAAATAAATAATATGAAATAGATGTAAATATTTTTTATAACATTAAAAGTAGCAAACGTGCATGCAGTCCACCTGATGGTAAGTGGTCACTGCTATCTATGGACAATAAGCAATTTCGTCCGGAACACGGAGTTTTATGTTTATGTGAAGTCAATCACAGATGCGTCGCTACTCCCGAGGGCTAACATGGACGCTTCATATAAAAGCGTGCCGAATAATATACTTATAAAACGATTTGATACGACAAAATTAAAACAAAAAATATAAATATTATTTTATTTACTCATATAAAACTTTAATAACATTTATTAAGATGAGTCTAATAGCCATAGATCGAAAATTAGTTGGTTAGTTTAGGCAATGTTAAAGCTTGCATCCAGAACTATGATTAGACCAGCTAACCATATCATTTACTACATTATTATAATGATTTCTATAATACTTCAATAGCACCACAATCGAATTTTCTCCAGTTTCGTGGGTGCCATGAACACACTGATAATAACACCAACAAACAGACCCTAATAATCGTAGATGCAAGTTAGCTTTCTCTGAATCGATTCAACTTACTAAAACATGCTTTGATTGTATAATTGTCCGAGATGATATCAATTTCTTAAATATAATAAACAACTCTTACATGTTACCATTTTGTTCTTCCTTTAAAAGTGCTTTATAAATAGGTACGCCGATTTTGTCATACTTCCAAAAAGACCGCTTTTTTCATACAAATCTCGGGCAAATCGTAGGCTTGGTAATCTAATAAAATTTTCCAATCTCGCTCTTTGAAGACACATGTGTTGTGGGGAAATGAATATTTTCCACATGCACCTGTCGACAATGTGTGGTTTACTTCAACAAAATGTAGTTTAGTTGGTTATGAAACTCTTGTGCGGGTTTATTTGTACGGGATGAAATTGAAGTAGCAAATGAGCATGCAGTCTGCCTGATGGTAAGTGATCGGTGCTCCGAATATATGAGTATATGTGTCTTATTGAGGCAATATCTGAGATCGGAATTTGAACATGATGACCCGCGTGGCGGAGTGGTTACCATACCGGTCTGACGCGCAATGGGTCCCGGGTTCGATTCCCGGCCAGACAGGTATCTGAATGATGAGTTTAGATTCCTGTTCTGTAGAAAGCGTGTGTGTGAGTATTTTACCAAATGCGAGTACTTCAGAGCAGGACTAGGTAACGATTATTACTGCTGTTCCAACCATTCGTAAGCCTTTTCAGAAACGTTTAAGAAGCATCCCAAATATTTGCAAATAAAATTAAAATAGTTTTCAACTGTGAATTTGGTATCAACTAATGCCAAATAGTAATTTGACTGATTTCACACAAAAACTACTGAGTTTAATTTAAGTGACCGGAAATATTATAGTCCTTATCTTGGCGTAACATTTAGTCTGTATTTTATCTATCAAAATTTTATTTTATTATTACAATTGAAAGTTTTTTACACATTCGTTCAAAAGCGGGTGAAACCGTGGGTCATAATAATACCTAGTTTGGAATAATGAGATAAGGACTACTAAACATTAGAAACCGCTCTCTCGTCAACTCATTACTGTCCCACTGCTAGGCACGGGTCTTCTCTCAGAATGAAAGAGTATTAGGCCATAGTCCACCGCGCCGGCCAAGTGCGAATTGGTGGACTCAATGGCACCACTCAATAGAAACCGCCCAATGGCACGCAAATCAAATAAAAAACAAACTAAAATAGTTTAAGACTGTAACTTATAATTTATACAAACACATCGTCATAACACTTCAATTTTCGGTCCTAATTCTTACAAACACAATTATAAGTAACATTAAGCGTTGTAGAAATATCAAAAACCCAATATCTCTTAAACCAAAGGCCAAGTGAAAAAACAGTCACGTCCCACAAAGTTGGTCTCTACTTGACGTAAGTAAATTTTTATTACATTTGACCGTTTTTTCTGCGAGCACTAACCTAAGTAGCCACGTAGGCACTCCAACATTCCTTTTGCAATTTCGACTTCATTTCATACGTACTTCTTTCACTTCGGGAGCTCTTAGCGAGAGGATCTTTTTACAAATGCTTTGATGCTCGCGATATCTGCTACATTGTTCAACGTTGTTTTTTTGGTAATGTCTTTGTTGGGTGAAGTGCCAGTTTATATGTACAAGTATATAAAATTATTTGTATTTTTATATTGTTTTTTCACTACATATTATAAAACAAAGTCAAGTCTGTCCCTATGTATGCATCTTTAAAGTTTCGCTACGGATTTTGGTGCAGTTTTTTTAATAGATAGAATGATTCGCAAGGAAAGTTTTTATGTATAATAAATGTATAATATAGTAGAGAGACACTGATAATTTTAGATTGCGACTTTTAAGCGAACCGCAGTTCGCCGGGTCAACTAGTAACTTGGAAGCTTACTTGCTTAGCTCAGCTTGTTAAATTTAACACTATCATGATTTTGTTCTCTTGATGGTTCAAGATGGTGGTTTATGGTTTACATGACTGAGCTATGGTTAGGTTTAACTTTAAGGGTTAATCAGTATAGGTGTACAGATGCCAAAAAGATTTATTCTGCAACTTTTTCAATCACCCTACGAAGAGTGTTACCAACGATTAGTGTTTATGAGCTGACAATTACACACATCATCATATAAACTTCTGTACAGTAACTGTCCTATTTCTGCTACCAAAATGTACTCGTAATAGACCACTTAATCCTGCAACCGAAATTCTAATCCCTGTTGCATTTAACCGCCATTTATGAAAATATGCACTGAAATACTATGTGCAAATATCTACATTCATTTTGTTAAATATCTGGAAATGGGTTAGTAGGTAAAGTCCATTTAGACAGCGCAAAGCGGAACCAACTAGCAAATACGTGACAAAATATAGCACGATTTTAAATTTTAAGCAGGTAAGAGTGTAGTCCTTTGAAACCCGAAATCGTTTTAATGATCTACATTTTGTTTAAATGAAATTAAGGATTAAATGTCCGTTTAGATGCTTCCGTACCTAAAGGGTAAAAGTAATGGGGGATTTTTACCGCACTAAAGGGCCTTTTTAGCGCCGAGGACGGCCGCTAAAAAGGAGGACTTCGGGATCTCTGAGCGCGTTGCCTCATCGGGCTCTTCCCAGATGGGCGGCTGGGCCCACCGCTCCGTCTAGTCTTTACGACGGTATGCGACCACACATTCTCGGGATTGCCTGACCGAATGGTTCGAGCTCCCACACTAGCCGTCTGCAACCCCGGAAGCCCCTTTTAGGGTTAGCAGACGGCTGCAGGTGCAGCGGGTTGCAGGTGGCGCATCTGCCTTATCGTTAGGCAAAACAATTAAAAAAACCGGTTAAGTGCGAGTCGGACTTGCACACAATTTGAACCGTACTTTAATTTATACAAAAATGGCAAAAAAACACGTTTGTTTTATGACAGTTATCATTTTCCGAGTGTTAACCTTTTTTTTCTCGAGGGGGGAAACCTTCAAAAGGTACCCGACGCCGTGGGAGCGACGCAGGATTATGTGGGATTTCTACTGCACTAAAACCCCCGCTGACCGTCCTCTAGCGCTACAGCTAAGAGGACTCCGGGATCTCCAACGGAACTCAACCGGGGTCCTCTAAGCACGTCGCCCAATCGGGCTCCTCATAGATGTGCGGCTGGGCCCACCGCTCCGTATGTGTAAGCCTAGGTCGTCTGTTTGCCAAATTACGTCAAATCTGACCGTTAGTATTGGCGTGCAAGGGTAAAAAACACACATACATCCTTTCAAACTTTCACTTTTACTTTCACATAATATTAATAACATTAAAATTTCTATTTTATATTATTATTATAGCCGTTATTTTTATGATCGCAGGCCATTAAATAAGTTTTAGTGCCGTAAGAATTCCATATAACATCAAAATACCAAGTTGGTTTCTACTTTATCGACAAAAAAGTAGCACTGATATGTGCAAAGAACCCCCGAAAACACAGACAGGGTTGAATGAAATTTCATCATTCTGATTTCTGCCAGATATCGAATCCAGTACCAACTGTCCCAAACCGATATGATAATCACAAGGTCTAAGGCGCATTAGTCCACCAACTCGTACTTGGCCAGCGCGGTGGATTATGGCCTAAACTCTCTCATTCTGAGAGAAGACCCGTGCCCAGCTGTGGGACTATAACGGGTTGTCGTAAAGCCGCATTAATTTATTCAATAATATGGCAATGAATTCAAGTCTTTTATTTTGCTAGCATCAAAAGCTGAATGCATTGGGTTTATACCTGTCCTTTAAGGCGGCCGTGAATAGGTTGAAAGGACGTCAGTCGAATATTCGGAATTCCTGTGAATGAAAAATACTTTGACGTACTTCAGTTGAGATTTCAATTCAATGCAAACAGAACAAATATATTATTGTGGCTAGCTTTTAAAGTAAACCTAATAAGGGTGATGAACGGAGGATGTAGGTATGTACTTAAGCATACAAAATCTATATATTAATAAGTGAAGCAAAAACTTTTGAAGCATTTTTAAGTAATATGCCGCGGACGGATTAGTATGAAACTTTGCACGGTTATAGTGGACGTAGAGAAGGAGAGCAGAATATTAATATTTTTTTAAATAATGCTTTAAACATACATAAAAACAACTAAAAACACATTACACACACTACCGTGCATTTGTCACAAAAACATAAATAATAAACGAAAAAGAACATTCAATGTCTTACTATGAAAACACATAACGTCAGAAATGTCAGTGTCTTTGTCAAAATACCCGCTATTGCTTTTAAATACGGTTTAACTAATTAAACCTCTTTTTATATTTAACGGCTGCGTTCAAATTTACTTGAAATTTTTTACATTTTATTTGAATTTGAGAAATATTCGTACTACTTTGGACAATACGAAGTTTAGTTTTTTAATTTAAATTACGGTCGAATTTCGACCGATGTGACGGGTGACTAGTGATACATAATAACATAAGAAGGATTGCTCGCTTTGTCTTGTATAATTTTAGAAAATCAGTGCTATAAAAAATACCTATATCAAAAAGTTCTAAGAACGCAAGTAATAAATACAAATTAATGATACTCTGCAGTTTCCGATTACAGTACTCAACGAGAAATCAATTTCGTGATCAAAGGGACACGAGAGGGCATTAAGGGTTCAGTCGTCATTTGACGATGAGCCGGATTGGAGATTATAATTTGTTTTTATTTGTCGGAAGCCAAGGGGTTTAAAACGTTTCTGGATATTTGAAGCATTATATTGAAATGTTTACCCGACAGAAGTTTATTTCGTTGGCACGTTGTACAGTCTAGCTTGACGGATTGTACATACTGCTATTACTTATGATTCGAGTCATCAATTATTAGATTAACACAGACTATATTTTTTTTAAATGCGCCTGCGAATGAAAGAAAGAAGAGTATAAACTATTTTTTTATATTAAAATAACTATATGAGCATCTATTGTAACGTTTGACATACCTATCTACGTTGACGAAGAAAATAAAAGATAAACGTAAAAAAAAATCAGTAGGATCAAAAGCTCTGACCTAGAAAGGTGGTAGAACCGGTGTAGTTCGACCGAAGAAGTACCACCGCCACACCTATTTCTAGCGTGAAGCAGTTCTTGCGTTTCGAAAAAGGATGTGGTTGCCGGCACACTTTCACATGAGGCGACCATCATAGTTCTTGGGAGTAGCAACGCATCTGTGATTGACTTCAGATGGAGACTATGTTCTGTATGAAGTTGATTACAGATGGCCATGGGCGGCAGTGACCACTTACTATCAGGTGGACTGCATGCTCGTTTGCTACTTCAGTCAGATAAAAAAAAATCGGGTGGTACTGTGTCGGTGCCGGGACTTTGGTTTATTTAAAATATTAATAAAAGTGTGTTTTTACCCGACTGCCTTTTTTTTGTTCTCGAAGGGGGAACCTTCAAAAGGTACCCGACGCCGTGGGAGCAACGCAGGTTTATGTGGGATTATTACCGCACTAAAACCCCCTCGGTGGTCGTCCTCGGCGCTGAAAAGGAGGACTCCGGGATCTCGAAACGACTTCAACCGGAATCCTCCAAGCGCGTTGCCTCATCGGGCTCCTCCTAGATGGGCGGCTGGGCCCACCGCTCCGTCTAGTCTTTACGACGGTATGCGACCACAGATACTGCCATCCTTCCCGGGATTGCCTGAATGAACGTTTCGAGCTCCCACTCTAGCCGTCTGCAACCCCGGAAGCCCCTTTTAATCGCCTCTTACGACAGGCAGGGGATGCCGTAGCCCTATTCTGATCCCGGCGCTACAGAGACGAAATGCCTAAGGAGGCTAATGTTTTTGGAGCGGATACATGTATGCATGTTTGTATGCATGTCCATTTCTTTGGCACACATCCACGCTACATCCCACACGGGTTGGGAGATGGTATCATATTTTAAAAAGTGTTAAGTGAAATAAATTATTAAAAAACAAAAAAAAAACTGACTAAAATTTAACTTTTGCAGTCGGGTTTTTTGTTCTCATAATAGTTTCTTGTTAGTTTTACACAATGACCTTCCATCGCCACACCTCCTGGTCCCGATGCAAATTAAAATGATGGAACTAAATTCATGTTTCTACAGTAAAACAGTTTTGTAGTTATTAAGGTTAGACATCATAGATCAATTCGTAACGGTCCGGTTTCTCGACATGGTACCCCATAGGGTGTATGTTAATATATTGTACCGATTTTGAAGACAATTCACGGCAAAAATTTACCTGGTCCATTTGCAAAGTTGATACATATTGTGAAATACCGAAGTCGCATAACGTCTCATTTGCCAGTTAAAGGGTTTCCAAGGATCCCTTTTGACTTTTTATTTTTGGCTTCTTCTTGCATAATCTTTCCGAGCGACAGTTTACCTATGAACCTCGTGTTGAAGTTGGAAATATGTTGGGTTATTTTTGCAAATAATATATATGGGTTCGGTAACTTTGTAGGGGATTTCTAAATATATTTTCTGTGTTCGTAATAAGCTTTTCTTTGCGATTCCACTCGATTCAACTCCAATATTGGAGGTATTGATTTCTAAATTATGTTGTGAACGGTATTCAAGTAAAAGAGATATGGCAAAGTGTGCAAAGGTCTTTTGTTTTTATTTATTTGATGTCTAAATGGTTTATACTTATATAAAATGTTGTATATGGAATCCTTGCTGTGCATGTTTGTAGAGGCAATTGAACTTTTTAAGGTGTGATTATGGCGGTGTCATGACCAAACCCTTCTTTTTTTATAACTTAAGTAGCAAACGAGCATGCAGCCCGCCTGATGGTCACTGCCGCAGAACATAGGTTCCATCTGAAGTTAATCACAGATGCGTTGCTACTCCTGAGGACTATGATGGTCGCCTCATGTAGAAGTGTGCGTCTGTATTGTAATAAGCTTGAAGTATAAGTGTATTAATTATATATGGCTAATTTTTAGATTAAAGTTTCATTAATATTAGTTTTAATATGATAGCGTAATAAAAATTGGAATTACAATTGAGAAAAATGTTTCGAGTATTGCGCTTTTCCTTATGTTGAAGCATTATTTTTAATTTATAACTAATGGATACGAGCAACGGATCCAATTATTTAAAAATAGTCATTTGCTGCATTTGATTCGTTTTTATAATCAATATAAATACAGTTGGAAAATTTGACGTCCTTGCTACCCCTGAAGACCCATTATTTACCCTAAAACGATTATTTAAGTAACTACTAAGTAAAATTTACACTATTTAAGCAATTATACAAAAACAAAATAGAATAAATAACCACAGAATTTATAATAGATAAATAAATTTGCAACAAATACCTAATTGATTTTAAAATAAGTTAATAACATTTAAAACAAAGCTATTGATTCTGCGAAAAACGTATGTGGTTACACAATAACAATGAAATCATTTGGTATTGACATACCAAAACCCGCGGTACAATTTCTGCTAACCTATAGGTACAGTTTATATAGGAAATTTAATCATAATACTCCCACATATGTGCATACATAGGTATGTATGCACATATGTGGGAGGAGGCAATGTTACTAGCTATCCATGTGTGTCGTCAACCCATTATTGTCTCACCGCTGGGCACGGGTATTCTCTCAGGAATGAGATAGTTATAGGCCATACTTCACCGCGGTGACCAAGTGTGAATTGGTGGACGGCTACCCATGTAATAAATCTATCCCAGTATAAGTCTGATAATGATTATATGTTTTAAATTATTTAATGAGCAAATGAACATAGCGCCTGGATGTTCGGTCACTGATGGATATTTGTAATCGACTTCAAATCAGGTTAAAAACTTATTGAGATCGGCCACGTTTAACGTACTAAGGAGTAAGATAGTCTTTTGTTAAACCCTGAAATACGAAACCCTTTAAATCAGAACGGTCATAAAATAGCCTTTAACATTACTGGTGGTGGCAGAGGTACCCCGTCGAAGTAAGTTCTATCTTTTTATTTGTTCTGGGAATATATTTCCATTTCAGCCCCGTTGAAACACGTACCTAGTCTGTCTACAGGTGGTAGAACCAGCGTAGTTCCACCGGGGAGGTACCACCGCCTCACCTATTTCTAGCGTAAAGCATTTTTTGCGTTTCGATGGAAGGGTGTGGTTGCCGGTACACTTTTATATGAGGCGACCATCTTAGTCCTCGGGAGTAGCAACACATCTGTGATTGACTTCAGATAGAACGCATGTTCTGTATGAAGTTGATTACAGATGTCCATGGGCGGCAGTGACCAATTACCATCAGGTGGACTGCATGCTCGTTTGCTACTTCAGTGAAATAAAAAAAAAATCTACCATTTACCACTATCTTTTAACTACAGTTTTCATACAAAAAGAGTTTTCACCTTTAACAATGTAAACCAACAGAGCTTGACACACGTTAACTTTAAATCGTGTAATGGATGCATTGTTACCAAAAATCCAATTTAGTTTTTAGGCCCAATCAAAAACAAACTGGTCTCGGCCGTCGAGGTGTCAATCGCTCCAAAGCGCCTGCGCTGCCAAGGAGCAAATTAACCTGTCAATCATGACAACGAACATAGGGACTATGTGACCGCGACCGAATATTTATATTTACAAAATGCAGTGTTCATGTACAAATATATTTTGTTGTGACTTTATAGACATCACATAGTAAAACCAAAAAGGGACTGAGCTAAAGAAAGTGGCAAGTTGAGTTAAATAATTCAAACTTAAGTTTGATTGTGACCATGATCCATGCAACAAGGTCGAATAACAGCAAGGAGAAATGGCCCATGAATGAGCCATGGCCCATTTATGAGCAATTACCCTATCTTAACTATAGAAGTGATATTAGAAGATTAACCCTGCAGCAATATACTGCTCCAACATCCAAGAAAAAAGAGTGATAATATATATAAAAACCAATGCAAATAACACCCAATGATTCTGACAGAAGTTCCGTGCCTATTGGGACAGTGGGCAGTGCACGTTATCTTCTATATCTATTGTAAACAGCAAGCTTATGTAGTAAATTTACTATCTACATATCCTATCGTAACTATAGTAGTGACTTTAGAGGAATAACCCTGCAAACGTATACTGCTCCAAAATACAAGAAAAAAGAGTAATAATATAAATAAAAACCAATGTAAATAACTAACCTTATGATTCTCACAGAAGGTCCGTGCTTAGTGGGACAGTGGGCAGTGCTCGTTTTGTTCTATATCTATTGTAAAAAAAAACCAGCAAGCTTAAGTACCAAATTTACGATCTTCATAAAACGCGGGGCTACGATATAAGAATTACACATTTTAAATTCCATTCCGCACCTTTCAGTGACGTCACAGCAATCCAAAGAGACGTGGTCTTTATTATAACATCTAGTTTCATCTCTAGCCTCACTCTAGGTAATGAAATTCTCACCAGAGGGGCTAAGCAAATGTTTTCTCAAGACAAACTTCAGGAACAATACTCGTTGGGAATTTATGTAAAAAGACGGGTTTGTGTGAATGCATCCTTACCTTTGCGTGTTCCGTATGAAGGGATAAATCAGTTCTATAATGAACATGACAACTAAAATGAAAATAATATTTGGGTCTATAAAATTATCTAAAATATGTGACTGAGAATTTTAAACAAAGCTTTTACCTTGGAACATTTTTTTCATTATTGTGATTCTGAAATACAAAAAAATACCTACATTCTAAAATAAAATCTGGACTTAACGTTAAATACGTTATTTTAAGTCCAGATTTTATTTTAGTTTAAATTTTGTCACGTACAATTAAAAAAATCGAAATTTTAAAAATATTCTATTCTTATAAGGAGAAACAGTTTAACTAGCTCAAGTATTTTATTTGCTCTTTAAAGGAACCCGAAACGCATTTTTTCCTTCAGTTTTATCACGGACCCCTAAAAATGCTTTGAAAGGAACTTAAATTAATTTCCCTGGGCAAGTTCAAAGGTTCCTTTATGCACTTTCAAACTAGCCTGATCAAATTAATATTCGTAAGAAAAGTTAAAAACTTAAAAGAGAATAATTTGCCTTCTTAAAGGTGTAAGCCTATGTTCTGAATAAAGCTTGTTTCCTTAAAGTTGCTGTAGTTTGTCAAAGTGAATTTCGAATGAAACCGGGAAAGTAAGAGCATTATCGAAGTGTAAAGTAAGTCTTCTTCAAAGACGACCCGCGTGGCGCAGCGGTTACCATACCGGTCTGACGCGCAATGGGTCCCGGGTTCGATTCCCGGCCAGATAGAATTATGAGTTTAGATTCCTGTTCTAGGTTTGGGTTTTTGTGTATTCGTCTTGTGTGTGTCCATGGTATCCACGAAACAGGAGAAAATTCTATTGTGGGGCTATGAGTGTAGAAAGCGTGTAAAAAAACTCAATATTCGCATTTGTTGATCTTTTATTAGGTTTTCGAGAAAAGAATTAATAATAAAAATACTATATTTTATTAATAAATATTAAAATTCAAACTACCTAAATAATTATCGCAATTGTCGCCTTTCAGTTATTAAAAAGTTTAATTGAAAGTCGACTTAAATTACTAAATTATTACTTATCAATATTGCATATCACGGAACATACAACAGTAAAAGGAAATTCTGCTATTCCTGCTAAATAGTTGTGAACAAGGAAGAACACAAGTCTCGTTATAAATGTTTTAATTAATTTACAGTTAGACTACATTTACATTTATTGAGTCTCTCCTTCACTGCACTGTATTCGGAAGAGATTAATTAAATTATCTTTTTATGATTTGGTTTATTAATTATCATGCCTGGAGAGCAGCCATGCTCCAACAGTGTTTGCAATTTGTATTTAAGCAGGGTATTGAGAATACTTCGATAGCGTGTTTCAGAATACTAGTAGCGCCATCTCTTTTTATGAGTTGTGGGAGGTCGCCACAGATGTAAGTAGCATTGACGATTTTTTTTTCGTCAGAAAATATTTAACTGAGCGGGTATTTCAATAACAAGGTAGCTCGTTTCTTTGTGAGAAAATCTATACCTTATATTTATTTTTTGGGCCTCCAACTAATTTTGATACGGGGCACCAAGGTACGCTACGCCACAGGTTTCTAAAGACTGATTTAGAATGCCCCGTGTGCTGTCAGGGCGTTACAAATAGAGCTAAACAACCCGCCATCGATCCTAGGCTGAGTGAGACGCAGGTGTTTTCCCATTTTCTCGATTTAGGTGCAATTTCGAACGATTTAACGGTACACGGAATATTTATATGCTTTTTATGTAAAGTAATGTGTACATATACTACAATAACATAACTTAGAGGTTATCTTATCAACAAAATAAGGCGAAAGTTTGTGAGGTTGCAGGTATGTTTCTTACTCTTTCATGCATTAAGGACTTTTCGGATTTTAATAATTTAAAACATAATTTATGACCTGGATTACCAGAGAATATCTTATACCATGGGAAAAATGACCGAAGTGCGCGGAGCCGGGGGACAAACGAAGCGGTGGACCCAGCCGATCATCTGGGAGGAGCCCGATGGGGCAAAGCACTTAGAAGACTTCGGTTGCGTTCCTTCAGAGATCTAGGGAACCTCTTTGTACCGTCGAGGACATCCAGTGGGATGGTTTTAATGCGGTAAAAAATCCACATAACCCTGCGTCGCTCCTACGGCGTCACAATCGTGAAATAAAATTATGTTCAACTAAATGAATAATCTTCCAAAGAGAATAAAAAGCAAACAAATAAGAAGGATATATTAAACATGTACGTTTTCATTAATATTGCACAGGGATGGAAATGACGAGTTTCACGTAAGAATATTTAACTTCTATCCCAATGTCACGCCATTCGCAACTTATTTATTCACGAGGAATCGTAATGTATAAGCGGATTTCATAAAACCCGCGATGACAGTGTAAGTCATAAGCGGCCGCGGATCTATATGTGTTGTCTTAATAATTTGAGTCCTGTCTGTGATTATTACGGAGTAGTAAAATATTATAATGAAGTTCAAATAGGCGGATACGGTTATTTGAACTTAATTATACTTACGCCCACAAAAAATCTATTTATTTGAGAATTTTGTAAAGACGTTTTGATAGACTTGGAAAGTCTTAAAGGTTAAACAATCATACGGGATCCCCATATGATTGTTTAATGTGATTGGTACGTCCACAAGGGGTAAACAGCATGAGTGTTTCTAACTTGCATTTTAATGGAGACATATGGATGCTAGCTAACTTTATATAGGTTATGAATATATGGTATATGAGGCAATCATCATAGTAATCAGAAGTAACCAAAAATCATTTTTTGAACGTATATTCGCTGCAGTATCTGCGGGAACTACACGTGTGGCATGCATGACAGGAAATGTATCTAAGAAGTAATTCAAAGCGTACACACACAAGTAATGTTGTTAAATTATTATAAGATCAGACTACTAAAAGCAAATCTGTCGTTTTTTTTGTTTTAGTACGAATTAATTATATTTGATGTTTTTTTTTTGGATTTTGCGTAAAACATAAAAAAATCAAAGGAGAAACATAAAATAATCGTAATGCATATATACGAGTATATTTGTTATTGGTTATTTACTAGTTTTTATTTGATACCCATATTGTTATGATAAACAAAAATAATTCTCTCCCCCCTTTTGACCGCAAGCGCAATAATCAAACATTTTAAAGCCTATTTCACTCTCAAAACTGAGTCCTTTCAAATCAAATAACGTATATTACAATCCGTCCAGCCGGCTGAAGCCCGTTCCAAAAATGAACATACATATAGTTACATAGACATACAGAAACATAAATACATACATACGCTTGAAAAACATTACTGTTTTTCTGACGCAGTCGGGTAGAAATCGCCCGTAACCAATAACTTGGACCGCACATGTGAGCTGACGTAAACTTTACGAGACGAGTTAATTCTCTCTGACGTTGACTTATGTAACTTGTGGTACTTATTTACTGTTTTGCAAAGTTTTTGTCTATTTGCGTTGAGATGTGATTATTTTCATCGGTTTGCCTTATTGTTTGTGAGTTAAATAAATCTGTATTTGAAGATTAGGTAGTGATGTAAAAAAAAACATGATTGTAATAATATTAAAAAATGAATATTATTATAAATAAGAAAAAAAGACAAACCCGCTGAGTTTCTTGCCGGATCTTCTCAGTTGAGGTCGTATTCCGATCCGGTGGTAGTGTAAGAAAAAAATGTAACTGACAATTTGTAAGTGCCCCCGCAGGCCTATACAAAATAAAAATAAAGACAAAGACATGATACTGTTACTATATTTAATTCTTAAAAGAAATAAGTAGCTACTGTTGAGAAATAAGTTGGTGACGGCGTTATGACTTCCTTCCAACTCCCATGTTGTGTTCCCATAGTCAGACGATGAGGAGTCGTCCTGGTGAGAAGTTACATAGACTTGTGTTCTTCATTGTTCACAGTGGTTTAGCAGGAATATAAGTATTTTGGTTTGACTCTTGTATGCGTATGTATATCATTGAGTAAGACTAGAAGTAAAACTAGATTTCGTCAGACTAATAAAGCAACACGGCTAAATCAAATCTTGGTATTTTTGGTTTTTTTATCTGACTGAAGTAGCAAACGTCCATGTAGTTCACCTGACGGTAAGTGGTCTTTGCCGCCCATAGACATCTGTAATCAACTACATGCAGAACATGGGTTCCATCTGAAGTCAATCGCAGGTGCGCTGCTACTTCCGAGGACTATGGTGGTCGCCTCATGTGAAAGTGTGCCGGCAACCACACCCTTATATCGAAACGCAAGAAATGCTTCACGCTAGAAATAGGTGTGGCGGTGGTACTTCCCCGGTCGAACTACGCTGGTATATCACAGAGATATGAAATTACAAGTTAGGATAATTGGAGTCATAGTAACAATACTACGCGATTCCTTTTTTTTATTTGTTTTTTTTTTATAAAATGAAACTTAGTTGTTACTTGAGTTAAACTATTTAATTAAAAACAGTCATGAGCGTGTACTTCCACGTACATAAAAGCGATAGTTGAAATGATATAATTATGTAGTATTCTGTTTAATATTTCAGTGTACTTACATTCGTAAAATGACGTTAAAATAATTAAAGAGGTTTTGGTTAATGCATAAAATATGAATAGTCAGTGTCATTTAAAAGAGTTACGAAGTATTTATTTCGTAAAATGGAAGTACATTTCCACCGAAATCATTTTTGTGACATAATGAAGATGACCCAAAAACGGACATACAATTTTCAGAAAAAAATAATATCGGACGAAAGCTTTTATCACAGTACTAGTATCTACAGTATTCTAACTTCTTACAAACGCACGAAACGCAAGTTATACCTACGCGCTACGATTTCGGTATGCACTCGCTACCCAACAGCTAGCGAATGTGCCATAGTGGCGAGCGGGCGACGTGACGTTTTTTAAGCAGTGGATTTTTTTATTTAAATAATAATGTAGCGAAGAGCAGTTGTAAACTATATTAGGCTGTTTTTGATTGCTTTAATTGTGCATAAACACGTCCAGTGTTAATAATTTTTATTTTGGTTGGTAAAATATTATTCAGTGTGAAATTTATAACTATTATTTGTGTACGATTTATTATTAAGTCTCTTAAATATTAAAAGAACGCGTTGTTTTTTACCTTAATCTACTGAATAAAATACATAATAAGTAAGGAAGAAAGTCAAGTATACAGATGTATTAAAAAACTTTAGGCGGGTAGCCCTAACGCGAACTCTCGTCCAGCGCATCTGTAGGTATAAAATTCAAGGACACGGCAGATTTAGACTACTGTATGATATTAATACCGTGCTTTTATGTCCAGACAGCTTAACCGTTCCGTGTTTCAATTTTGGAAATTGTTGAACTTCTGGAAAGACGAGAGATCTGGAATCGTTCAGAAACATTATACAAATGGAAATGTGTTTTTAGCAAAAGTAGAACTTCAAGGCTCGTTTTCAAGGCCTGAGTTTTTGTTTTCGTTTTCCACTTAGTCATAACCTAGAAAAATCTTATTGTAATCTGGAATTTTACTGAATATACTATCATATTAAGTACATATTAGAGCAGTGATAGCCTAATGGTTGAAACTTGGCCTCTCAATCGAGAGGTCCGAGGTTCAAACCCTGGCACGCACCACTGATTTATGTGCGTATTATACATTAATTATCACTGCTTTTCGGTGAAGGAAAACATCATGAGGAAACCTACACACCCGAGAGTTCTTTAAAAAAAAAAGTTCTCGGAGGTGTGTGAAGTCCACCACTTGGCCAGCGCGGTGGACTATGGCCTAAAACTCTCTCATTCTGAGAGAAGACCCGTGCCCAGCAGTGGGACAATAATGGGTTGACGACGACGAAGTACATAATAATTATCTACCTTGTATTTTTATGAGATCATAAATGCAAAGGTTTTTTTTACCTGACTGAAGTAGCAAACGAGCATACAGCCCACCTGATGGTAAGTGGTCACTGCAGTCCATGGACATCTGTAAACAACTTCATACAGAACATGGGTTCCATGTTCCAACCACCTGCAGAAGTTGGTTGGTAAGTTGTTAAATTTCTTAGTACATTACATTAAATACATTATTAGGTAAAAAATAAAGTGATTTTATATGATAATCTTAGTCTTCGGGAGTAGCAACGCATCAATGATTGTCTTCAAACAGAACTCATGTTCTATATGAAGATGTCCATGGACAGCACTGACAACTTACCATCATGTAGAGTGCTCGTTTGCTACATCAATTTTATAAAAAAGGTAATTAGATTTAATTTAAAGCAGTCTCTCAGGTTAGCATAGTTACGCATATTAGTTTAATTAATTTAAAATGTAGAGATTAGTCACAACTATAAAATGTAAAGATTAGTCACAAGTTTAATTATCCAAACCCATAAAAGATCCGTTCACGGATCACATACTCCGAGCCGCCTTCATTATCTACAGCAGGGATTTTCAACCGGTGTGTCGCGGCATACCAGTTAGCATGTATTTTAAAGTGTGCCGAATATAAGTACAGAAACTATAAGTACACAAGAAATAATTATGAAAAAAAAAAAACAAAAATACGACCACTAAAACTAAAATATAAAATTGGGTATGTTCTTTGTTTAAATACTTTTTGAATTTTGCAGCAAAGTAGTAATGAAAAAGTGCTTTAATGCTTATATGTTTGTAATGGTTTATTTACTAGCTTTTATTTGATACCCATGTGTTGTTATAACAAAAAATCATAACCCTTCCCTCTTTTTGTCCGAACACAGGCGCCATATTTAGTACTATATAGTCTTGATTACAACAATAGATCATGTGTTACAATCTGTTAAACCGTTTTAAGCTATAGTAAGTGCAATAGTACAGACATACTCACATACATGCATACATTTTCGAGCATATGTATGTAAAATATGCTCGGAAACATGACTCTTCTTCTAACACAGTCAGGTAGAAAACGAATTCTGTAATTTAAAATTACCTCCAAAGGAATTAACTCCGAGTAGTGACATAATTTCAAATCTATTTTTATCAATTAATTGAATGCTTAGAGTACCGATTGCATCATGACATTGATTTATATTACTAATTATTTTTATTGGCGCGACTTGAAACTTCGATAAAATCAAAAATATGCCGCTTAAACAAAAGGTTGATAACATCTGATCTAGCTTCCCCTCGTTTAACGGTACCCCCATGAGTAGTTTACGTAATGCTAAAACGCTGAGAGAATAATATACTTTTAAAGATGACGACGTTTCCTAGTTTTCTAAAGTATGTTTAAACTTTGTTACATTTAAATATTTGGTTAATTTTTTTGCCTTGTTATTTGAATAAGTTAAGGAAACTAAATTGAGTGGGTTGAATATTTTTTTAATGACGTCTCAAATGATAGAGGTTATCTATTCGTCACAAATATATTTTTCTGAAACAATGACATTATTCGTTATTCCTTCGTTGCACTTCGTTTTATAAAAGCGAGTAAACTATGATCTTATAGTTAAAAATACTGAAAACAATTATTAGTACTAATTTATTTAGACTTAATATGTAATTATATAATAATACATCGAAAATGATCCTTATCGTATTCAAACATTTACGTTGTAATTATTTACAAGCTAACTATAAAATGTAAAGGAGAGTCACAAGTTTAATTATCCAACCCCACAATAGATCCGTTTACGGATCACATATTCGAGCCGCCTTCATTATCTAGAGCCTCCCTCTCTCTTAACAGTATTCCTATAAGAAAATTCTTTAATGGTAAAGCGCTGAGAGAACCATATACTTTTAAAGATGATTATGACTCCTAGTTTCCAAAATTTGTTTACTTTTTGTTAGATTTAAATATTTTGTTACTATATTAACGTTGTAATATAAACTAAAGCCAGTGAATTGAATAATTGAAAACAGCGAGATATGTATCCATCATCCTGTTTCATAGAAGCAAACTACAATAGCAATAACACACTTATTTAAAAAAAATCGGACTTTTATATGTAGTAAAAATAAATTAAAAAAGATCTCTAACGCAATTACGCATGTTTTTCAAATAACTTACCGACTAATTTTAAAATGTAAAGGTTAGTCACAAGTTTAATTATCCAACCCCATAAAAGATCCGTTCACGGATCACATATTCCGAGACGCCTTCATTATCTAGAGCCTCCCCCTTAATTAACGGTACCCCCATGAGTAGTTTACGTAATGGTAAAGCGCTGAGAGAATAATATACTTTTAAAGACGAGGACATTTCCTAGTGTTCTAACTTTTATTTAAAACTTGCATTATTAACATACTAAGAAACTAAAGTGAATATTTATGATACAAAGATATTTGTGTTAATATTCTTTGGACGTTATTAAAATACTATGAGAATTGTTATGAAAAAATATTGAAACGATTTATTTAAATTTGGCACATGCGACCATAGAAAAAATGTTGAAGATGAAGGAAGGATTTTACACTACAATAATTACATTATAACACTTATATGTTACTGTTTTGAAGAAAACCCGACAGCTTAAAAGATCAACTGAAACTGAAGGCATTCATTAATATTTAAGCTGTCGAATATTGCTATGAGTATAAAATAAATTCCCACTTTATTTATGTTTGCACGGGCCATATTTAAAAAGAAAGTACTTTATGTCAGTCTAACAAAAGAGTCGATTCCAATGTTTTGTCTTTTGTTACAATCCGGTAGGCCCTTATTGTTGTAGTGCATGCCATAGAAATTTACAGACAAACATATATACATACACATATGTATTGAAAAGGATTACCGTTTTTTGATGCAGTCGAGTATAGAGATAAACATGTTTTCTCTTTTTAAAATTTTCTGACATTTGGCCAAATATAGTTAGTATAAAACAATAAAGTATTTTTTTCATTATTCTGACTACATTAAGTTTTTTAGACGAATCTCTATAAGGAATTAAATAAACAAAGATACCTTTTTATAGAAAATATTTAAACATAAAATAATTAAGACCAGTGTAAGGTATAAGAGTAAATTCAATAAGCGTTGATTGCCTTTGTTTGAATAAATTTGCCTACTAACTATAAGATATAAAGGATAGTCAAAAGTTTAATTATCCAACCTCACAAAAGATCCGTTCACGGATCGCTTAATTTGGGCCATTTTAATTATTTAGGCCCTCTCCGTATGCGTATTTATATAATGTTAAATGAAATACTAAGAGGATGACTATTAAACGTACCAGGAAAAGGAAATATTCTATTATATATATTTTACTAATATACAAGTGACAAGCAAAAGAGACAAAAAATCACCACTGGCCATTCAGCGTCTCAAAACTGTCCGGTGAAAAAGAGCGCTCACTTTCAAAATTAAGCGCTCATTTCAAGTAGTAAAATTTTATTGCTTATTGCTTGAAGCGTTATAAATACAACTTTAAATTATGGACGTAAGGTTGTATTGCTAAAATATATGGTCGTTATGACCATCTAGAAATACGTAAATTTGACGACAGTTTTAGGTGTCATTTTTGTTCGAGACTGTGTATTTAGTGTATTTCTATATCGAAGCCACTGGCGAATATTTAGACGTCTGATTTTAACCCCAGTTAACATTACTTTTATTGAATAGTCACAGACGCGTTGCTACCCCAAAGACTAAGTCGGAACACATAGGATAAGAAAGTTTATGTAAGTTAATTTTAAATAAAAGTATATTTTCAACATTACATGTTCGTTTAATTTCATTATCTCTTTTAAGAATGAAATATTAAACTGAATAAATTTAAATTAATAAAAAAATACATATTATTACCACCAGGAGAGTACTTAGACGAAATATTATTATGCCTATTTGAAATAGATGTCACAAACAGGTTAATTAGGTTTCAAATTAACGAATCAGTAATGAAATTGTTAGATTATAGATCGGTAACGGACCTCATATTCCGGGCCACTATTTTAGACACTTTTTTTTTATTTGACTGAAGTAGCAAACGAGCATGCAATCCACCTGATGGTAAGTGGTCACTGCCGCTCATGGACATCTGTAATCAACTTCATACAGAACATGGGTTCTATCTGAAGTCAAACACATATGCGTTGCCACTCCCGAGGACTATGAAGGTCGCCTCATGTGAAAGTGTGCCGGCAACCACACCCTTCTATCGAAACGCAGGAAATGCTTCACGTTAGAAATAGGTGTGGCGGTGGTACTTCCCCGGTCGAACTACACTGGTTCTACCACCTTCAAAACACTTCCTACAATCATAGTCACACTCTAATATATTTCCTCTATCGAGAATACTTTGGTCACATCCAGACCCAAAACAGAAAATAAACATTCGTACTTCAGACATTTGTCTGACCGGGGATTGATCCTGGAAACCGGTCACCGCTTGGACCAGTGGATTACTTTCTTGTTTAACGATACTCCCTTGAGTAGTTTACGTAATAGTAAAAGTGGTAGAGCGATGATTCGACCGGGGAAGTACCATCGCCTCACCGATTTTTAGCGTGGACCAGTTCTTGCCTTTCGGTGGAAAGGCGTGGTTGCCGACAAACTTTTATTTGAGGCGACCACCTTAGTCCTAGGAGTAGCAACACATCTGTGATTGACTTCAGATTGAACCCTTGTTCTGTATGAAGTTAGTGACCACTTACCATCAACCGAACTGCATGCCCGTTTGCGACTTCCAAAATTGTTATCACGATCTCAAGTCATGTACCTACCTAATGTAATTTTATGTAACTACCTAGTTAATTTTGTTCAAACTTTTCAATTTTATTTAATTTATTGTTATTTAATTCCGATTATTACACAATTTATAATAATGTTGTATTGCATGTCGTCGTCACTAGTAATTGTACTGGCGCCTAGAATGTTAAGTCATATTATGTTTCATGTTGAACAATGTAATAGTGTACAATGCGTTAGTGACCTTAAATAAATAAATAAATAAATTTATATAAAAAAAACGAAGCGATATGAGGATAGCATTCTTTTCAGTGTAAGCAGGATGCCTTATATTCCGCTCCTGGATGCAGTCGGCTTAAAACTTCCTTTGGAAAGGCTTATGTCTAGCAGTGGTCTTCATAAGACGGAATAATAGATGGAATTTTTCATGATGTATCTGGTTTTTCACTCTTTCTAATTATCAACGCACAAAGACACGATTCAAATATTCCGGGCCACTTTAATTATCTTGATACTATCCCTCGTTAAAATGGTACCCCCGAGCACAATTCGCGCAACGAAACGATGATAGTACGAGCAAAACGCGTACCCGTATAAATAATATTGTGTGCAGGAAAAACATCCTATCTCAATTGTTTCCCTTAACAAGACTCACTCATATAGGCATCGATGATGTAAAAAATGAGATGCATGATAGTGCTATTGAAATTAATTATATGTATATGTTACTCTTGAGCTGTGATAGCCTAATGGTTGAGACTTGCACTCTCGATCGGAAGGTCTGAGGTTCAAACCCAGGCACGCATCAATTAATTTTGCTAAAATTATGTGCGTATTAAAAATCAATTAACACTGTTTTTCGGTGAAGGAAAACATCGTCAGAAAACCTACACACCCGAAGAATATTTAAAAAAAAAGTTCTTGGAGGTGTGTGAAGTCCACCAATTCGCACTTGGACAGCGCGGTGGACTATGGCCTAAACTCTCTCATTCTGGGAGAAGACTCGTGCCCAGCAGAGGGACAATAATGGGTTGACGAGACATATGTTACTCTTGAACACTAAGCAGAATCCCTTCAATAACTATACTTTCTATATACGTTTAAGCAACATATTCTCGCTACAGTATTGATATTGACCTTTTTTTTGTTAACGAGCCTCACTAAAATCCCAGTGGCCGTCCTCAGCACTGCGTGAAGGACTCCGGGATCTCTAATGGAGGACCACCACAGTCATCCGAGCGCGATGCCCACTTCGGGCTTTTCCCAGTGAGCATTGGTACTAACTGCGCCTTCTGGTTTTTACAACGGCATGTGGCCATATATGCCGTCGTCCTACGCGGGGTCGCTTGGCTGGACGGTTCGAACTCCCACTCTTACCGCCCGCAACCCCGGAAGCCCCTTTTAGTCACCTCTTATGATAGACGGGGTATACCGTAGTCATATTCTGATCCCGGAACTACATTTTTGTTTACTATAAAAGTAGCAAAGATCATGCAGTCAAACTTACAGTAAGTGACTGTTGCTGCTCATGGACATTCGTAACCAATTCTGTTTAAAAAAAATAGAGCCAGTTGCTATCGGTGAGTCCAACCCTGAGTGATAAGTCAGTTTCACTTACCACAAACCAGAACACTGCGGCAAAAACACTGTTAGTATTAGGGAACGATAAAAACGTGTTAATAGTTGTGGCATTAGAGTCGAGCTGCAAAGCGTTTCACCACCAATAGAAGTTATTTTATGCCTTTTACAATAAATAATGTTAAAGTGAATTCATAATGTAAAATAATTATGACGTACATGTAAATTTAATTACTCAATAAAACAATGAGCGAGGCAACGGATTATTTCTCTCGTAATAATTTAATTATCTGAATCAGTTCCTTTAGTGTATGGAGGAATCACACTATGAGGGATTATTTAAGCTGTTTATTGTTTTTCTATTATATAAATGACTTTCAATAGGTATATCCAATAGGAACTGCTCAACTATACCAGGAAAAGATTTTTTTGTTTAATGCATCAGCCTTTTGAAGTCTACTGTTAGAGTTTAAAGGGCGTGCCTACCCTTTCTTTTTGCACATAGTCACCGGGCTTGGCAAGCCTGTCGGCGATCGAAATAGGTGTTTATGTAGCATCAGATCAACCTCCTGGATTTAGTCCTTCATTTGCCTTCTTTGGTATCCGGGAGAAAAACGGATGACGTCGATGTCTACTCTCACACACGGAAATTATACGCTATACGCTTTCTACACTCAAAGCCCCACACTAGGATTTTCTCCAGTGTCTTGGGTACCACGGACACACACAAGACGAATACACAAACACCCAGACCCAGAACATAATTCTAAACTCATCATTCAGATACCTGTCTGGCCTGGAATCGAACCCGGGACCCATTGAGCGTCAGACCGGTACAGTGACCGCTCCACCAGGCAGGTCGCCAAAATTCGTCGTCAATTGTTATTTATTTGCAATTTTTATGTAAAATGTTTAGTGCAACGGCAACATTTAAGTAACGCGGTTTACATTGTACTTGTTTGACGTCACTTCTTCCTGCATTCAGAAAATACATACCTTAGAAGAAATTTTAATGACAAAAAATGGTTATAAGAAGTTTTAAGAAGATCTGCTAGTGACAAAAAGAGTTTCGCGGGCCTTTCTGAAATCAGTTATATTTTAACTGTTTTAATGGTGCTCATCAGAAATGATACAATGAAAATTAAGACTTAGGAAGGATTTAGGTCAACGGTCATAAAGCAGACAACAATCTAATAATACTCAATTATAGAAATCAATTGTCTAGCATTTTTCGAAGCAGGGAGGTACCATCTGAAGTATGGAAGTGCGTTTAAAATTTACCAGGAGCGGTAACCCATCTCCTGACCGGGTCCAGCATTTTTACTTAAGTATATCGATCAATATCACGACAAGCCGTGAAGCTAAGTGGGTTATGAAAAACAAAACTAATATCCAAATTATTCAAATTTTATTTATGCCTCTATTTCAGGCTTTCGCAGACTCAATTGGGCTTTTCATATTTGACTGAATTAATGCCGAATTCATTTTAATTGGCGTTCTAATTAAATAGCTTATTCGATCAATGATACCAATGAATGGAACAGGATTAGAACCTGATTTAATTTTAATTTGATCGTGATATTTGAACTCGTTTTAATGAAATCATGCAAATAACTATTGTTTCCATCATTAATTTTTATTAGCTGATTTCAATGTGAGTTCAAAATTGAATTTTGATTATAACGTTAAAATATCATTGTTTTGGTGTTTTCGTTTAAGGCAGCAATAGCTGTTTTCCTGATAATAAATGGTACAAGCTGCCGAAAGATACGTATGATTAAGCCCAGGTTGAATTATAGTCCTACCAGAAATTTCTCACAGTTAGGCTGTAAGTTGTATCGCTCAGACAAGTATGTATATCTCTCTTACCACAACTCACAAACTATAATATAGCAGCTTACCACTGCTGTCATTGATCAAAGTTGGGTGTCACGGTAGTTCTTCCGGAATCGAAGAACTATTAAATCCGCGATCCTTTAACTCAGCGATTTATTCCCAATTTTTCGTAAGAATTAAAAGATTATTTGAATAAACTTTCAAAGCTCCAATTAGCTATTTCTATCATCTAATTAGCTGGAATAAGTGAGAATTTTTAACGAACTCCAGATTATTCGACCGTACGTTAATATTTCAACAGATAATTAGCCATATTAAGCTTCCGACGCAAAACCGTACTAAATTATAAACACAAAGATTGTAGATAATAATTCAAATGGTCCATGGATTTCCATTCTTGCCTATTGTCTAATAAAGTCCATTTCAGATAGGTAAAGGTTTGGCGCAGCGTTTAATTGTAACTGCTAAGGAGATATTTTATATAACACGCTATTCCTACTATCGCGAGCGTATTTACTTATCTGTGGGATTTATACAAGTTATTGTTAGAATTCTGGTTTTAGTAAGACACAAATAAATACATGTTTAAGTCAAATATAACGGTATTCTAATAATAAATAATGAAAGTTTTAGATCAATAGTCCAACGCGCTAGCCAAGTCCGAATTGTTGGACTTCACACACCTTTTTTTTCACACCTACGAGAACGATAACTTTTTTACGATAACTCTCGAGTGTGTATCTTTCCCTCACGATTTTTTCCTTCACCGAAAAGCAGTGATATTAATTTCTAATACGCACATAAATCAGTGGTTCGTGCCTGGGTTTGAACCTCGGTCCTCCCGATTGAGACGACAAGTTTCAACGATTAGGCTATCACTGCTTATTATATGTGCATAGATAAGAAACGAAGACAAAACATAAAAACTACTATAACTATTATTGGTACTGCTGTCATAAAGCAAGGCTACCAAGATACTGGCAGCATTTCATTTTTCAATATTTTTTTAATAGGTTTTCTATAGAAATTTGTGATGTGTGTAGATATTATGGTTTGAAGGCTGTAATGAGAGAGATGGACGAGTACTTGTAAGAGACTTTTTAACGTATAGTTAACCAGCTGACCCGTAGAACTTCATTCCGCCTAAAAGTCAAAAACCTAATATAATTAGTGTTCCACTATATTATGCAGGTAGTATACATACATTAAAACCCTTCTCTTAAAAGGTAGTTTAAAAGATCTAAGCAAACATAGGGACAGACAGCGCGAAGCGACTTTGTTTTTAACCGACTTCCCAAAGGAAAGAGGTTATCTATTCGTCACGTATATTTGTTTTTTTTTTTTTTAAGTATGTTCGGGCGAAATGGCCAGAAATCGTCGACCTACCGACACGATTTATACGACATTGTATGCGGCTATTTTCACAGGCAGTCCCATATTGAGGAAAATGAAAACCTTCCGGCGGTTTTCCCGGAAAATTGGAAAATGTCGGTTTCTTAAAATCTTGAATAACTTGGGTGTTTCTGAACCGATTTCGATTTTCTTTCTTTCATTTGATAGGAAATTTTATCACTCAACTTTTTCTCCTGGACATGGGTATGCTGTGATGCTTAACTCTTTGAGTTATGGGGTGGAAACCACTACCACTCCTCAAGTTTTTTAGATAATTTGAGATAACTCGATTTCTGCCGAATCGATTCTTATGGAACTTGGAATATGTATTATATATCTATGTTTATATAGGTTGACGAAAAATTTGACCTTCAACTCTTCGATCCTGATGATGCAGGGTTACAGCTATCCTAAACTATAATATTAGCTATTTGGTGCTTACATATATGTAAGACTACTAAGCAGAGACATGTGATGAAAAATTTGACAAATTTGACCTTCAACTCCTCAATCCTGATGATGCAGGGGTGCCTCAAGCCTAAACCATAGGGGTTGGCCATTTGGTGCTTATGGGTAAGTAATAACAACACTAAGCACAGACACATGATCAAAAAAATTGAACTTCAACTCCTCAACCCTGATGATGCAGGGTGCTGTAAGCCGAAGCTGTAGGTGATGGCCATTTGGTGCTTACGGATAAATCTTAGCACGCACAATTACCGTCGTCTCGTTCTTCGTTAATCCCTGTGCTTCGTGTATGGTCAGGGTGCGCGTCCCTCCCCACTCCCAAAGCCTTCTTTCTTCAGACTCTCCTTCTCGGCTTGGGTGTGTACCAAGTAGAGGGTCTTCTCGAGGGTCTTTAGGGTCATCGCATCAGTGTACCGCTTCAGCTTCAGGGATCTCATACGCGACGTGGACGGGTATATTCCACAGCATACTTAGCTTAGGGCATACGCTACGTCCACCGGGTTCCTGTGCGTGCACGACAGTTCTTGGCTTATCCTGGTTATCTGGTTTGGTCGACAGTATCGCAGTTCGAAAAGGTTGTTGCGTTCTATGAACGGCAGCTGGTTAACATCTCCGAGGAGTGTTGGTGTTAAATAGGTTCCCTGGTAGAACTACACTGATTCTACCACCTGTAAATTATTGTTATTATTGCGGCATCAAATGTGAAAATTTTAACTGTCTAGCTATCACAGATCGTGAGACCGGAGCCTGGTGACAAACAGACAAACAGCAGAGTCTTCGTAATAGGGTGCCGTTTTTTCCCTTTGGGCACGGATCCCTAAAAACATATCATGACTAGCAGTTAATTTCGGTAATGAAATACAGAAACCAAAGACCAGATTATTCCAAAAAATACATGTGATTTTGTCTCACAGAGGTGACACAACTTTTCTGTTTTATTTGATTCAGAGCCAACAGTTATTTACATTAGACGTCTAATGAAAAGTATAGCGAGAAAAACGCAATCAGTCTAACGGGGCATAAGCCGTCGGAACGCCTCTCAGATGGACAATAGTGAAGAACCCTTTGTGGGATTTATTTGTCGATGTTTTTGGCCTGCATGTGACTCGTAAAACGTACCCTGATGTGCGGAATGCATTCGTGAAATTCGACGTCCCGCCCATACGCTTTTACCAAATGAATGAATGGAATTTTTTGCAACGCGATCTTTTTTGAAAGAATGACGTACGTTTATTTTGTTTTTCCGTTCTTTGTTGTTCGTGCAGGTTTTTAATTGATACGCGGTGCCTATTATGGAATAACGAAAAGTTACGTTTGCATCGTGGCGTCATAAAACCTGTAGCGATGCAATTTACGTGTCAGTCTTGTATATCGGTTATAGTTTTTTTAACCGACTTCAAAAAGGAGAAGGTTCTCAATTTGGCCGGTATATTTTTTATTTTTTTTATGCACGTACAAGGATTACTCCCCCGTTAGTGTACCGATTTTAATTATTCTTTTTTATACTCGCAAATATTCTAAAAGCTTCAGGATTGCTTGTCCAACTTCAATTAATACTACGTTAAAGCCCGAATTGTGTGATGCAAATATGTGTTTTTTTTCAATAGAAGTAGAAAACGAGCTTGCGCTCCACCTTTATGGTAAGTGAGCACTGCCGCCAACGACAACATAGCCTAATAGACACCGCATCTAAGGCGAACACTTTCAGACAACACATCAGTTTATTAGCGCTGATATAATAAACCGAGCGCGAGCTACACTTCAGTGCGGACCACTTATGTGACCTGTGAACATCGTATTACGAGACTATATATAGCGCGAAATAAATTCTTTAAAAAATAAAAAAGTGAAGCAAAATTACTTCCTGATCATTAAGATGGTGTAAAAATGTAGCAAAACATCTAATTTCAAAAAAGACGGCATAACATTTCACATGTAGACTATTTTCACAATTATAATTTCAGGAATCAAATTATCTTGGAGCTCAACTTATACTGGTCTTAAACAGCGCCCGTTGATGTCTTCTTACAGTGCATCCCTTTCCTTTTCATTAAATTAAATATATCTATCCTTTTCGTCCATTTTGGTAGTGATGTACACCTCAGCTAACTGATGAAAGATGACAACTAATGCAATTAAATATTAGTTGAATTGAATTTAAAATAAATAATTATAGTTTTAAACTTATAATCATAAACTGCCAATAATTATAGTTATTTGAGGACTGTAATGTCTAATTATGTATCTACCAGATTAATTAACGGACTTCAAAAAGGAGAAGGTTCTCAATTCGGCCGGTATATATATATATATATATTGTATGTACAAGGATTACTCCGCCGTTAGTGGACCGATTTTAATTATTCTTTTTTTATTGTGTAGAAACGAGCTGCCAATCTATCTATGGGTTCTGGAGGGAACTCCTTAACCGATAGGAGTAATTGAGTTGTGTGTGAAGATATTTGATGTAGGTTCGAATGAAATTGCAAAGCCAATTTATCATTGACTATTTAAGGGTCTGAAGATGTGTCTCGGAGACAAAATATGTAACTCCTCAACCGATGGGAATAATTGAGTTGTGTTTGAAGACATTTGGTGTAGGTACTAATGAAATTGAATTACTTACTAGCTATGATCAGAAGAACATACGTACATATAGAAATGAAAAAAAAAACTTTTGTATAAAAAGTTTAACCGAATTCCCCTGTCAGCTTTTTTATATAGGATGGATTAGGTTTGGTTGGAACTTACAAGAAAACATATAACTAGGGTACGCTCAGTTCATATGAATTATAAAAATATTGCATGTTATGGCTTAGGTTTATGTTCAATTTGTCATGTAAGGTTGAGATTGAATTAATATTTCCATTTATGTATGCACCATGTTAACTCATTGATCTTATTGCGATACTAGTAAAAGTGAGTTTATCGTCACTAAAAAGGGTGAACAAAAATTTTTAAACAAAAAATACAACCGACTTCAACGCAACAAAAAAGTAAAAAATAATCTAAATACATGTTGGTTTAGAGCATACACAGTAGGTACTTAGTAGTAGTCCTGAAGTCGGCGCTCACCATATTTCGCTAGATCACGACGAAACCACATGTGTCCTATGTAAGCACCGACTTTGGAACTACTACTAAGTACCTACTGTATATGCTCTAAACCAACATGTATTTAGATAATTTTTTACTTTTTTGTTGCATGGAAGTCGGTTGTATTTTTTGTTTAATTTTTTTTTACTTATTACAAAATCCGTAGATCCGAATACCAAGTTAATCCATTTTACGAATAATTAATTCATTTTTTGCTTAAATAGATTTTATACAACAATGTTAGTACTGGTTTGAATTGCGTTATGTAGTGTATTAAAGGTTTAGATTGGTAAATGATGTTTTCATTATTTTTCCCAATAATTCAATATTAGTACTACTATACCTACTATGAGCTATTTATTAATCGTCAAAATCAATTAAAATTATTTTATTATTTCTAATCAATAACCCATTACAAAAACGTTCCCATCACTAACTGTAATTTATGATTTATTGCGACCTTGAATCGACCAATTGCAATGCTTTCTTTTACCGCTTCCCCGCCCCGCATACCTCAGTGATTTGACTGAAATGTTTCTTAGTAGAAATGAAGACATGAGGTGTCTATTAGGCTATGTTGTCGCTGACTGCCGCCTATGGACATTTGTAATCAATTCTACTTAATATTATAAATGCGAAAGTTTGTGAGGATGTATGTGTATTTGTTATTCTTTCACGCAAAAACTACTGAACGGATTAGGTTGAAATTTTACAGTAGTATAGGTTATACATCAGAATAACACATGGGCTATAATTTGTAATGATTTTTTTTATAAGGTTATAATATAACGAGAAATATCAGGTTAGTCGGAAAAAAAGTTGTGCTCTGAGAGCTATCTTCGCGTACGCTGCCTAAACCGTTGGAGATATCCAAATATAATGTACCGTGGGATTGTTTGTCTCACATAGATCTAAATAAAAGTCCGCGACAGCATATGTCTATATTTTATGTATAACCCACAATAACTCTTTTTATACTTTGAAAATTTAAAAAATATCAAGTTGATGTTTCCATGGATTTTATACAAACTAAATATTAATCCTTATCAAAATAAATGATTTCAAAAAATCAAGCATCTAATAAAGATTGAATCTGCCTTTTACACGATGTAAATTGGATAAGTAGTTTGATATTGCGTAGTCAATTGATTGACCGGCAGTACGCGCCGTGCGCCGCCGCCGTATATAACGAAGTTGTATGATATTAATATTTGAATGGTTATAAAACACGGAGCAAAATGTGAAAGGTCAATGACGTCTCTGTAGTTCCGGGAATAAGGCTACGGTATCCCCTGTCTGTGGTAAGAGGCAAATAAAAGGGAGCTTTCGGGGTTGCGGGCGGCTAGACGGAGAGCTCCAAACACCCAGTCAGCAACTTCGGGAAAGATGTCAGCATGTGTGGTCGCAAGACAAGATGGAGTGGTGGGCCCCACCGCTCACTTGGGAGGAGCCCGATAGGGCAATGCACTCAAAAGACTCCAGTTGCGTTCCTTTGAAGATCCCGGAGTCCTGGTGCTATAAGAATCCCAGATAACCCTGCGTCGCTCCCACGGAGTACCTTTTGAAGGTTTCTCCCTCGACAAAAAAGAAAAAAAGTCAATGAGAATGAAACAGCGGAAAGGTTAAATATGTTATTCAATAGTCATCTACCTTTTAATGTAACACAACTCGGCACATATGTCAGATTAGCAGTAGTTTAGGTCGTAGTTGACCACGCTAGCCAACTGCGCGTTGGTAACCGTCACGGGTTTTGAGACCCTTTCTTAAAACTTTTAATTTCAGAGTAAGCCTAAATATCTGTTGCCGATAAAACTAATTCAAATTAATATATGTGCCTGTGATTTGAAATTTGAACACACTGATTTAGGCGATTAACACATGGCACCGCGCACCGCCGCAAATAGCGGTGCCCCGCGCGGTAAGGCGGTTTACGCACCTGTACGTGCGGATGGACCGATCATCAAAATAAACTTTTCGACATCGAAATGCATTTTTGCTTCAACGATAATCCGCGCGGTTATGCGCCAGCCCGTGTGTGAGGCGCCGACCCCCCGCGCTGTCGTTCGCGCGGAGACACGGTGGTGATGAGAATACCGCTGGACCGCGCGGCCAGTCGGTGTACGTTTGTGAGGCATCAACGGATTTATTAGACCCCAATACAACATGAGATCCGCTTCACCGCCTACCGTGGCAGTGAGCGGTACCGTATGTTAATCGCCTTAGGAAGTAGGGCAAGGGTTCAATCTGAAGTAAATCACAGTTGCGTTGCTACTCCCGAGGACTATGATGATCGCCTCATATAAAAGTGAGCCGGCAGGCACAAATGAAACACAAGAACTGCTTCACGGTAGAAATAGGTGCGGCGGTGATGCCTCCCTGGTTGAACCATTGCTCTACCACCTTGCAAACTTTATGTGGCAGACTAAATTCCACGCGAGCGAAGCCGCGGGCAAAGGCTAGTTTCATATAAAACAAGGGTTCTTTCTGAAGTCAATCACACTTGCGTTGTTACTTTCGAGGACTAATATGGTCGCTTTACATAAAGGTAAGCCGGTAATCACACCCTTCAAGCGAAACGCAAGAATCTTTTATATGTCAGAATATTGTGCAATGCAACAAAATTTGATTAAAACAGATTATTTTTCTTTTTAGTGCATTGAAATAAAATATTGTTTTAAAAATTAATTATTTTAAATTATTTTTTTTTATTATTTTTAGTTCACTCCAGACATTATGCTCTTTCATTTGATACCAATATTGGGTGGGTTATACTATAATCTGTAATATACCATTTTTTACAGCGGCCATCTTGGATTTGAATTTTTTTCGTGGTGTATGTGTTCCACAAATGAAGCCCTTTCATTTGATACCATATCGGGTGTCTTGTACAAATATATGTAATCTTCCATTTTTTTGATGACGGCTATCTTAATTTTTTTTTGTAGCGCACTGTATTTTACTCATCAAGTCCTTTCATTAAATACCCATATTGGGTGGTTTGTACAAAAATATGTGATCCGCCATTTTGTTGCGAGGGCCATTTTAAATTAGTAACAATATTGATTATATATAATTGCATTGTCATCAGAATTATACGTGTATTTCAAATTTCAACTTAATCAGACATTGGAAAGTGGGTTAAATTCAAGTTACTAGATTTGACCTAAGCACACAAACATTGAATTATTTTGAAGTAGGCAGTCGGATTGTTTTTAGTTTAATAATATTACTTGTTAAAAGTTCTGTTTTATAAACTGATTTAAGAACTCAGATATAAAAATAAAATAAATAAACAGTTATTTTTGAATAACTGTTTTTCTGATATATTTTAAATACGTGTCCCGCACGTTTACCTGACATCAGTATTGTCGGAGCCAGACATTTAAAAAATTTAAACGACGTCCAATTCTTTTGTGTTTGCATTACATTTTGATTGGATGTCCAAACTGTTCTGGAATAAAAATGTTTTTGTAACATTCCTTTATTGATATATAGATTAAAGAAAAACTTTAATAGTATTAAAAATGCTATATTTTTTACATATTTAGAAGAACCGAATGATTTACACCTTCCTAAAATATGTCTCTTAATTCCCCAAACACCTTGTAAAATATTTGAAGTACCTAAATACTTTTTTATAAAAAAACAGCTCTTGCCCGCGGCTTCGCCCGCACGGTCAAAGGGAATTAACATTTGATTTTAGAACTTGCAAATGAATTTTATTAACAACGTAAACGCCATTTATTAACGACGTCCAAAGCTACTAAATATGTAACGATTAACAAATAATCGCTATTCTCATGGGAATGAGAGTGCGCGGTAAATAGTAGCCTCCGTCACTCTCCACCCTCCTAACTATCTTCCAACATATAAACCATATCATATAATAGCTATGTGGCGACGTTAAAGAGGAACAAACAAACACACTTTCACATTTATAATTTTAGTATGGATATTATAAGCAGATTGAGACAAGCGTATTGCAAATATTAACGGATTTTAAAAGAACCCCTTTAAGCATTCAAAAATACCTACGAAACTATATTGCTTTACAGAAATCTATGAACTTTCTATAGAAGGTTTACAAGAATGTAAATCAGCGTATTCCAGTTCACAAACGCGTTGAACACTGCAATCGACTCAAACTTAGGATAAGTAAAAAGCACTTAGTTCCAATGTCCTCGATCAAATAGTATAGAAGTAGTAAGAAAATAGAGTGCAACTACCTATGTAATATTAACTTATACAATAGAGTGTGCGATTAAATATATCGTCAATCCATGATTGTCCCACTCGAGAATTCTTAGAATGAGAGAGATTTGGGCATAGTTCCCCGTGTTGGCTTAATTTAAATTGGTAGACGTTCGCTAAATACAAATTGGTAAATTTTACACACAATTGATTTTTTCTTAAATCTCGCTGCGGTGCAGCACATATTTTTCATACAAACAGGATCGACGCTCAGAGACGGTCTGCTAATAGCACGGAAAATATGTCCTATACTATAAATCACTTACATCTTGGTACGTCCCTGCGGCTCAAGCAAGTCATATGACTGTATGACGCGTCCTGTGCCGGACGAAGTATAGTATCATTGTGCGTCTACACGGAGGCCAACGCTGCCATGGAGCCTTCAAAGGTGTGCAAAATTTTCGACGCGGTGTAGCACTATAGTTTTGACGCGTTTTTGTACAGCAAACGAACTAATAGAGTTAAGTATGGTCAGGCACAGAGCTACCACGTTGTGCTCTGTACACAAGTTCTCAGCTGAACGCAATAATGCGCTGTGTTTCACCACATATATACGTTTTTCGCATGAACGTGTTTAGATGTTTTGCGTTACTGTGAATTAAATGTACATTAACATAACTATAAACACAAAGTTGGTGAAACTGTCTGCGGCTTCACACCGGAGGTATCACCTCCATAATCGTAAGATTGTGGGTGTTACAATGTAGTTAATAATGTATATAGTCAAGCGTTTTAAGATAGCAACGTATTTTTACCCAACAGTAGTTAAGAGTTAAAGCATAAGTTCATCTGGAGTAAGTTATAGATGTAAATAAATTGAAGTAGTTACTTACATTGACGTGGTTACTATGTTTGGGATGTAAATGTCCTATAATTTAGTCAGTGCATACTTAGAAAATCCATTGTACGTAATACATCCATTGTAACTAATAATAAAGTTACTTAAAAATTACTGCCTAATCCCCTTAGTCTTAAGTTAATTCAGATTAAAAAATCAGTACGTACAAAGAGTATAAAACAAAGTCGCTGTCTGTCTCCATGTACGTTTAGATCTATAAAACTACGCAACGGATTTTAATGTAGTTTTTTTTAATCGATAGTGTGATTCAATATGAAGGTTTTTATGTATAATACATGTATGATATAGTAGAGAAACACTGCTTATTTTAGATTTTTGACATTTAGGCGGAACGAAGTTCGCCGGGGTAACTATGTAGCAAATAATATAAACCTTTTTAACTTGTTTGTAATATTGTCTTATTGTAAGAATCAATAAAATAAAAAAAATATATAAATTTAATAACTAACGAATTTAAATAGAGACGGGAATTTATAGGGCTTAAAATAGGCTAATTAAGTTCTGAAATGTCTCTAAATTGACATAAGTTATAGTAATCCTCAAACCACACGATACAAATAAAGCCTTAATCGGGGAGTCTAGATATCTCAACTCTTAAACTCAAATTCAAACATGTAATGAAACTTAGTTTCGGCATTGAACTAGATACTAAGTACCCATGTACTGAATATATAATCATCGATGTATTCAATTAATTAAAGTTATCATTCAATGTCTAACCTTGCTCGATGGTTTTATAATGTGAAAATAGAAGAAGCGAGCAAACTTGCAGGAAACCTAAAGGTTTTCCATGAGGTTGAAATGACAAACATTTAGCGTGAAACATTTCTTGCGTTTCAAGGGAAGGGTGTGGTTGCCAGCACACTCTTATATGTGGCGACTATCATAGTCCTCAAGATTAGCAACACATCTGTGATTGACTTCAGATAGAATCCATGTTCTATTTCAAGTTGCTTACTATGGGCGGCAGTGACCATTTATCATTTTACTATTTATCAGGTGGACTGCATACGGACTGCAGCTTATGTTCGTGAACATAAGCTGCTTCATATTTAACAAGGGTTTGTCGATCATAGATGCGTTTGTATTTTTGAGAATTTGCACGGTCACTTCATATCAAAGTGACCCAGCAAGCAGCGGCGAAACTCAAAAGGGGATTTTTTCCCCATTTTTATGTGGGATTTTTACCGCACCAAAAGCCTCCTCGGTAGCCAAACCGCTGCGTGGAGGACTCCGGGATCTCCAACGGAAGACAAACGGAGTCCTCCGAGCGCGATTTCCCTTTCGGGCTCCTCCCTAGTGAGCGAATACGCTCATCGCACCTTGTGTTCTTTACGGCGGTATGCGACCACATATGCCGCCGTCCTTCCCGGAGCCGCTTGGCTGAACGGCTCGAGCTCCCACTCTAGTCGCCCGCAACCCCGGAAGCCTCTTTTAGCCGCCTCTTACGACAGGCAGGGGATACCTTAGCCCTATTCTGGTTCTGAAAGTACAGGGACAATACTCGTACTACCTAGAATCTAAAATCTAATTATCCTATCAAAGTTTGATGTTCCGAGACATTTTTTAAATACACAGTCGTTAACAGTCGGTAACATTTAATAGCGAGACTTATACGAGACAAAGTAGCTACAAGTTAAACTCATTAAATCGTCACAAATTTAATGAGTTTGCAAAACTTCATACGCCTTTGGTCGCCTTTGGTTCTCGTCAACAGTTCCGTAATCATTCGCTGGAATCGTCTTTGTGATGGTAATTCCGGAAATTATACCACATTACCATTGTATAGGCGTGATAATCGCATGCGTTATTACTGGATGATTGTTGTAAAGCGAAATGGTAATACGAGACTGAATGGGGGCACAGTTGAATCTGTTACTGTTTGGGAATGACGCACACTGAGAAGATTCTTTAATATGCTTTACAAATCAAATCATATATTTTTTACTGTAGATAATGTTCTTAAATAAAGAGAAGTTTCTCTACTATCACCACAAATAGGCACACCAAGTTATCTTATTATTTTAAGAGACTCTTTATGGTTTTGGCGCTACCTACTAAAGGTTAGGCTAGTTTACCTTTAGTACGAGCTAGATGAAGCTCTTCATTGATTCTGGTGACACCATCGCTATACGTATTAAAGTGTGACCCTTCTCGTATTAACGTTTGTAGACCTCTTCAAGGTTCAACTCGGGTGCCGATACCGTTAAATGTATTAAAGATTTTTGAACCACTAAGGTATTTAGTCAAAAACACTTTCTACACTCATAGCCCCACAATAGGATTTTCCCCTGTGTTGGGGGTGCCGTAGACATACAAAGACGGATACACAAGCACACCTCGCTCTAGATGAACCATATGAGTTCTACTATCTTGAGAGAATAAAAGCTAATTCTAATTAACGAAATATTGTAATATTATGAATGTTAATATATTTTTTTCTTTTATAATAGAATCTGGCGATAAGTACCTAATGAAAAGTAGTCACCGTCGCCTATGGATAGTTGCATCGCCAGAGGATGTGCTATTGCATCGCTGGCTTTGAAGGCGAGCTCTTTTCGCACCTTTCTTAAGAGCCCCATGTCATAACGCTCCAGGAATACCTCAGGAGGAGCTCATTCCACATCTTGCTCGTCCGTGGCAAAAATGAGCGAGCAATCCGATTAAACCGATTTAGTTTTTCAAGGTGGGCAACACGTATTAATGAGTATAGGACTCGTCACGGTTCGACTCTCGTTGTATTACTGCTACACTCATATCTGTCTAGTTAATACTTAATCACATTATACCGCACTTTAAATTTTCATAATTAAAAATCGTGTAAAACTACATTTATTTATCTTGCTCAATCAAAGTATTCAATTAATGTCAAAAATAAGTACATTATTCATGTTGCACAAACAGAGTAATCAATAATAATCAATACCTCGTAAATCCATAATAAAACCACGTAAGTCATCTATTTTTCTTGCTGAATCGGAATATAAAATTAACAATAATGTAAAAATATATTTTTCGTTTCATATTATGTTACGTTAACATGTAATATTACTTTGCGTAATGTGCCGTTCACCATATTGTCATAGCTACTTGGACTAAAAAGTGCAAGACAAAGCATCGCAATGATACTGACAAACATAATTTAGAATTGTATAAATTAGTTAGAATGGCAAATTAATTTGTTCTTTTCACTGGTCGTTATTTAAATATTGTAAACGTTTAATCTGCAACTACTTATAAAAAACTAATCCTCAATATGTAAACACGAAAATGACCAAAAGGTTCCTTTTATGATATAGAGACGCCTACGAATCTACTAATGAATTATTTATCGTATTCGTATTTCACTCCGAAAGGGGTTAAATAAGCATTGAAAGTTTCTTTGAAACTCAGCTAATTATAAACCAGTATTTAATTATGAAAATAAATATTCGGCCTACGGTTACTAATTAATTAGGTGTGCGATTTTATTGAGTAGCTATCTTATATATTTTGATCTGTGTAAAGCTATTACTGACTAAAGATAAAAAATAAAGGCCGAGGAACATTTCGTAGCTTTATTGTAACTCAGCTCTTTCATAGTTCGCGCACGTCCCTCTGTTGTTTACTGTTTGTTAGCTGAAAGTGCTTCGTTATTTCATTAAGATTTTTACAAAAATTCTTGTGTTTTTAATATTAAGCGGAATTAATTTTTGTTATAATTGTTTTCGCTTGTTTAGGATTTGTATAAATTAAAAATGGTGTGATGTTTTAGGGGAATAAAGTATTTTGTGTAATTTTACTGGATAATTAATTTGTATCTGATGTAGTTGAGCATGTTAGATTCGTGTCATCATATCCATATCTGTTTGACGATCCGCGTGGCCGAGCGGTTACCATACCGGTCTGACGCGCAATGGGTTGCGGGTTCGATTCCCGGCTAGATAGGTATCTGAATGATAAGTTTAGATTCCTGTTCTGGGTTTGGGTGTTTGTGTATTCGTCTTTGTGTGTGTCCATGGTACCACGGTACCACACAGGAGAAAATCCTAGTGTGAGGTTATGAGTGTAGAAAATGTGTTAGAAAGCGTGTTTTGCCTAATGATATCAGAATTGACCGCTGCAGCCTTCTGGTCGGTGGGTTCAAGAGATTAGTGTAGTTAAAAACATGACTGAGAGTGTAGTAGACATAGGTGTTTAAATAAGACCTAGCAATTTATTTTTTTAGATTTAGCAACATGTGTTAGAAATCTAAGGTAAGAATCTAACCCGATTGCGTTGATTACAAATGTCCAAGGGCGGAAATAGTCACTTACAGAAAGACTGCAAACCCAGTTGGTAGTCCTGCAATATATAAAAAAACATTAGGTTAAGGAGACATTACATCAAAACTCCTAATTAATTGACAAAGGGAGCTACTCTGCAATGGATATACGCGTATGACGTAGATGTACGCCAGTTTATCTTATGAGATAGGTCTCTAATATAATTTCATCAGTCACCCGACACAACGTTCGTGATTCGACCGTAATTCAACTCAAAAACTAAACTTGATATTGCCCAACGTAGCGCAAATATTTCACGAATTATATTAAATTGTGTTAATTTTTGAGTTATTTTAAATACATCCGTTAAAAGTAAAGGTGTAATTAACTAAGCTGTAATTAAAAGCAATAACGGACGTTGAGAAAGACATTTTTGACGTTACCTATGTGTTATCATAGTAACACATTGAATGTTTATTTCGTTTATTATATAGGTATGTGTCAAATGTACGCCAGCGTGTGTAATGTACTTCAGTTGATTTTATGTAGGTTTTGCTTCACGTCTTAATATATAGTTTGGATTCTATAGTCTCCGCGACTGATCGTGAAATATGAAAAGACGCCGATATGCGTGTACTGAGTTTTGTACTTTTGTGGCCTCCTATGATATCCACGGTAGGGAAGAGATTGTTCAAAACCGATAGCACACTGCATCTACGAAATCAAAAACGTTTTAAAGTTGAATAAGCGACTATCTTTAAAATCCATACTGCAAGCAAGTGTAACAGAATGGGGGCAAAGAGATTTGGCGCGACTTCTTTTGTACGGAACACTTTCTTCTGAATATCACTGCTCCAATTCAAGCGGATTACCGGACGCCATCTTGTTTCTTTTATTGGGTTAGCATTTGATTGGAAAATTGAGCTGGAATATCCCAGCGTTACTAATTTTATACTTTCTTTATGATATTTAAAGACACTGAAGCATTCCTATGTGGTATAGTGAAACTTGTAGTGATAGTCCACTGAAATATATTTGAAGTATATATATTATGTATCCTACAAATCTGCGATTCGATATATGTAACCTATATGTAGGTATACCTGTAGGTTTGTTTATGTTGCTTAGATAAGGTTATTTATTTTTCTGCAATATTTAAGGAAATCTCTATTGTCAGTTAAGACCGTATTATTTTATTACGTATAAGTTTGAAGTTGCAGACTTGTTTACAAACGTCATTAGAACTAGGGTCTCCCATCCCGATACGAAGTTTATTCTATTACCAAATTACAAGAGTATGTAGGTATACCATTATTAAAACATACGCCATAGTGGTGTATGTACAATAGTCGTGAATTTATTAAAGCACTTTCATGTGTTTAATATATTCACAGACATGGAATATTTTATTAGCTAATATTTCAATAAGTTAAGCCTACATAGATCAAAAGTTTAAATAAAAACAGTGTTAAAGTGTCGTATAGATACTCCAATAGTTTTCATTAAAAAGGGGCCTATGTAAAAAATAAACACTCAACAACAAATTGGAAACCGGCTAAATAGTATCTAATACCAAAGGATTAAATAAAATAAATGTAGGTGTAAAATAAGCATCAAAAGATCCGTTTCAAGAGGCCTCCGTTACACATACTTCTTGACTTTCAAAGTCGTTGAGAGCTAATTCGGTATTCCTAAATCTTATAGGTGATTACCTAAAACGGATGCCCCTACCCTTAAGTTTGAAGCGTTATTGGAGCTCAGCGATTCCTAGGAGTCCAATTAAAGCGATATTGTTGGGGGTGAAGTTGAAGTATGGTCTAAGTTGGGAACTTAAAATATGTAGGTCATTATACTATTTTTAAGTCCTCATGAATTTTAACAGACTGTCCTTAGTAAAGGGTTATATACCTGTTTTCAGCGTTTCAAGGGTCATGTTTATAAATAGTGATAATGGATAAAACCAAAAGGGGGCCAATATTTACAAAATAAACTGCATAGTCATAGTAAAACGCACAAGTTTGTGAAAAAATACACTGTTATTCATTGGAACATATTGATAACAGGAATCAAATTCTGTAAAGTAAGGGAAGGGCTTACTCAAATGATAATCTTTTTTTACATTTTTACATAGGCATCATACGTTTGTGTGCAAGCTGTGCGTCGCATCTCATTTCCGTTTATTAAGTAGAATGCATCCAATCATGGTGGTTGTTTGTAATTGCGCCGGCGCTTCATTTTTGCTTTACACGCACACACATCAGTTGCAAAAGGTAGTCTGGACGACCTAAGACTAATGCACTTGAGGTTAATGGCAGATGCGCCATACCACTCTTCACAAGTGCCCTTAGTACAGTGCTATTAAGTTTTTTTTTAACTGACTGAAGTAGCAAACGAGCATGTAGTCCACCTGATGGTAAGTGAAACTGTCGCCCATGGCTATCTGTAAGCAACTTCATATAGAACATGGATTCTGTCTGAAATCAATCACAGATGCGTTGCTATTGCCGAGGAGTATGATGGTTGCCTCATACGAGTATTAAAGTGTACCGGCAACCACACCCTTCCATCGAAACGCAAGAAATGCGTCACGCTAGAAATAGGTGTGGCGGTACCTTCAAACAAATGTTAACCTATGATGTCGGCGCCATAGTGGCCATGGAGATTTCCTAGAAGACCTATAAAATAAACTAGACGATTTATGTAATTGGGTGTAAGTAAATAAATTGTAAATGTAAAATCGTTGCCGCTTAATTCACGGGCCACATAATATTGTTTGCGGCTAACCTTCAGAGGAAATCTTCCGGAAGGCTATTTGTTGACTGTATGATGGAAACTTAATTTAATTTGGATAATTAACATCCAATCAAGTTGTATAAATCAGTGACTGAGGTTTGTTTGTGTAGTATTATTAAAATTTCTATAAAATCTTTAATTAAAATTTTATTTAATCGATAGCGTGTGCTTAAAGCCCCAAAATCGATAGAGGGTTAGAGATATTAGATCTTTAGGTATTATGTGTTAATGTGTTTCTCCTGGATTAAACCCGGTATTTTTATCGGAGCCGGACCCGGTATCTTATGTGATCTTCGGAGAAAATAAAAAAAGACGTAAGTATGTATATTTTGTAGGACACAAAAATTTCGTAAGACCAAATAATTCAAGTTTTAAAACCATTTTCAACACATAAAATTCGTTGACGTTTTCACTTACGGGCTTTCGTTTTCATAATATATGCGGTGAATATTTAGCTCTTTAGAGTAGCAATGCATCTTTGCTTAACTTTACATAGAATCTCTATATTATTTGAAGTTACTTAGCTGGACTTATCAGGTAGCATGCATGCTCGATTGTGATTTAATAAAAAAACCGGCCAAGTCGGACTTTAAGACCACCGCCACATTTATTTCTAGCGTGAAGCATTTGTTGCGTTTCGATGGAAGTGTGTGGTTGCTAGCAGTTTCCCATGAGGCGACCATCATAGTCCTCGGAAGTAGTAACGCATCTATAGTTGACTTCAGATGGAACTCATTTTCTGTATGAAGTTTATTACAGACGTCCGTCAGACCATCAGGTGGACTGCAAGCTTGTTTGCTACTTCAGTCAGATAAAAAAAAAAAATTAAGAGACGTGAAATATATCACGTCAGTTGTATGGGAGCCTTTTAAATATATATTATACTCTGTTTTTAGTATTTTTTGTTATAGTGGCAACAAAAATATATTGTTTGTGAAAATTTCAATAGTTTAGCTATCATGATCCATGAGATACAGCCTGGTGACAGACAGACAAACAGACGGACCGCGGAGTCTTAGTAATTCGGTCCCGTTTTTACCCTTTGTCTACGGAACCCAAAAAATCATTATGTCGTTTATTTCCAAAAACAAAATGCTGGTTTATATCCCGTTTCTTTTCTAATTTCTGCTTCTAGAGCGCTCGTAACGGCGAAGCTTGCCAATTACTGTCAATCAGACGATCTTAACTGCTATCGCTTGAAACTTTTTCCGATCTAAGTAAAATAATGCTTAAAGTCTGGGCCTACTTGTAATAACATATAAAAATTATTGTAATACAACTTTTTATAAAAACATCACTGTATTTAGTATGTTTAAATAAATCTCCTTACTACACTAATAGCTTCACCCCAGGATATTTTTTCTGTACCTTGTGTGCCATGAATGCACACAAATACACAAATTCCCAGACAAAACATACAGAAATTAAAATTCATCATTCAGATATTTGACCGGGAATCGAATTTGGAACCCATTGTCAGACAGACTACTGTGGCAGACAGTCTGTAATCAGCGCAGGTTCGAGGAGAGCAGCAAACCACTTGATTTCAAGTGTTCACTGGATCTAAAATATTTTTTTTTTTTTCAAAATTAAAAAATTGAAGTCATCAATTGACATTTTATCACATCACGTATTTTAAGGATTACCCTAATATTAAAGTTTTCTTTTTGTGTAAATACAATTCATTAAAAAACTAGCATAACCCAATCAATGCTTGAGTCTAGTGGCTCTGTTTTCTACTTACAACACCAGTACGTAAACGTTGCGATTTTGTCCCATTCTCGAAGTCAGTAGGCAGCAAGGCCATAGTGGGGCGGCAACGGGACGGTAACTGAGCGGTATCGCGGCGGCAGGGGGGCGGCAGCGGAGAGGTAGCAGCAGTAGTTTCTACGCGGTGTATCTCGTCACGCATGTTGTCGTTGACAATAGCAACCGTTCAGACAAGAGAAGTTCGCTAGACACTGAAAGCGTCAGCGTTAAGTTAATTTTAACAAATTTGTCTATAATTTGAGGTGAAATTTCGTGGCCTTATAATATGGAACATTTTTTAACGATCAACGCTTGCAGTCTCAAGCATTTTTTCTTATAATAATGAAGTAGCAAACGAGCATGTAGTCCACCTGATTGTAAGTGGTCACCGCTGCCCATGGAAATCTGTAAGCAACTTCATATAGAACATAGGTTCTATTTAAAGTCAATCACAGATGTGTTGCTACTCCCGAGGACTAGGATGGTCGCCTCATATAAAAGTGTGCCGGCAACCACACCTTTCCATCGAAACGCAATGAATGCTTCACGTTAGAAATATGTGGCGGTGGTACCTAGTGGTAGTTCGACCGATGGAACTACACTGGTTCTACCACCTTCAAAAAATACTCTTGGGGACCACAACAGTCCCATTGTGGTCCCCAAGTAAGTGTTGTAAGAAAGGCATGTAAATATTTATCTAGGCAGTAGGTATATATTTTACTTCTGAGGGATAACGACGTCAAGGGGTCGACCTCACGTACGACTCCAATCTTACCATTTACATTTAAAGATGAGGAAAGATACTGTAACTACAAGCCTATGTAAAGGATATGATAGTATATAAGTCACTGAAAACTATTTGTTTTCTGCTCACATTTCACAATCTGCCGGCCGATGGCCTAATTGACAGTAATTGGCTGGAACCTCCCATTACTACCTCGCTGGAAAGTTTTAATGAGAGAACCGAGCAAAACAAATTCTCAATCTTTTGAACACCAGATATAAAATATTGTTATCTTCTTAAACATTCTGAAGTTTTTACGGAAATGAGGAAAGAAAAACTTTGCTCGGCTGGGTACTACAGTAGTTTTTTGAAGTACGATGCCTGATTTTTAATTACATGTTTTTGATAATAAGCTGAAGTGTCTGTTTCTGAATTATGATTAACTAGCCGCTCGCGTTTCCACCTGAGTTTAAAAAAGAGAGCCATGATATAATATTTAAATGTAATTTTATACATTTAATGATTCTAACAAATTAATTCAAATAATTCCAATATAGGGAATATTTGAATTATTTGAAAGAGGACAGACATTAATCAGCAGTTTAGGCGATACAGAGTCACAACCATGCATCCATCCATCCAGCTTCGCAAAATTGTCCTTTATAATATTAATCTATGACGAGACTTCTGCGATATTTCAATAACGTCTGTATATGTATATTTTTACCTTAACATATGCCTTTGTTCTGCTTGAAGAATGTCGTACTCATACACTTACAGGAGGCATTCCTACTTAGTCTTCAGAGATAGAAACGCACCAAGGTGCGTGCAAAGCTAGCCTTTACTAGGTATGATTATTATCTTATACAATGTGCTTGTAGAACCTTTTTGGTTCGTATCTAAAGACTCCGCTCGAATAACATTACCTTCCAAATTCACCATCCAACATTACCATATTCGGGCACAATTAAATTCAAGAAACATTATTATATTTATTATTTAATTCGCCCAAACAGTATACTTTCAAAATCGTAGTAACCGCAGACTAAACAAAATTGAGCGATTCTGTGTCACCAATTTTAGCTTCTAAAGCTGAAAATTGGCCTTTTAGCTACGCCGAAAAAGGCTAATAGTAATAGCCCTCACCGAGCAATTAGTATCAATCACTTCTGAACTGAACAGCGATAGAATTCGATTTATCGGCCTGAACGTTATTAGTTTTTAACGTTCAAAACATCGTTTCGTCGTAATACATTTTACTTACTATTTTTTTTACGGTAGTTAGTTAACAGTGTTTTGATCGCGAACATCACCAATCCATAAGTTTCATTTTACTTTTAATCGCTCAACGCGACTGAAAAAGCTTGTACATTTAAGACTGTCACAAATGAATTAAGTTGGATAGTGGTGCTTCACACTCGAGTGTCCTTTATCTACCATAGGTTTGTCGAAACATGCGTGCTGCAGTTTTATGTTGGCTTAATTATACAATTCTTGCTTAGTATAAAACAAACATAGTATAAAACAAAGTCTCTTCGCGCTGTCCGTCCCCATGTATGCTTAGATCTTTAAAACTAAGCTACGGATTTCAATGCAGTTTTTTAATTGAAGTGAAACTTCTTTATCGGGGTTGTTGAAGTGAAATGAAACTTCTTTATCGGGGTTGGAAAAAAAATTAGTGTAACATTTTTTCGTTACGCGCCATCTTTTTTTTTTCGTTACGCGCCATCTTTTTTTTCCGTTACGCGCCATCTTTTCCTTATCCCTACCACGCGTGATATTAGATAGATTATTATAGATTAGATTATTAGATAAAGTTTAATAAAAGCCTTTTATTAAACTTTATCTAATTTAACTTTATTTAACCAATTTCTGTAAAGTTGCATATAGTAAATTATTTTTTGAAAAATAACGTCATAAAGAAGTTTCACTGCCTACGAGTGTACGCTAGTACACGCACACATTTTTTTGATAGAGTGATTGAACAGGAAGGTTTTTTAAGTGTGATACGTGCATAATATGTATAATAGAGAAACACTGATAATTAAAGATTTTTTACTTTTAGGCGGACGAAGTTCGCCGGGTTAGCTAATTATTAATAAAAATCTAAAGATTGACAATTGATATCCTTGGCAAAGTGATTCATTATATACATGAAATTATTAAATGGATTTGATTTTACAATTATGTATGTTATTTTGTATTTAACCATCTCTCTCATCAACCCATTACTGTCCTACTGCTGGGCACAGGTCTGCTCTCAGAATGAGAGAGTCCCATAGTCCACCACACTGGCCAAGTGCGAATTCCATACTAGTCATATAAACTAAAAAGCGTATCTTTCTTTCAGAAGCTTAAAGTGCTCTACTATCTAGCTAAAAAGTCTAGCGCAGTAATGGCCTGCGCTCAGCAATTAGTGTCAATCAACCCCTGGCTGAAGGGGATGAAAGAATTTGATCCATCGCTTGCGTTATTGGCTCTTAAAAGTTTAAAGTTGTCATTTATTTGACGATTCACGTAGCGTAGCGAGCACGGTAGTGATTCGACACGTAGTGGTTTTAGATTCAATATTTGGCCTTTTTTTACAAGGCGGAAACATTCTAAACGTACCCGACGCTGTGGGAGTGACGCGGGTTATGTGGGATTTTTACCGCACTTAAACCTCCCCGGTGGCCGTCCTCAGCGCTGCGTGGGGGAATCCGGGATCTCCAACGGAACACAACCGGAGTCCTTCGAACGCGATGCCTATTTCAGGCTCTTCCCTGGTGAGCGAACACCGCACCTTCTGCTATTTACGGCGGCATGCGACCACACATGCCACCATCCTTCCCGGGGTCGATTGGCTGGACGGTTCGAGCTCCTACTCTATCCGCCCACAACCCCAAAAGCCCTCGCTCTTTAGTCACCTCGTACGGCAGGCTAGGGATACCGTAGCACTATTCTGGTCTCGAGACAACAGAAACGTCTATACTTGGCCTAGCTGACATCTATGGGACAAATGGTGATTTTGAAACTGTGGTTGAAAAAAGGTTTATCACCTGTGGTTCGACTCTGAAGGAACGATCGCCACATCTAATTCTGACAAATAACATCGGCCATAAGTGCTGTTCTATGGTAGTCTGAATGGTGCCCAATTTAGTCTTCAGGAAAGGCAACGCATCTGAGGCCCCAAATAGGTAATATTCTAATCCTATGTGAGATTGATTACGAATATTCATGGATGGTAGTGGCCATTTAGCGTAATGTGGATTACATGTTCATTTGCTTGCACTTTAATCTAAATATTAATACGAGAAGCAAAAACTTGCGAAGCATTTTTAATGACAGAATCTTACGTTTATGTCTCTTCCCAATGATCCTCTATAATCCTTGCAAATGTGTTGCTACTTTTGACAACTAAGTTCTTTTTTATCTGATTGAAGTAGCAAACGAGCATACAGGCCACCTGATAGTAAGTGGTAACTGCCGCCCATGGACGTCTGTAAGCAACTTCATATAGAACATAGGTTTTATCTGAAGTCAATCACAAATGCGTTGCTGCTCCCGAGGACTGCGATGGTCACCTCAAATAAAAGTATGCCGGTAACCACACCCTTCCATCGAAACGCAAGAAATACTTCACGCTAGAAATAGGTGTGGCGACAGTACCTCCCCGGTCGATCTACAATGGTTCTACCACCTAGCAAGTTGAGGTGTTGTGTTTTTCCTTTATTATGCTTCATACTATGTAAAATATAGTGACACTGCTATTATATGTCAGAATTTGCTGTGACTGTCGTCCATACCTATCATTTCTAAAAAAAATCCTTCGTAGTAAAAAAGAGCTCATTTTACGCAAATGTGTATGTTGTAACATATGAGCCTAGTTTTGCTAAATGAATATGCAAACCACACGAAAATTTAATATTGTGTTTTTCAATGTTAAACATGCGAATAAATATTTTCACATTTTGGGAGCTGTGAGTATTTATTTGCGTTGAACGGATCCACTGTGTAAAATAATACCATCAAAAATATTTATAAAATGTATCACTCACAGAGAGGACTCATAAATATTTTTGGGAGTAATTTAAAACGGTCATTATAAAGTTTTAAATTATAGTGAAGTTTTAATTTAATAGTAGGTCAACTAAAGTTCAAAGGTTTTATGTTTTAAAATTTCTAAAATAAATTATTTTTACCGTGTTTGTTTTATATTTCATTCTATTTATATAATTTTGGTTCATGAAACGCTTCTTAATAAATATCAACCAAAAACAAAAATGTACAAAAAAGGCTAAAATAATAATCTTTCCTTGCAATTATAATATTTCTTGAAACTTATTACAATATTATTTATGCCCTAAATTAAATATAAAAAAAAAAAATTCATATGTTTTTTTTATATTTAATAATATTCGGTAATAAAACTTTTTAGAGGATGTAATGGATGGAAAACGGCCCTTATCAAACCTTATTCCCTATTATTCCCTTCTTCTTTATCACTAACTTCACGTAGAATGTCTGTCTTATAAGTAATTGGTAATATTATAATTTTGTACACTGGGGTAATATGACATAGTGGTGCAATAGGCACTTAATTATCTACATATTTTTAAAAGATGAATGTTTGCCTATATGTCCATTATAAAATCGTAAATGCATTTGCTCGTCTTTAGCAAGGTTGTTGTGCATGAACTCATGAAGGTTTTTTATATGGTGGCGTAACAACGCGGGCAGGGTACAGTTAGTAGGTCAAAAAATTCCCACATTCACCATTTTTAACCGACTTCCAAAAAGGAGGAGGTTATCAATTCGTCTGTATTTTTATTTATTTATTTTTTTTTTTTTTTATATTTGTTACCTCATTTCTCCGGACTGGGTGAACCGATTTAGATGATTTTTTTTTTATTTGAAAGGTAGTGCGTGTCATAGGGTCCCATTTTTTTTTAGTATTTTTTTGACTAGGGCATCCATAAGAAAAACGCATAAGTCTTAAATTTGCATTTTCAATGTACGCGATAAATGTATGAATAACTCAATATCCCGCCAACCGATTTTGATGATTCTTTTTTTATTAGAAAGGATGTACTCCAGGGGTAGTCTGATAAGAGTTTGATAAGGTTCTAATCATAGGATCTTCAACTTTTTGGAGCAAAATAATAAAATTAGTGATAGTCGGCCGAACCTTAGCTGGAGAAGTCCAATTGAGTAAAATATAGAATAAAATTACTATGTAGGTATTTACTATGAAAAATTTGACCTTCAACTCTTCAATCCTGATGATGCAGGGGTACTGCTAGCCTGAACTATAAAAGTTGGTCGTTTGATGTTTGCAAATATATAATGAAATTGTTAAGCAAATTCATGGGACAAAAATTTGACCTTCAACTCCTCAACCCTGATGATGCAGGGGTACTTAAAGCCAAAATCATAGGAATAAGCCATTTGGTGCTTACGTATATGGTATAAGATTACTGAGCAAAAACATAAGATGAAAAATTTGACCTTCAACTCCTCAACCCTGATGATGGAGGGGTACTTCAATCCTAAACCATAGAAGTTGGCAATTTGGTGCTTACGGTTATGTAAAGAAAATACTAAGCAAAAATATAAAATCAAAAATTTGACCTTCAACTCCTCAACCCTGATGATGAAGGGGTACTTCAATCCTAAACCATAGGAGTTGGCAATTTGGTGCTTACGGTTATGTAAAAATAATACTAAGCAGAGGCACAAAATTAAAATTTTGACCTTCAACTCCTCGACCCTGATGATGAAGGGGTACTTCAATTCTAAACCATAGGAGTTGGCAATTTGGTGCTTACGGGTATGTAAAAATAATACCAAACAGAGGCACAAAATTAAAATTTTGACCTTCAACTCCTAAACCCTGATGATGCAGGGTACTGCAAGCCTGAGCCATAGAAGTTAGCCACCTGGTACTAACGTATATGTTATAAGATTACTAAGCAACAATATAAGATGAAAAATTTGACCTTCAACTCCTCAACCCTGATGATGGAGGGGTACTTCCAGAGGGGGCGCCCTGTTTGTATGAATTGTAAAAGTGTTTTATGTTTAATTTTTGTGAATATGTAGATGGACAAAGTAAACTTAGAGGCTTTATTTAAATACAAACATAAAAATATAGTCACTAAAAAGTGTAAAATAAAAACTTTTTAACAAAAAATATCTACCGACTTCCATGTCACAAAAAAGTAAAAAATAATTTAAATATATTTTGGTCTAGAACATACTCAGTACTTAGTACATAGTTCTGAAGTCGGTGCTCATATAGGACGTAGTTACCGTCGTCCAGCGAAATATGTCGAGCACCGACTTCAGGACTATGTACTAAGTACTGAGTATGTTCTAGACCAAAATATATTTAAATTATTTTTTACTTTTTTTGTGACATGGAAGTCGGTAGATATTTTTTGTTAAAAAGTTTTTATATAAGCTCAAAAACATCTATCTGCAATCTTAACCTGCAAGAGATATCTGCAATATTAGCCTAGAGAACGACGTAATCTTGCTCTTGTAGATATTAAATGCGAATTCTAGGTCTATGCTTGCAACAGTCACGTGTCCTGTCATTGTCGGCTAGGAAGAAAACCTGGCGTTGTCATGTTATTTAAATGCACCGTTCAAGAAATATGAAATATCGAATTATATACTTTACTTATAGACTTTCTATACTCAGATCAAAAAGGCAGACAATGCCTCACGGAGCATCGCATTGAAGGTTAATTTTATTTAAAATAATTGATTAATGTAATGTGAAACTACTGATGTCTAATTATATTTGCCCACTGACATTTTGAAAGTCAGAATCAAAGTTTTCATTTCAAAAATCGTCTCCATTTTTTTCCCATACCCAATTTTTGTCATTTAAAACGAAAATACAGTACATAAATATAAGATTACATTTTTATATAAATTAAGACGAAGAAGAACCTATAACATTTTACAAGGAGCAATAAAATGATTAATTGGAAATGAAATAAGCTGTTTGCAATCGGCATAATTACGTGATAGAGCAGGGATAGGCTAATGGTTGAAACTTACCCTCTCAATCGGAAGGTTCGAGGTTCAAACCACGCACCACTGATTTATGTGCGTATTAGAAATTAAATATCACTGGTTTTCGGTGAAACAAAACATCGTGAGGAAACCTACACACCCGAGAGTACTTAAAAAAAAGTTCTTGCAGATGTGCGATGTCCGCTAATACGCACTTGGCCAGCGCGGTGGACTATGGCTTATAACTCTCATATTCTGAGAGAAGACCCGTGTCCAGCAGTGGGATAGTAATGGGTTCGCACCTATCGGCATAATTTACGTTAGCAAGCAACTCGTATACCACGTAAATCGAAAGAGTCAAATATTTTAGTCAATAAGCTACATCTGTCATTTTGGTCAAAGTTTTGCACCCATCTTGCAAATTCCTATACGCTTGATATTGAAATTCAAAGGTGGAATAAATATCTAGAATTTTCAGAGCACAATGTGGGTCAGACCAGTATTAGTTTGTGTGAGCAAGATAGTGAGTAGTTATAGTTGAAACGACTTCGTAACCGCTGAAGTCACTATCAGAATGTCAACAGACGAAAATAAGCACATTACGGAATTGCGGAGAAGCATTAAGTCTCACTGTATTCGTCCCTGCCGCTAAAAGTTTACCTTCATTCACACCGTCGTGTTACAGATTATATTATTTAAAAGCGTTTTTATAAACATTGATTGAAATCAAATTTATATTGCATCTGCTTCTTTATAAAATTAGTTGTTACAGTCGCCATATTGACTACATGGATGCCATCTTAAGTTCCTTCAAAAATAATACGTAAAGGAACTCAAGATGGCATCCGTAATTTCCGTAATATGACGACTGTAATTTGCGATTTTGCACCATTAAAATTCTACAAAATACTGGACAATCCGGATTTTGCAGATATACATCGTCGACTCGAAATCAATGTTTTTTATCTTTTATTATTCAGCTAAAGTTCCAATCGAATCGATCGTACCCCTTGACGGAATTATTTATATAGATTTAATTGTAAATTCAAATACTTTAATCATTTATTTTTATTTTCTCTAAACTTGGGTTTATAAAGTCGGCAGATTTTAACGGTCACTGGCCAAGGCCAAAAGAAAGTCAACTATCAAATTACTACTACTAAACTAAACTACATATTCATTTTTTAAAGGACATATTATTTTACTTTACTACATGTATTCAGGGTAATAGACTTTTGTAATTCACTGTTAATAAAATCGCAAATCGAGTGATTAAAGGGACAATTTTAAATAACGGTTCAGATATATTTTTTCTCAGTTGCCACTCTAGTTATTCCATATATTACATCTATATTTTTAAAAAGTGTATCTAATGTAGTTTTGTAAATTGTGCGAATTACGAACTGCAATATCTATTAAGTAGTATTTCTCTACAAAGAGTCTTTGACTTCAAAGTAATGTGCCTTAAATACATTACATAGTTATATTACAAAATATCAAAGTAAATTTATCTATCTTTTACGTAGAAGAATTTTCAGCAAAGAGTAAAGGGAATTAGTTTTGAAATAACAAAGCCACAATGGCCACTCTTTGAGAGATTAGATTACAATTATTAAAGCTTTTTAGAATCAGAACCATACTATATTACATACAACACCGTTAAGCGGTCTAATGTTATTTGATTTTTATAAACATCAAAATCTTCATCAACTTTTTATCCATAGAATACTATCATTAGGTCATCATAGTAAAGTACCGCAGTGGTCTATAAACTACAGGGTACGCAAATATTTTTGGTATTCTGAAGTGCTACATGCAATCGTTTATGTGATTTTTTTTTTAATATTCTTCTTGTTCAATTTTTATTGTGATCTTGTGTTTTATGTTGTGTTTTGTTTAGTTGTATTTCATAATTTTATGGGTTATGTTTTGTTTTACTGTGGCTGTATTAAGTCATACACAATTCGTAGTTACTAAGAATAAAGACTTCTTTCCTTCTAAAATTTAAATTCTTAAAGAATATGCGAGATATCTGTAAATAATAAATCAAAAACGTCAATCTCTTTTCGAATGTCCTATTCGAACTATCCATTACATCTGCGAGTATATTGTTTCTATTAGTCGAATCCACTGTCTGCCGAGACACTCCCAGAGATAACATTGGAGTCCAGAACAAACATTTCTCTGGCACGCAAACATTGGACCACGTTCTCCGGTATTCCTTCACGGTACGTACAAAGGCTGACGTAACTGATTGGTAGTGATCTAGTGATTGCTTGTTTCATTTGCAAATTGGTATTTGTTCTGGACAGAATTCGATCTGAATACATTGGTGATACCTCTTTCGGTGAAACTATCGTGACCTATTAGGCTTTGCCCTGTGGTACAAAAAATCTCTGCGTGGTAATCATATATCCAATAGTATTGATAAATAGAAAGCAAATATAATTATGACAATGGCTTTAAATTTGATAATTACCGCGAATTAACTTTGTTTTATTAAATTTTGTCTCGTACATTTGCAAGTATTATTTTTGCAATGTTTTCGTAAAAAAGTTAGGTCTTGAGTATTATTTCTTTTAGTAATTAGTTTGCAGTGCACGATCTATAAATCATACGTGTAAATTATTGTCTACATTTTTCTGTATCATTCGTTTATACTTGTTCTGGAGTACTGTATTTGGTCCGTTAAAAATGTTTCATGTTCATGTTCTTTAAAATGTTTCATGTTCATTATTTTATTGAACTTCAATGTATCTAACCTAAATTTAACCATTATCGATCGTAGCTCAGCTATTTGTCCAGATACATAAAATATAATTTTTGCTTCATTTATTTTTAGTACCTACAACTAGAAAATGAAGTTACTTTTAACGTACTAGTGACAATTAGATGCGTTTTAATCAACTACAAATTGATTTTTGTTTTCTTGCATTACAATCCTAATTACACATCGGTGTAAAATTGCACACAACTCTCCCTCGGCAGCTCTGGGTTAACCCGTCGCCATTCCAGAAAAGCATAATGGTGGTCTCGGATTAACTAAAGTTTTAATTAGTTGCAATAGTGGAATTGGAAAAGTGCGGACGGTTCGGGATGTGGCCGCATTTGAATTTCAACCTTCTTTTTGTACGTCAGAAAACCAATGAATATCAATGCATTAGTAACGGAAAATTAATGGAGATTTATTGATGGTGCCAACTGCTAGGCTATTGCTAGCTGACATTTCCGTTTAGGTAAGTCTTTATAGTGGAAGTAGTTATTGCCGCTCATAGACATTCCACGAACGTGCAGTATGATAGTAGGACCTAAAGCTAAAATCGAAGTGCCAAACGAGTACGCATTTCAACTGGTGGTAAATAAACATTGCAGCCTTTCAGCAGTGGACGTCTTTAATTAACCTTAGATAAGATTATTCTTTTCTGATGTTAGCCTCACAGGCTTTGTTCTCTATTAAGACATTTATTATTATTTATTTATATTATTATTTCTCATTATTATTATCATTTATCACTATTATTTCTCTATTAACTCAGGAATATTAACATACCTGTAAGTATTTTTCTTACAAGGTTTCAAGGCAACAATTTGTCATGACAATTTTTCTTATCCGAGTCAAATGTACTAGCTTTGTGTCTTCATAACACTCATTATACCATAGTAATAGCTTCAATAAGAATTGAGTGTAGTAATTATTATTATTATTTAGTTCTATGTGTAACAATAACATGATATTCACTTTTCATACTTATTCAACTAAATGGTTACCACTATGTCCTTGGAATTCTTCTTATTACAAGGCCAATATTCACAATTCGTTAGGGTATTAGGTGTGGTATGGTATTTGGAATGGAATTAGTTCTACATGTTACTAAATCATGACCCGAATTATTGAATACTGCCACATACTTGCTCATATATTATGGTATCAGAATTCCAAATGTGGAATATGGAATATACAATATGAAGTTCGAATATTCGAGTATACATTACTAGCATAAACTGAAGATATTTCGGTTGACATGAAATCATGATAGATTGATGCCTATCATGATTTTATGTTTTTATAGTTAACGTCATAATTTCATAGTTATTAATGTTCATGTCTCTTTAAACAGCTATACTATAAGGGCCGGCGCACATATGACGGAGCGCAGCGCAGCGCATGCCCGCGAAATTTTCTTAACGAATCACACACTAGCCGAAATTCGCGCTAATTACTGGGAGAATGCGCGCGGATGCGCGCGGGTGCGCGCGGATGCGCGAGCATGCGCTGGAATATACTCGACAAACGGTCGTCATTCGTTTTGCAGTTTTTCGAGAGACCATACGTGTACGTACATTCGTGAAAAAATGATGGATTGGGACGTGCTATTGCTTACACTACTTGCAGAAGAGGAAGATGAGGAATTAAAAAAGAGAAAAATTATAGACAACAGAAGAAAAAGACAACAAAATGGCGGCTGCTGCCTGTGGCGTCGCTCCGGCGAGCCCAGCGGCCAGCGGCGACCGAAAGCGGACGCTCGCGGAGTAGCGCGTCGTGCGCGCGCGGTCGCGCTCCTGCGCGCGCGGTCGCGCTCCCGCGCTACCTTTCGCATGTAGTCGCTTCCATGCTCCTCAGAAATAAATTGCTGTTATTTAATTTTGGATATTATTTCTAAAGGGACAATGACGATAATAGTTTGACAGCAAAAAATGCGCTGCGCTGCGCTCCGTCATATGAGTGCCGGCCCTAATACATAAAATACTTTAGGATTACTCTTTAATGACTGTGGTGGCAATATTATCTCACCTAAACACTAATATATTCTGTTCGTAGCGAAGTCCACCAGAAAAAATTGAGTTTAATTTTTTCTTAGAAAAGCTACACTTTTGTAACCGATCTAAGAATATAGCTCCAATTTATTTATCGTGTCTTAATTAGGTATCCTAATTTGTTTCTCTTATAACATAAGTCCTTTCTTAGATGCGGATAACGTCGCACTTACAGGAATTCATATTAACTAGATAATTACTAAGTCAGTCATGTTACACCTAACTTAATGAAATCGTCAGTGTCTCGTCATTGTCACGTCACTGTCACGCCAACGTGCCAGTTGGAACGTTGCTATTCTCACCTAGATAGCATGACACGTAGGTACCCATTGTAGTTAGTATGTCACGTCGGTAGGATTTGGCAAGTATCCGATTTCGGCTTAACTAAAGAGAAATGTATGTTCCCGACAGGAATTCTGCAGTCCAATATCCTTTCTGGATCGCTAGGTATTGCCGACTGTATTTCATTGGAAATTCACAAGTTTAATATCTTTGACGTGGAAATATTAGTAACTTTTGCATTTATGTTTCATTTTCAAAATAGTCTTACTATGGTAAGTTGGATATTGGTATCTTTGTATTCAAGTTAACAGTATTCATTACTAAGGCCATGATAACAAAGATTTTTTTTTATTTTAAAGATCAATGAAACTTAAACTACATATTTCTGAGTAACAATGTTAAATAGATGCCAAAAACCAATCCATAGAAATAAAAACCGATCCATAGAAAAAAAAATATGCCGCTTTATATTTGAGTTACAATTATAAAGGACTTTTTTATATGATGGAACGAATATAGTTGATCCAGGGGGTATCACCACCATACCTATTTCTAGCGTGACGTAGTCTTTTCGGTGTGGATGTCAGCTGTTTTTTTTAGGAGTCGATTGTTTCTGAGTTTGGGAATTACAGTGTATCTATGATTTACATCAGATGTGGCATATGTTTGTTCGTAGGCAGTGACCTTCACCATCAGGTAGCCTACACTTTTGTTTGCTACTTTAATTTTTTTATAAAATTAATGAAATATAATTGATTACATTCAAATTTTATTAACTCAAATTGTAATACGATCGTCAATAATTCCACACGTTTGAAATCACCCGATCACAATATGTTTGTAGCGGCAATATCGAATTCTATTATCTAAACAGAATAAGCCGATTTGGGGGTAAAATTAAATTCCAAATGCGCAGTAAACGAATAGAAATGGGGCGATTATGATCCACGTGTGAGTTATGTTTCCGATTGTTTTGGGGATTGATTTTAATACGATTTGTAAAGGTTTTACTACGTTCCGGGTTTATCTGATTAAGTTAATTTGAAAATTATGATTTTTTTTTCTGACTGAAGAAGGAAACGAGCATGATGTCCACCTGATGGTAAGTGGTCACTGCCGCCCATGTACATCTGTAATCAATTCATATAGAACATGGATTCCATCTGAAGTCAATCACAGATGCGTTGCTAATCCTCAGGTCTAATCCCCGCAACCATACCCTTCTATCGAAACGCGAGAATGCTTCACGCTAGAAATAGTTGTGGCGGTGGTACTTCCCCGGTCGTACTACACTGGTTCTACCATCTTGAAAATGATTCTGGGTCTGTACTCGAATACCCACATGTTATCGGTATCTCAATATTATACTAGTTTAGGTTTGGCTAGTACGTTAAAGGTATGTAGTTGACTCATTATTGTCCCACTGCTGGGACAGAATGTCTCTCAGAATGAAAGAGTTTGAAGTCATAGACCACCGCGCTGGCCAAGTGCGAATTGGTCGAGTTCACACATCTCTGAGAACCTTTGAACCTTGGACCGATCCAGAGGGCAAGTTTCAACCATTAAAATATCACTGCCCCTATAAAAGTTATGCACATTATTTATTTTTCCTCTCCAATGATAAGAAAATTTCAACAGAGATGCCAAAATTCATACTAGATATCAAGCGATCACTCGTAAGAATTAGGGCCAAGTCGAATAAGGAGTAAATAGAATACGCATTTGGCGAGCTTCCAACTCTCTTGTCTTCAGTTGTTTGAAGGAGTTTTGTTGCAAACACTTCCCGTTTCGGGTGAAGACGAGCTGTGGTTTATTTGATCATGCCGCTTTGGGTGATGTTCTTGTTACGTGTTAGGTTTTCTAAACTTGCTTGGATATTCGATCATTATTTACTCTTAACCTTTTGATAGTTAGGCAAATATATAGTGAATTATGAAGAAGAACACCATGAAAATGACGCCGGTCTATTTGTCTTGATGTAGGTATCGCGATAAAATATTCTTCAAATCGGATTCGACTAAGAAAACAATATATGAAATGAAATGTCTTTATTTGTATAGGCCTTTTTTTTCGAGGGGGAAACATTCCATAGGTACCCGACGCCGTGGGAGCGACGCAGGGTTATGTGGGATTTTTACCGAACTAAAACCCCCCCGGCGGCCGTCCTCGGCGCTGAAAAGGAGGACTCCGGGAACTCGAAACGACTTCAACCGGAATTCCTCCACCACGGGTTCCTCTCAGATGGGCGGCTGGGCCCACCGCTCCGTCTAGTCTTTACGACGGTATGCGACCACACATACCGCCGTCCTTCCCGGGATTGCCTGACCGAACGGTTCGAGCTCCCACTCTAGCCGTATGCAACCCCGGAAGCCCCTTTTAGTCGCCTCTTACGACAGGCAGGGGATGCCGCAGCCCTATTCTGATCCCGAGGCTACAGGGACGATTTTTATAGGCCTACGGGGGCTCTTACAAATTGTCAGTTACATTTTTTTTCTTACACTACCACCGGATCGGAATACGACTAAACCTAAACTGAAAAGACCCGGCAAGTTTTTTTGACCCTGTAGTTCCGGAAAAAAATAGGGTAAAAGAGGGCTCAAGTTGCGGGCAGTAAGAGTGGGAGCTCGAAACGCCTTGCCAGAAAACTTCGAAAGGACAACGGTAGGTGTGGTCGCATACCATCGTAAATACCACGTGAATGGTGGACTATACGCATACTTAGGCGAAGCGTTACGGAGAAATGTGTACGGCCATCAGGGAGGATTTACTGAGTAAAAATATCATATCATCCGGCGTCATTAGGTACTACGGTGTTAGATACTTTTTGAAGGTTTCGAAAAAATGGTTGTCCTCATATATATTCATGATTAAAGTAATATTAGCTTAAGCTAAAGTTTATCATAAGCATATTTTAATTTAGAGCACGTTCCTTTAGATATAGGTATAAATATTAATGTGAGCATTAAGCGCCTAGATATTATTAGTCGAACAGGTGCGCTAAATATAATCGGTTGGACGCGGAATTACATAACAATGTCCTTCTATTTGATTTTCAAGTTTGTTCAAAGTAGCGATATTGCGAAACTTCGGTTGTTAAGCGGGTACGTGATTGGCTTTAGTGTGTGACAATATTTGGGTGTATAAGTGTGATAAATAATAATTGCCGTGATAGCCTAATGGTTGAAACTCGTTCTCTCAATCGAGATGTCCTAGATCCAAATTCCATGCTATTGGAAATCGATTATTACTGAAACAGTAATATATATCAGTCGTATAAAAATCTTTACTGCCAACTTTAAAGATGTGTTTAATCTACCTAGGTTCCGAGATCAGAATAGTGCTATGGTATCCTCTCCCCGTCGTAAGAGGCGAATAACGCGCGGGGTCACGGGTGGCTAGAGTGAAAACCGTTCGGTTAGGTGAGCTCAGGAAGGACGGCGGTATGTGTGGTCGCATACCGTCCTAAAAACCAATCGGAGCGATTACCGATGGGGTAACGCGTTTAGAGGACCCTGGTTGCGTTTGATCCCGGTTCCTCTTTGTAGCGCTAAAGAAGGCCATCGTGGGGGTTTAACTGCGGTTATATGTCAACACATTATTGTCCCACTGCTGGGCACGGGTCTTCTTTCAATATGAGAGAGTTTTAGGCCATAGTCCACCGCGCTGGCCAAATGCGAATTTACTGCGGTAAAAATCCCACATAACCCTGCGTCGCTCCCACGGCGTTGGGTATTGACCGAAACATTAAAGTATAAGGTGAAAGTCTAAAATACACTTTAAATCCATATAAGTACCTACTGGTATACAGGAACACTAGAATTTGACCTATTATTTCATAATACATCCCGCTCCTAGTGACATTCACGAAGCAGCGATATTTTTAAAACCTCACATGTGACGCACGAACATATTTTTTATTTTCAATGCCAATATGTTTTTATCTAGTAAGGAATTATAGTAAATCTATCAAATTAATAGAAATCAAATATAAGGCCACATGTTTAAAAAATATTCTTTAGTGAATTCTAAAGAGTTAAGGAGAATGTTATGTAAATATACGTAAGAAATCATCAATTCAAGTGATGAGTTCAATTTAAAGGTGTTAATTTAATCTTCATAAACTTCATGCTTCTATAATTTTCCGTTCATGAGTATACTAAATACTTTAATCATGTTTCCTTGAATTTATTGAATGTATACAACAATCTTGAATTTTAGATAGGTAAATGCCATTTTATATTCAGATGGCACGTGTACAAAATGGAATCTTTTGAATGCAAAATTTCAGAGAGGTTTCCTTGTTCTATTAAATTCACTCCTCCTTGTAAACCGGTGGAACTGCGAATCTACAGTTATTAAGCACACATTTTAAATTATAATAAAATATAAGAATAGATAAAATAAGGCAGTTATTAAAGTTATTAATAAGATAGGTTCATTAATTTTCATTGCAAGTTGGACATTGGCCCAAACGGGATACCAAATGTGGGAAGAGACTTAGTCAGCATACGTTAAAATGCAAGTTTGTGCCCTTTACAGCGATGGGATAGTAATAGATTGTCATACTATCATACTAATATTATAAAGGCGAAAGTTTGTTAGTGTCTATGTTTGTAACTTCTTCACATCTAAACGGCTGGAACGATTTCCATAAAATTTGATAGGGAGTTAGCTGATACTCTAGATTAACATATAGGCTACTTTTTACCGTGGGAAAATATCTTATTCCCACAGGACAATCGCTGTTGCTAACGCGGGCGAAGCTGCGGGATTCAACAAGTAGATTGATAAACATTAAATACTCATAATATACAAAACGTTAACCTTATCGTTACCTAACGTTAACCAAATCGTTAGTAAGTTTGGGATTAAAATGCGTGATACATAGATTATTCAATTTTTATTTTTCATAAAATATAATCAATAATACAAACAAACTATGCAATAAACCAAACTTTATATTAATTACAGTTTTTTCCATAAAAGAAAAGGTATTTAATAAATTTAACTATGAATATTTTTCCTTTAGAACTCTTCGTAATAGTTTCCCTGAGGGATTCTTTGGCAAAACATTTAAAAATTCCACTTCTTTAAGTCTTTTGTACTCTGCAACTTTTTTACTGACAAATTCTTTAATATTCGTGGCTGTTGTTTTATGACCATCTTTTAGTACTACGAAAGCCTTAGGGACTTCACCTTTTCTTTTATCAGGTATACCAATTACTGCTGCATCAAGTATATCTGGGTGTTCTTTTAATATGCCCTCTAATTCTGCTGGTGGAACTTGATATCCTTTCACCTAAAATGTTTATAATCTGTGTATTATAATTAGCATTACATTTTAAGTTCTAAATTCTTTATTGTGTTGACATGGTACAGTTAACGAGTAAAATTACGGAAAGGTATTTTTTCTTCTTACATACAAAATATATGTAGATTTTTGTATTTTTTTAAGGTTGAAGTAGGAAACGAGCATGCAGTCCATCTAATGGTAAGTGGTCACTGGCGCCTATAGACATCTGTTAACAATTCCATATAGAACATGGTGTCTATCTGAAGTCAATCACAGATGTGTTGTCACTCCCATGGATTAAGATGATCGCCTCAGATGAAAGTGTGCCGGCAATCACACCCTACTATCGAAACGCAAGAACTGTTTCACTCTAGAAGTAAGTGTAGCGCCAGCGCTACTAAGTACCAGTACTTCCCTAGTCAAACTACAATGATTCTACCACCTCTAGTTTAGCGCACTAAAGTGCCATTATTATTAAAACTGCAACTTATTATACAATATTTTCTTATCCAACTAATCTAAGCAGATCATGTTCAATTATCATTTTCTTTAGGTTCTTTGTTTGCATTAAAAAGCAGTTTTCCTATGCAATGATATTTTAATTGTCCCTTAATTGTTATGGTAATTTTAGAATTACTGCTATTATTATAACTGACCTTAATGAGTTCCTTGATTCGATCAACTATAGTGACAGCGCCATCCTTGTTAATTGAAACTAAATCACCGGATTTAAACCAGCCGTCATCGGTAATTGCGGTTTTCGTGGCTTCGGGATTGTCTCTGTAACCTTTCATTACGTGCGGACCCCGAATGTGCAACTCACCGACCTGTCGAATTAAATTTAGCAATAATTTTGGGTCAATTCAAGAAACAACTTCTTATTTGCAATAGTTAGTTTACTTTTATTTCTACAAGACATGTGATTGAGATGTGTTACGACGTCTAAAAAATTCTTATGTAAGCGTGCCACTTGATAAAAATGATGTTTTGTTCTCATCAATCCATCATTTGCAATTAATGATGATAAGTCGGTACCGTATCTGGCAATCTTATTAGACGTTTAAAGTTGGCAATGCATTGGTGCCCGCTCTTGTCTTAGTAATCTTTTTTGATGCATATAAATTTCTCTACTTATCATGAAATGGAACGTCTTAAGTAGTTACATTATTCTAAATGGTGTTTAAAACAACACCCCTTTGACCCTTCTCTTAAGTATCATGGAAGGTCATTAAGAGAATAAATCTAGCTAATTTGCAGGGGCATTCTACTGCAAAATTACCATGTTAGAGGACGCAACTCGGCTGTCGGTAACCTTACAAAGATTTGACATGTTAGCCTTTTTGCTAAGGCGTAGAACTCCGTCCACGTCTGAAGGAGGCCTAGAAAATATTTTACTACATTGCTCTAATATGCATTAGTAGAGGGTATCAATACGTGCCAACCAGTGTCGAAAATTTTCGAACTTTCTACGAGGTCAAGCGATTGATTTTCATCATAACAAACGGGACCAACGGCACTAGTAGTAATTTATAAAAACCGGAGGGCTATGCGTGTTTCCAGACAAAATTGCTATGAATTAACAAGCAAATAATATAAATACTAATTACGGTCTTACCTCATCAGGTCCTAAGTGTCGGTCGTTAGTATCAACGACCCTCAGTTCCGTGTTGGACAAGGCGTATCCCACAGAAGTGTAATCACCAGAACCAGGCAACATACTAGTAGCTAACGGGGATACTTCGGTCAAACCGTATGTTTGGGAAAACTTTAAATTTGGCTATCGTAAAAAAACAAGTCTTAGTATTTGAATTCAATAGCATTTAAAATTAAATTGGTAAAATACATTAAAAAGACATTATATGCAATGGGCGTTCTTAAAAGTTATTATAAAAGCAAATAACTTTAATTAAGTAAATTGCATTTAAATGTAATATTAATTCAATGAAATTATACATTACACTACATGTAACTTTATACATAAGCCTCTATATTTGAATTTATATAAACAAATAATGCCTGCTTTTTACTTTGCATCTTAATGTTATAATATGCTCATTTTTGCTTTGCGAGTTCAATGACCTGCATTGCGTACAACATATTTACATAGTGCTTGAAGTATGTGTAGTTGTTTTATATAATTAATGCATGTTTGGTTACATGTAGTCAATCAAGCGGTAAGAGGTCTCTTCTTTCTTCTATTAATTTCGACTACTTTCGTGTAAATAGCTTTGAAGTCATACCTGTCGATATGAATTGCTACCCGTAAGGAATAAATTGTATTACAGATAATTTATTAATAGAAATATTACCTGGCACTTGTCCAACACTCTGCATATATCCGATTTCGATATTGGTGCTGCAGCACAGATTATTCTATCCACTGAATCCAAGTGCTCCCTTTTTACGTCAGGATGTGTGCCCAAAAATAATGCTAAAATACGAAAGCATCTAGTTTGGATTCATTTTCAAATGCTTTGGTCAACACTTATTTGTGTAAGTATTGTTCTACTTATTTTATTTGCCCCTGTGTGTTGCAGTGATTGGATCAATTTGACCCAAAAAAGGTTTCGGGTTAGACACTCTACCAGACATGTAAATTGGGAATCCTTTTTGCGTACAGGTGTGTCTGAATTTGTCTGAACATGTCAACACGAAACATTTGGTAAACCATGTTGTCAGGTAATAATTTATGACTTCATTATAATATATTTTAAAGATATATATTCCAAGTATAATGTACCTAAGTCTAAAAAAATACACTCACCTAGTGGAGGTGCAGCATATAATAGGTTAATCTTATGTTCCGTTAAAGCTTTTAAAAAGGTAGTAGGTTGAAATTTTGGGAGAATGACCACTTTGGCACCGATCACAAGTTTTTGAAGCAGAATTATTGATAAGCCGTAGACGTGGTAGAAAGGAAGGACTGCCAAGATTGAATCTTGATGTTGACCTGTAAAAACAAAATGCCGACCATTGACGAATATAAAAGTTAATATAATAATAATAATAATAATAATAAAATAGTTTACTGCCCCAAAATTGATATACACAATATTTTAAGTACAAGTAAGAAAAATAACAAAGGCTATACATTAAAGTAAAGATAATAACAAATTAAACAAAAAAAACCGGCAAGAAAAAACATTAATATGAGGGCAAAGGAAGAGGCTCAGCATTTTGCTCGTCAGAGACCTGAGTCCCGTACAGCCTTGTTTTTCAGCCAATCCCTGTTCACATCTCTATTTTACGTTTGTGTGAATTTTAAAATTAACATAAGGTATAAAGTGCATTTTAAGGACATAATTATCAGTTTGTATTTGTATCGGTTTAAGATGGCACTGTTTTTGTAGATTATGTAGCCTGCTTATGAAATTGTTTAGGTAGCTACTACAGTTAAAATATCTAAAAACATACTTATATGTTTATGTTACTGCAGCCTCTAAACAAAGTGTAACGCATAAACATAATAATACTTACTTGTCGTTTCAATGTAATGTCTCGCGTTTTCAACCTCTTGCTGGGCAAAGTTTATTACTTTACCTCTATTAGTAAGTTCAACCCCTTTTGGTAATCCAGTAGTTCCACTGGAATATGGAAGTAATGCCACATCTTCTGGCTTTCTTTTAACATCATTCAATATACTCGTATCGACGTTATTATTGATTAGTTCTTCAAACGATATAGTTTTAAATGGCAAATCGTCTTCTGGATTCTTTACCGTTATAACAGGAATTGCTTTATTTGTCAAACTGATTACTTCTTTTATAACTCCAATCGTTTCTGGGGAGCCAATCATTATTTTAGGTTTCGCAAGTAGCATCTGCCTATAAACTTCACCTAAAATGAATTAATGAACAATTAAAATAAACATTAAAAAATAATTCACGCATGGTAATAATTTAAATCAATTTAAGGTTTACATTGATATTAAAATTTCTTCAAAATAATTTACGCCATGTAATTAATATTGTTAAAGTGCAATGACGCACTGGACCTACCTACTCTATGAACCTATCGATTCCGTTGAAATTTGGTATATACGTGAATTTCTGTGACTCAAACACAAATATGCAATGTTTTTAAACGACATATTCTGTCATTAAAAACCAGATTGTGCTGCATGACACATTAAATAAAAGGTTATTTTCTAAGTTGCTTAAGTATGTAACAAAAAAAATTATCATCCTTTGTCCTTTATCTATATTAATGTAATAAGTAATGGACTCCGTATTATAGAATTTTACAAGAATTATAACACAGATTTAGCGTCAAATATAATGTAATGGGTTTTAAGAATGAATGTGTGTGTATGTGAGTGCGCGCATACTTGTATGTGTGACATAGATATTCGAATTTAAGTTTAGGTTCAAAGACATATTAAGTTTACTTACTTGTTGTACAAATAGGGTTAAATGTGGTGACGATAGCTCCTGCTTGCATGGCACCTATCACCGCTATGGGATATTCGAGACAATTGGGCATCATCACCCCTATCACGTCGCCATCTTGGATTTGCAACTGTGAGCGTAATGTTGCCGCGAAATTTTGAGCGCTCTCGTGTAACTTGTGGTAAGTGTAGGAACGATTTGTAATACCACACACCTAGGGTTGACAGAAAATTAGCTAAAATTAATGATGATAAGTAAAAATATGATATTCAATAAGTTGTTATAAAAAAATAATCTTTAAGAACGGTTAACTTCAATGTTAGGATTGTTAACATAAAAGACCCCTCAAAATTCGTTTTACACTTTTGCACCGCTATACCCATTTCCGCCTACTAGCTGTATGGTTTGTAAGGTTGGTAAGGGTGGTAAGAGAGGCTTTGTGGTCGACCTCAGGTATGATATTAATCTTAGTGAGAGTTTTTTACAAACGTCACATGTTACATTGGTGACGTCACTTACTATCAAATTCGCAGCGCGCTCGTTTTCTACTTATTTATATAGTTCTTTAATAAAAATCTGGTAATGTTTTGACGATCGCGTTTCACGATCACGACTTGCGTGGCGTAGCGGTTACCATACCGATCTGACGCGCAATGGGTTCTGTGTTCAATTCCCGGCCAGACGTGTTCATGGTCTGATTCATGTTCTGGGTCTGGTTGTTTGTGTCATTTGATTCGTCTTGTGTGTGTCCATGGTGCCCATGACACAGGAGAAAATCCTAATGTGAGGCTATTAGTGTACAAAGCGTGTGTGCGTGTGTAATATCATAATTGTGAAGTTTTGTGAGGATGTATGTGTTTGGTAATCTTTTACGCAAATCCTACTGGCTGGATTTTGATGTTTGACACACACTTTGTTTATGACCTAGATAAGCACATACGACTCATTACCACTGAACAAATATGGAACAGTATGGAAACTAAGTCTAGTTGATAAAATAATTACTTAAACTCTATTGGAGCAAAATTGTCGTCTGTATATTATTTTTTAATAATACTGTTATCCATTTTTATTTTAGCATCTACTGTCCTGTAGTCATCAATCAATCAAATTATAATATCTACGCAGTTTTGTAGATCTTTAACATGTTATTCCGGCGAATTTTTTTTATAAATTCTGGCGGTAATTTACCCGAGCCATGGCATTACGTGGCATTTTTAAAAAGATTGCGAAAACAAATAGCAACGTGACCACTCTTCTTGACGCGACACTCGCTACTGAAGCACTGCGTAAACCCCTTAGCGGCCTTGTCGATGCGTATGTTTGTGTGAGCGTGCTCTTCTCTAACGTTTGTAGGCAGTTTCCATACTGTTACTCATATTTCTACTGTCTCATTACGATGATACACGTGACTAAAGCGGACGAAACCGCTAGAATAGCCTAGTCTAATATAAATGAGACCTACACACGGAATAATCTAGACTACAAATTCTCACCACAGCGGGTTTGTCTGCCCATTTGTCGATGTTTCTCCAAATATATTCAGGCACGGTAGCGTTGGGAATTTCGATGTCCACATAAGGGGACTTCACAACGTTGTCGGGTGTCCACACATTTTGAGCTCGGGCTATACATCCACGACTTATTAATCTTTGAAAGCGAGCCAGGCCATTCATTGCGTATTCCGTGTCTGAAATGTTAAACATTGTCGTAATTTATAATTCACTATCGATTTATGATAATATTGGGTTTAACTGGAGATTTTTGCTAGGTTTCTATTAAAAATATATAGGAATTTACTTTCACAAATACTCATATTAACTCCTGACTATATAAATAAACTGTAATAACATCGAGAGTTCACAAATACCTATTTGTTCTTGATAACTGCGTTATTTATATGTTATTATTTAAATGTATCGTAATAAGGTATTGCAAATATGTTTTTCTTTTTCTTCTTTCCCCAAATCGTAAATTCTGTAATTAACCAAGAAAATGGTGGCAAAAGTTCATAATATAAAATAACTAGCTGACCCGGCAAACGTTGTATTGCCATACAAACATTAAAAAAATGTTAAGGGTGGACAATCCTTATCACTAAGGTGTATGAAAAATAGACTCTGACCGATTCTCAGACCTACTTAATATGCTCACAAAATTACACGAGAATCGGTCAAGCCGTTTCTGAGGAGTACGGGAACGCACATTGTGACCCGACAATTATATATATCAGATATTTCAGACTTTTTCCTTTGAGAATGAGTAAATGAGTAAATCTTAGTTTTTATTGTGTCCTTTGTACAAGTTTACTACATTTCCATTGAACAATAATTGATTATGTTTTAATTGATCATGACATACATTGCAATGTATAGTTGAAAAAGAAAACGCAAACTTACTTAGGGCACTAGTATTTTTTATGACTAGTTAAGTTCTTAGCAATTAAATAATTATGTTCTACCAGTCTTTTATCACATGCTAGTTAGATAAAACAAATGTAAAGGAAACAAATTTATATTTCTAAGTTTGGACCATACTAAATTATTATGTTACAGATGGTATTATTTTTATAAAAGGTCATACTTAAAGTAGTTCAGTATAATTAAAAGATTTAAAATATTGACTAAAGAGGACACATAAAATTTAATGGAAATTTATATATTTACTAGGTACTACAGTTGTAAAGGTACATAGAATAAAATAAGCAAAGAAAACAACAATAACAACATAAGATTAAAAGACCAATGATCTGTGTAAACAGGTTCATGGTAACTCACCTGATCCGAGTATAAACAACACTGTAGATGAATTATTGCAAATAAACAGACTTGTTGCAACAAAGAAGTATACATAAAGTAAATAAAGCTACAAAATAGTATTTAAAACGACACTGGTACTAATAAATAAAATATGTTTTGTATTGATACAGTCACATTATTCAGTGTTAAAGTATAAGACCGACGTTTACCAAGACTAATAAGATACTGGTACAAAAACATGTTTTCAAGTCCTTTAAAGTTCAACTTTGTAGAAACTACAATTATATTTTAATAAGTGATTTTTAATGACATCAATTTACGACAGTACTTATATATATGTACATGTTTATGCATAGGTATTGGTATATGTGAGTAAATCCAACTCCGATTGACCGATCATAAGAAAATTTGACATGTCAAAGTATGAATAAACACTTATAGAGGCAACTGCTATAAGAAACTTGATTAATATAAGGCAAGATACTGGAGCTTACTTTTATAACCAATGTAAAAACAATATGGCAAAAAAATATATATACAAAGAAAAAAGACAAACCCACTGAGTTTCTTATCGGATCTTTTAGTTTTGGTCGTGTTTCGATCCGGTGGTAGTGTAAAAAAATATGTATATGTTACTGACAATTTGTAAATTTTTCGAAGGTGGTAGAACCTGTGTAGTTCGACCGGGGAAGTACCACCGCCACACCTATTTCTAGCGTGAAGCATTTCTTGCGTTTCGATAGAAGGCTGTGGTTGCCGGCACACTTTTACATGAGGCGACCATCATAGTTCTCGGGAGTAGCAACACATCTGTGTTTGACTTCAGATAGAACCCATGTTCTGTATGAAGTTGATTACAGATGTCCATGAGCGGCAGTGACCACTTACCATCAGGTGGACTGCATGCTCGTTTGCTACTTCAGTCAATAAAAAAAAACAAGTGCCTCCGTAGGCCTATGCAAAATAAAGACATTTCATTTCCTTATTTAATTTATTTTTATTCAGAAAAGTCTACGTTGAGGAAGTCACGATAACAAGATCTTTTAAAAATGACTAAACTTAATGACATGTAAATGTTTATTAAGTTAATGAGGATTTTTTTTTAATTATATTTGCGCATACATGTAATCTAGGAAATGGCCGTGCTAGACTTATGCAATTTTTACTCAAAATGTTAGGATGCTGCGTGAAATTGAATTGCTCGACATGCGTTGGGAACTCACAAATAATTCCAGGAATGATATTTTAAGTGCATTTAATTTTATGTTCCTAGATTCCTCGCGTGGCCTAGAAAAGTAACGTTTTATTTCTGCTCGTGATAACTCTGCAGTTACTCTGCTCGTGATAACTGCAGAGTTAAATGGATTAAAAGTATGAGAAGAAACTACTTTCTGCCAATTTATTCGATTTCTGTGTCTACTCTGCATATAGAAAGCGTAGTCTCTACATTTTTTTTATAATTTAACCTAACGATAAGGCAGACGGGCTACCTGATGGAAAGTAGTCACCGTCGCCTATGGACATTCGCAACACCAGAGGAGTCGCCAATGCATCGCCGGCTGTGAAGGAGAGCTCTTTTTGCACCTTTCTTGAAGAACCTCATGTCATAGGGCTTTGTGAACTTGGCACCCCACTTTGAAAAATTGATATTTTTTTTTTATGATTCTTATAGGTTATCGTTTGTAGTTGTTTGTAGTAACATTAATTTTGTTTGTAGTTACTCTAAAAAAAAATTAAGGGACTTTAAAAAAAACTTGGCACCCGACTTTGAAAAATCGTTTTTTTTTTATATGAAACTTATAGATTATGGTATGTACTTGATTGTAGTAAAACTTGTTTTGTTTGTAGTAGCTCCAAAAAAAAAATAAAAAAAAACTTAAAAACCTCTTTTTGCCGAAATTCAAGTTAAGTGGTCTTTACTAAAAAATAACAGTATGTAGGATATAAATAACGAAAACAAGCAACTACAAACGCGCTTATCGCTACTACAAACGAAAATAAGCAACTACAAACGCGCTTATCGCTACTACAAACGAAAACAAGCAACTACAAACGCAATTATCGCTACTACAAACGAAATCAATGTACTACGAACGCGCTTATCGCTACTACAAACGAAAACAAGAAACTACAAACGCGGTTATCGCTAGTACAAACGAAAATAAGCAACTACAAACGTGCTTATCGCTACTACAAACGAAAATAAACAACTACAAACGCGCTTATCGCTACTACAAACGAAAATAAGCAACTACAAACGCGCTTATTGCTACTACAAACGAAAATAAGCAACTACAAACGCAATTATCGCTACTACAAACGAAAATAAGCAACTACAAACGCGCTTATCGCTACTACAAACGAAAATAAGCAACTACAAACGCGCTTATCGCTACTACAAACGAAAATAAGCAACTACAAACGCGCTTATCGCTACTACAAACGAAAACAAGCAACTACAAACGCAATTATCGCTACTACAAACGAAATCAAGGAACTACAAACGCAATTATCGCTACTACAAACGAAATCTAGGAACTGCAAACGCGCTTATCGCTACTACAAATGAAAATAAGCAACTACAAACGCAATTATCGCTACTACAAACGAAATCAAGGAACTACAAACGCAATTATCGCTACTACAAACGAAATCTAGGAACTACAAACGCGCTTATCGCTACTACAAACGAAAATAAGCAACTACAAACGCGCTTATCGCTACTACAAACGAAAATAAGCAACTACAAACGCGCTTATCGCTACTACAAAAGAAAATAAGCAACTACAAACGCGCTTATCGTTTGTAGTTGCTTATTTTCGTTTGTAGTAGCGATAAGCGCGTTCGTAGTTCATTGATTTCGTTTGTAGTAGCGATAATTGCGTTTGTAGTTCCTTGATTTCGTTTGTAGTAGCGATAATTGCGTATGTAGTTGCTTGTTTTCGTTTGTAGTAGCGATAAGCGCGTTTGTAGTTCCTTGATTTCGTTTGTAGTAGCGATAAGCGCGTTTGTAGTTGCTTATTTTCGTTTGTAGTAGCGATAATTGCGTTTGTAGTTGCTTATTTTCGTTTGTACTAGCGATAAGCGCGTTTGTAGTTCCTTGATTTCGTGTGTAGTAGCGATAAGCACGTTTGTAGTTGCTTATTTTCGTTTGTAGTAGCGATATTTTCGTTTGTAGTTGCTTATTTTCGTTTGTAGTAGCGATATTTTCGTTTGTAGTTGCTTATTTTCGTTTGTAGTAGCGATAATTGCTTTTGTAGTTGCTTATTTTCGTTTGTAGTAGCGATAAGCGCGTTTGTAGTTGCTTATTTTCGTTTGTAGTAGCGATAAGCGCGTTTGTAGTTGCTTATTTTCGTTTGTTGTAGCGATAAGCGCGTTTGTAGTTCCTAGATTTCGTTTGTATTAGCGATAATTGCGTTTGTAGTTCCTTGATTTTGTTTGTAGTAGCGATAATTGCGTTTGTAGTTGCTTGTTTTCGTTTGTAGTAGCGATAAGCGCGTTTGTAGTTGCTTGTTTTCGTTTGTAGTAGCGATAAGCGCGTTTGTAGTTCCTTGATTTCGTTTGTAGTAGCGATAAGCGCGTTTGTAGTTGCTTATTTTCGTTTGTAGTAGCGATAAGCGCGTTTGTAATTGCTTATTTTCGTTTGTAGTAGCGATAATTGCGTTTGTAGTTGCTCATTTTCGTTTGTAGTAGCGATAAGCGCGTTTGTAGTTGCTTATTTTCGTTTGTAGTAGCGATAAGCGCGTTTGTAGTTGCTTATTTTCGTTTGTAGTAGCGATAAGCGCGTTTGTAGTTGCTTATTTTCGTTTGTACTAGCGATAAGCGCGTTTGTAGTTCCTTGATTTCGTTTGTAGTAGCGATAAGCGCGTTTGTAGTTGCTTATTTTCGTTTGTAGTAGCGATATTTTCGTTTGTAGTTGCTTATTTTCGTTTGTAGTAGCGATAAGCGCGTTTGTAGTTCCTAGATTTCGTTTGTAGTAGCGATAATTGCGTTTGTAGTTCCCTGATTTCGTTTGTAGTAGCGATAATTGCGTTTGTAGTTGCTTGTTTTCGTTTGTAGTAGCGATAAGCGCGTTTGTAGTTGCTTATTTTCGTTTGTAGTAGCGATATTTTCGTTTGTAGTTGCTTATTTTCGTTTGTAGTAGCGATAATTGCGTTTGTAGTTCCTTGATTTTGTTTGTAGTAGCGATAATTGCGTTTGAAGTTGCTTGTTTTCGTTTGTAGTAGCGATAAGCGCGTTTGTAGTTCCTTGATTTCGTTTGTAGTAGCGATATTTGCGTTTGTAGTTGCTTATTTTCGTTTGTAGTAGCGATAAGCGCGTTTGTAGTTGCTTATTTTCGTTTGTAGTAGCGATATTTTCGTTTGTAGTTGCTTATTTTCGTTTGTAGTAGCGATAAGCGCGTTTGTAGTTCCTAGATTTCGTTTGTAGTAGCGATAATTGCGTTTGTAGTTCCTTGATTTCGTTTGTAGTAGCGATAATTGCGTTTGTAGTTGCTTGTTTTCGTTTGTAGTAGCGATAATCGCGTTTGTAGTTCCTTGATTTCGTTTGTAGTAGCGATAATTGCGTTTGTAGTTGCTTGTTTTCGTTTGTAGTAGCGATAAGCGCGTTTGTAGTTGCTTATTTTCGTTTGTAGTAGCGATAAGCGCGTTTGTAGTTGCTTATTTTCGTTTGTAGTAGCGATAAGCGCGTTTGTAGTTGCTTATTTTCCTTTGTAGTAGCGATAAGCGCGTTTGTAGTTGCTTATTTTCGTTTGTAGTAGCGATAAGCGCGTTTGTAGTTGCTTATTTTCGTTTGTAGTAGCGATAATTGCTTTTGTAGTTGCTTATTTTCGTTTGTACTAGCGATAAGCGCGTTTGTAGTTCCTTGATTTCGTGTGTAGTAGCGATAAGCACGTTTGTAGTTGCTTATTTTCGTTTGTAGTAGCGATATTTTCGTTTGTAGTTGCTTATTTTCGTTTGTAGTAGCGATAAGCGCGATTGTAGTTGCTTATTTTCGTTTTTAGTAGCGATATTTTCGTTTGTAGTTGCTTATTTTCGTTTGTAGTAGCGATATTTTCGTTTGTAGTTGCTTATTTTCGTTTGTAGTAGCGATAATTGCTTTTGTAGTTGCTTATTTTCGTTTGTAGTAGCGATAAGCGCGTTTGTAGTTGCTTATTTTCGTTTGTAGTAGCGATAAGCGCGTTTGTAGTTGCTTATTTTCGTTTGTTGTAGCGATAAGCGCGTTTGTAGTTCCTAGATTTCGTTTGTATTAGCGATAATTGCGTTTGTAGTTCCTTGATTTTGTTTGTAGTAGCGATAATTGCGTTTGTAGTTGCTTGTTTTCGTTTGTAGTAGCGATAAGCGCGTTTGTAGTTGCTTGTTTTCGTTTGTAGTAGCGATAAGCGCGTTTGTAGTTCCTTGATTTCGTTTGTAGTAGCGATAAGCGCGTTTGTAGTTGCTTATTGTCGTTTGTAGTAGCGATAAGCGCGTTTGTAATTGCTTATTTTCGTTTGTAGTAGCGATAATTGCGTTTGTAGTTGCTTATTTTCGTTTGTAGTAGCGATAAGCGCGTTTGTAGTTGCTTATTTTCGTTTGTAGTAGCGATAAGCGCGTTTGTAGTTGCTTATTTTCGTTTGTAGTAGCGATAAGCGCGTTTGTAGTTGCTTATTTTCGTTTGTACTAGCGATAAGCGCGTTTGTAGTTCCTTGATTTCGTTTGTAGTAGCGATAAGCGCGTTTGTAGTTGCTTATTTTCGTTTGTAGTAGCGATATTTTCGTTTGTAGTTGCTTATTTTCGTTTGTAGTAGCGATAAGCGCGTTTGTAGTTCCTAGATTTCGTTTGTAGTAGCGATAATTGCGTTTGTAGTTCCTTGATTTCGTTTGTAGTAGCGATAATTGCGTTTGTAGTTGCTTGTTTTCGTTTGTAGTAGCGATAAGCGCGTTTGTAGTTGCTTATTTTCGTTTGTAGTAGCGATATTTTCGTTTGTAGTTGCTTATTTTCGTTTGTAGTAGCGATAATTGCGTTTGTAGTTCCTTGATTTTGTTTGTAGTAGCGATAATTGCGTTTGAAGTTGCTTGTTTTCGTTTGTAGTAGCGATAAGCGCGTTTGTAGTTCCTTGATTTCGTTTGTAGTAGCGATATTTGCGTTTGTAGTTGCTTATTTTCGTTTGTAGTAGCGATAAGCGCGTTTGTAGTTGCTTATTTTCGTTTGTAGTAGCGATATTTTCGTTTGTAGTTGCTTATTTTCGTTTGTAGTAGCGATAAGCGCGTTTGTAGTTCCTTGATTTCGTTTGTAGTAGCGATATTTGCGTTTGTAGTTGCTTATTTTCGTTTGTAGTAGCGATAAGCGCGTTTGTAGTTGCTTATTTTCGTTTGTAGTAGCGATATTTTCGTTTGTAGTTGCTTATTTTCGTTTGTAGTAGCGATAAGCGCGTTTGTAGTTCCTAGATTTCGTTTGTAGTAGCGATAATTGCGTTTGTAGTTCCTTGATTTCGTTTGTAGTAGCGATAATTGCGTTTGTAGTTGCTTGTTTTCGTTTGTAGTAGCGATAATCGCGTTTGTAGTTCCTTGATTTCGTTTGTAGTAGCGATAATTGCGTTTGTAGTTGCTTGTTTTCGTTTGTAGTAGCGATAAGCGCGTTTGTAGTTGCTTATTTTCGTTTGTAGTAGCGATAAGCGCGTTTGTAGTTGCTTATTTTCGTTTGTAGTAGCGATAAGCGCGTTTGTAGTTGCTTATTTTCGTTTGTAGTAGCGATAAGCGCGTTTTCAGTTGCTTATTTTCGTTTGTAGTAGCGATAAGCGCGTTTGTAGTTGCTTATTTTCGTTTGTAGTAGCGATATTTTCGTTTGTAGTTGCTTATTTTCGTTTGTAGTAGCGATAATTGCGTTTGTAGTTCCTTGATTTTGTTTGTAGTAGCGATAATTGCGTTTGTAGTTGCTTATTTTCGTTTGTAGTAGCGATAAGCGCGTTTGTAGTTGCTTATTTTCGTTTGTAGTAGCGATAAGCGCGTTTGTAGTTGCTTATTTTCGTTTGTACTAGCGATAAGCGCGTTTGTAGTTCCTTGATTTCGTTTGTAGTAGCGATAAGCGCGTTTGTAGTTGCTTATTTTCGTTTGTAGTAGCGATATTTTCGTTTGTAGTTGCTTATTTTCGTTTGTAGTAGCGATAAGCGCGTTTGTAGTTGCTTGTTTTCGTTTGTAGTAGCGATAAGCGCGTTTGTAGTTGCTTATTTTCGTTTGTAGTAGCGATAAGCGCGTTTGTAGTTGCTTATTTTCGTTTGTAGTAGCGATAAGCGCGTTTGTAGTTGCTTATTTTCGTTTGTAGTAGCGATAAGCGCGTTTCTAGTTGCTTGTTTTCGTTATTTATATCCTACATACTGTTATTTTTTAGTAAAGACCACTTAACTTGAATTTCGGCAAAAAGAGGTTTTTAAGTTTTTTTTTTATTTTTTTTTGGAGCTACTACAAACAAAACAAGTTTTACTACAATCAAGTACATACCATAATCTATAAGTTTCATATAAAAAAAAATCGATTTTTCAAAGTCGGGTGCCAAGTTTTTTTTAAAGTCCCGTAATTTTTTTTTAGAGTAACTACAAACAAAATTAATGTTACTACAAACAACTACAAACGATAACCTATAAGAATCATAAAAAAAAATATCAATTTTTCAAAGTCGGGTGCCAAGTTCACAAAGCCCATGTCATAGCGCTCCGGGAATACCTCAGGAGAAAGTTCATTCCACAACTCTGCATCAGGCCCTTTCTGTTGGCTTGAATTTATATGCAAACATTTAAAATAAATATTAGCTAAATTTTTCATGACCAGAAAAGAAAATCAATATACCTATATAATAAAAAGGCATGTATAAAATAGTGGGAATACAATTCAATAAGTACTTCGGAACAACATTTACTTTTATAATGAACACGTATAACAGGATAGCTTTGCTATAACAATTGCTGTAATTACACAAGCCGCTATTTCCTAATAATTTTAAAAATAAATCAACTTAATTAATGGAATTATTAAGACATTAAAATTTTCATAAATCTCTTTTATATTTTTAATTTTACTAGCATTTCCATTTTATTCGATGGATTTTAATGCAAAATTAAATGCTTCTAAAACAATTAGTTTGTGCGGCATTCATTTAGTTAAGTGGATTCTTAATGATTTACTAATAAATAAAAGTTTAAAAAGTTATTTAAACAACTGAAGAATAAATAAGACGCTTTATTTTCGAGTAAAATACGAAGTATTTGAAACTCAACAATTCCATGCGTAAAAAAACCCATTATCTATACTAATATTAAAAAGAGGAAGACGTATTTTTGTATGTTTGTTATGAATTAACTTAAAAACTACTGAACCGATTTTAAAAATTCATTTACCACTAGAATGCTACATTATTCCGAATTAGTATAGGCTATATTTCTTCTAGAAAAATCACGATATCCTTGCTAAAACTTCAGTAACGCGAACCAAAGTGTCAAAAAATTTGTATGAAAATTCCTTTCAGTGCGTACGCTGCGGAAACTATTGATGATACAACAACAAAAATGCTCTACAATATTAGCACATCAACATCCACAAAAACCTTCGCAATACCATATGTCCAATTATTATAGTTATGTTACTATAACCACTTTTAACATTTTTAATATTACTAAAAAAGCTGACCTAAATCAGATCGTGATACCCATACCTTCGTGTTAATCAATATCCAAGTAAATTATTTTATATTCAAAACTGTTTTAATACCTATATATAATTTTTTGAATTACTCTAATCGGGAAGTGCGTTCAGAAGATTCACAGAAGAGTCCGTTCACATTGACTATCGTGTTTCGTCTATTCGTTTTTTTTTTATGTTGTGGTTTAGAATTAGATTTAACTGGAGCGTTTTATATATGATTGGTTAGTTAATAATCTTTTTTATTAATTTTAAAATCTTAAGTCTAATAATTTCTTGGCGAAACGAAGTTCGCCGGATCAGCTAGTAATAATATAAAATTAACTAGCCTTTATTTTTTATAGCTTCATACTGTACACTCCATATTGACATTGTTAACATTTTGCATACATTTTTTATAAAGTAACCTTTTTGTTTTTTTACATGTATTATTAATTTGAAGGAGAACAACTTCTTTCTGTTGTCTGGTTTACAATATCTATTATATTATATAGAATATGCTTTATCGTGATCTGTCTTAATTAATTACTAATTCCGACGGTCAAGGTAAAAAATATTGATATTAAAAGCAATGTGGTTCTCTATAAGTACTCAAATATACGGGTGTATTTATTGTGGCATGTGTGTAGCAATTTTCTAACGTCGGAGATTCAGGTTATAATTAAGAGCTTTTCACAAATAATAATTAGGTATTACAATTATATCATGCGCCTTATATCTGAAGGTAATACCGCCAGAGCCCTGTTAATGAAAATATAGGGAAAAAAGAAACGTTTATTCCGATTTCACACCTATAAATTTATTAGTTCAAATCTGTATCCTCGAAAAGAATATTGTTTACGTTTTCGCCAAAACACAGTACGTTTTCGATTCTAGCTATACCGATGAATTATAGCAAAGTTACCTTTTTTTTTGTTTTCTAGGGGGAAACTTTCAAAAAGTACCCGACGTCGTGGGAGCGACGCGGGTTATGTGGGATTCTTACCGCACTAAAACCCCCCGGTGGCCGACCTCGGCGCTGCGAAGAGAACTCCGGGTACTCCACCGGACCGCCGCCGGTGTCCTCTCAGCGTGTTGCCCCATCGGGCTCTTCCCTGATGGGCGTGCACCGCTCACCGCACCTTCTGGTCTTTACGGCAGCATGCACGACACATGCCGCCGTCCTTCCCGGGGTCGCTTGGCCGGACGGTCGAGCTCCCACTCTTCCCGCCCGCAACCCCAGAAGCCCCTTTTAGTCGCCTCTTACGACAGGAAGAGGGTACCGTAGCCCTATTCTGGTCCCGGAACTACAGGGACATATAGCAAAGTTACCTAACCATTGATTGTTTTGAAGAAACGTAATAAACTCGTGCTAAGGACATCCGTCCTTTAAAAGTCCACTGCTGGACATAGGGGTCTTTACCGTCGTAAAGACCAGACGAAGCAGTAGACCCAGCTACCCTACTCTTTGTAACGCTGTGGACGGCCACTGGGGGGGTTATAGTGCGGTCAAAATCCCACATAACCGTGCGTCGCTCCAACGGCGTCGGGTACCTTTTGAAGGTTTCGCCCTAGAAAACAAAACATGGGAAATATCGAATTATATGTATATTTGTACAGCTTTACGTTGATACATTTTTGTTGTTGATTAAACGCATTCATACAATCTAGTTGCTATAGATCGTCTAACTTATATTATAAATGCGAAAGTTGGTGAGAATGTATATGTGTTTGTTCTTTTTAAATTTGGCACAAATATAGTTTATGACCTGGATAACACATAAGATACTCAATCATTACCTTCAGAGCAGTGATAGCTTAATAGTTGAAACTTGCCCACTTAATCGGAAATTCCGAGGTTCAAACCCAGGCACGCAGCACTGATTTAAAAAAAGTTCTCGGAGGTCTGTGAAGTCCACCAATTCGCACTTGGCCAGCGCGGTGGACTATGGCCTAAAACTCTCTCATTCTGAGAGAAGACCCGTGCGCAGCAGTGAGACAATATTAAAGGGGTTGTACCCCCCATTACCCTAGTAAACATGATCAAAGTCGACAGAGCCGTGGGACTAAACTAGTGTTAGTAAAAATACTAAACTGTGCTTTGTTCGCAGAGCAATTGTATAGTTAAGCGTACGCGCGCTCTAATCCATAGCAATGCATTGAATAGTCGGTTGATATTTGTAGAATTGTCAAAAACGCAATACATATGTTTTGTTCAAGCAACTTTCCAGTCAGTCTTACACGATTAGTTCACATACATTTTAATTTACTTTTAACGTACAAATAAACGCTCTATGACCTAAAACTCTCATTCTGAAAATAGATCCGTGCCCAGCAGTGGGACAAAAATGGTTGACGAGATGTACAAATAAACAATTGTTCGACTAAAAGTACTAGGATTACAATCGATTGTAAGCCTTCAAATAGTCATTCAACTCTTCGAATATCAACTACTTTATGGAGAAAAATGGTTTTGAAAAACGTAGTTTTCTGATGTAAGTCAAACCAAACATACATAAAATTGTCGTAAACGGTTAGTAGGGAATTTATTAATATTGTACGTTATGGTTACATTAGTATGTATATAGGTGAAGATCATTAAATAATAAATTATTCATACAAAGTACCACTATCTACGGTTTTAAAGCTCGCAGCTTAGTTAATGGCAAATATGGAAATATTGTTGATGTAACTTAGAGGAAAATATACTTATCAAGATTACAAGACTATTCTTTTTTTGTGGAGTTTTTTCGTATTTCAAATAAATTAATTTTAATTTGCATATGCCACTTAAATTTTTATGTAAACCCTAAAGTAATTTATATTATAATATTTTAAGTTGCTAAAGTCAATATCAATACATTTGTTTTTGTTCCTTCACTGAAAAAGCGAAGGTAAAAGAAACCAAAAAATAAGAAATTAATTTAATATTTGTTTATATACCTATGGCATTATATTGAGAAAAACATCAGAAATAGTTTAATATTATTACAAACATATTATAATAACTTAATAAAGATAAAAAACAGTTATAATAAGCTATTGCATAGCTTTTATCGCGGACTTTAAGCGCGGCGACCGAATAAAGAAATTCCGTAACGAAAAATCCTAACACCCCCCACTCCGCCTACCATGTAGCGCGGCCGAGCGTTTACTTATATGGTACGACAGTGCAAAGCTCGCACGGATCGAGATGATCTGCTCGGAAATCGGATAAATATGTAACCAGCTGTTTGTAAGAAAGTTTGTATCAAAGAAAAAAATACAGCATAAATAAATAACTATAAATGCATAAGTTCGTAAAAAAATGCTATGCAATAGCTTACCGCGATAGTCCCTGAGTGCCGCACGCTTTTTTTCTATTTGCTTTTCGTTTACAAATTATGAAGAGTGAAATTATAAAGACGGTCGATACAAAACAACCATTTTAGAACATAATATTGATTGAAACAAGGACAAAATGTTAACTCAACTATTCATATATTCATACAAATATTCATATATTCATACAAATATTCATATAACTAGTTTCTACAGTTTAACCTAATTTGGAACATAAATACATCTATATTTTATAGTACTCGAGTTCTGGTTACATCTAATAGAATATTTACAAAGTGATAAATAAATTGATAAATAATTTATTCTAATTAACGACATCTCTCTGTACAATATATATAGCTTCAAACAAGAATCATGACAACATAATGTATGTATGCATTAGAATCAAACGTCTAATATTGCGTTTATCCTTATGAAATATATTTTGTTCCTATATTTATATATTAATATCTCCTATTATACATAAGTAATCGGGTTTTTTGTTTTTATAATAAATTATGTATCTACAAATACTAGTCACCCGTCGCAACGGTCGAAATTCGACCGTAATTTAAATTAAAAAACTAAAACCTAAACCATTATTTAAGAAAAAATAGCATTCATCCTTCCCTATCCTACATACATACATAACAATCCTTCTCTACATCAACTATAACCGTGTGTAATTTCATACTCATCCGTCTGCGGCAAATATTTTTAAAACGGATCACAATTTTTTCCTTTACGTATTAATCTATAGATATAAACAGTGTTTAAAAGCGGTCTTTTTTGTGAAGAAGTTGTGTAATTTAGATCATTTAGGACACAAATTGAAAAAAAACCTAATAATATCTAATTGTTCTGAACTAATTTAGCATGTCTTAAGGTCATGGCCTTACTATGACTTAAGCTTAAAAATTTAAGTTTCTTTTCATTTTTTGTCAAATCTTGAACCTACAAGTAGGACTTACAAACAAAAAACAATTGCTTTAGATATTCTTACTTTTTTAAAGCCATTAAAATCTTTCTGTCTTATGTATTCTGCTTCTTTTTCCTTACTGACTATATAATATCGGTGGCTGTCATTTTACGTCTCTCTGGAAAATAACAATAAGAAAACTTATCATTATTTCTAGTTATGTGTTCAATTTGGGACTCTGAGTTTTATATTTGACTTGCTCCATAAACTCTATAAAATTGTATAACTAGTGAACTAGTTGCATATGGAAATACTTTTGTGAAGTTATGCAATTGAATAATTTTTCAATCCAGCTGAAAAAATACCGTATGACGGATACTATGGAGGCTTTGATTGAGTTTTGTTCTACAATTTTAAACTATTTTTTACCAAAGTCCTTTAGGTATCTAATAAATATTGTCCGAATATATCGTAATACCTTGTGAAAACATTTGAAAACGCATTTGTTATTGACTTCAGATTTAGGCTGTGTTGTCGTTGCCTCAGATAGAATAGAAACGCTGTTCTATATGGAGACGTTTACAGATTTTCGGGGGTCGCAGTAACATATCATCAGATGACCTACATAATGACGACCCGCGTGGCGCAGCGGTAACATACCGGTTTGACGCGCAGTGGGTCCCGGGTTTGATTTCCGGCCAGACAGGTATCTGAATGATGAGTTTAGACTTTTGTTCTGGGTCTGGATGTTTGTGTATTCGTCTTGTGTGTCCATGGTACCCACGACACAGGAGAAAATCCTACTGTGGGGCTATGAGTGTAGAAAGCGTTATAGCATTATAGCGTTATAATCGTTGCTACTTCACTCGGATTATTATTATTGGGACTGTTAAGCATGAATACTTTGTATTCCATGCATCCCCGTCGACCTGCAAAGAATACAATACATACCTCCAACTTTGTTAAATCTGTGGCCCTAAATAAATTTTGATCTAGCTACTGAAATGTGACCTGGGAATAAATAATAAAATCTACATTTCTGTGATGTTTTAAGAAACTGTATCTTGACGTTTTATTTAGTAATTATTTCAAAAATCCTTACTCCATTCAAAACTATTATATTTTAATGTTATTGTTTTTACAAACTAGAGAAACCGCAAAGTGCACCTAAATAAACACACCTTCAATTCGGATTCATTTTATTTTAATCTTATTCATATTATCTTAAAATAATGCTTATAATGTAACGAATCCAACCTATCTATTGTTTCCAATTTCATCTGTCGAAATATTAAAATAGTTGCAACTATTTCGACATCGACTTCTTGATATCGATTTCTAATTAGAAACCGAATCATAAATCGGCATGTTTCGCAAAATATCTTGTGTTCATTTTCATATTTAGTTGCCATTTCTATATCGATATCGACATCGATTTTGATATCGACATTTTTTGTTTTTGTTATTGATGCATTATTAATAGACTTCCAGGAAATAAAGCAGCAGTCTTTAAATATCAATTCCAAATTAATTTTATAACGAAAGCACTAGGAATTTTTTTTTTTCTTTGATTGGTTTACAATATACCCGATCTATTAATTGTTATTGGACAGATTTCATTAGTTATTACTTCATAACAAATAATCGCACTCCATGCTTTTATTTCTCATGTTTGTTTTGTTTTATAAAGATGAAAGAAAATTGAAATAAAATGAAATATAATTTAATTAAATGAATAAAAATTGAAATGAAAATTCAATGAAAGAAAATATTCACTTGTGTATTTACGTCATTGACTCACGTACATTTTTTTTGCTTATTTATAAGATTTCAAATTGCCATGTTATTCTGGCGAACAATTTGAATAAAAAATGTATTAATAAAATGTATTTAATAAAAACGTATGTTTAATATAATTATACAGATACAACACAACTATAAATACATTTAATTATACACACTAGGTTTATTAATTTAAGTTTATGTTTCTATTTTTTATCTGTGGTTTCCGCTAAGTGCTAGTGATTTTTTAAATAAATTATATTTGATTATTATTTTGAGATCTACTGCATTTAAAGTAATTGCATGAAATTTAAAGCTGCGTAGGGACGTTCATATAAATACCTAATCCTCTCAATCATTTAAAACAGATTTGAACAATAAGGAATTAAAAAAAAATCTTTACATTTCTAGAACTTTTTAAATAAAATTGTAATTATTCAATTTGTTGTTCTTTTGGTACTTATTCATACTTTTAATAAATGTCGAGTAATATAATAAATTACATTGGGATTGTCAAAAAACTATTTAATTTTTATTATCGTCTTATAATATTTAACTGCTTGAGCCAATAAGTTAATTCAAATGATGTACAAATTATAATTGCATGGTAAAAACAATAAGTTAGCTCCGTAAAAATATGCTATAGTATATCACGTTGTATGTAAATACTTCCCAGATATAATTAAAAGGAATAGTAAATTATTTTATGCCATTTTAAACACTTACCAAAAACTCGAGTTTACAACCACACTATGTGGATCCCCATACAAAATATTAGTGTAATCCTTTTGGGTATTAAAGTTCAAAGTACGTATTTAGCACACAGTCGACTGCCCCGATTGTGATATCGGATCGCACCGCACACTACATTTAGCAATTGTTCCCCGTTCCGGCGGGATGTTCCGGGACCGTCTATGCAAATTGTTTTTGAATTTTGCTTACCCTTTCCCAAACTTTCTGAGGCTTATACGTTGATATTAAGTATCTACTGCGAAAACTGTGGAAAGACTGTGTTTGATCTATTTACATAATGACACAGGTAGGTACAACATACTACCTATATCTATTTTTTAGAAGTACTGCTCAAATTTGATAAATCGTCTTGAATATGATAGAATATGTATTGATTATAGCTTTATATTTTACTAAAATCAGATCTCTGAAAAGAGATCCAATGGAACAAAGTTTGATCTCCCTGTACATGAAGTTTCATATATAAAAGAGGTCAGTTAAATTGTACGTTATTGTGCTACCAAACATTGACACACGTAAATTGATAAACACTATAATTATGGATTTTTATGGAGTTTCACTCATAGTTTTTTTTACTACTATATACTCTAGCATTATAATTTAACTATATTTAGAACATATAATAAAACAAATATTGGTAAAAGCAAAAAACGATTATACAAGTACATCGGGGACCTATATTGGCAAATGCTGCAATAATAGTTATAGTTATCTTGTAGTAATATGTTAAGGTCCGCGATAACATATGTCTATGTTTTATATGTAACTCTCGATTACTCTTTTTATATTTTAAAGTTCTTAAAATATGCTGTTGATGTTTTAGTGGGTTTTAGAGTATTAATTTCCAAATTTGTGTCCGCGAGATCTGGTCGGTATGGGCACAACTTGTATCCTATCATTTTATATGTAATTTTCCTCATGCGTACCACAAAAACATGAGTTATCAGTTTAAAAAATGGTCTATTAAAATTGATGTATATGTTAATAGTCTGCTTAAAGTTAATCAGGGGAGTGGCCAGAGTATAAACATTAGAACGTAAACCCCATTAATATAGAAAATAATAATCTTAATTCCCATCGTGTACTTCCAGGGGGTGTAAATGCTAAAATTCGGAAATAGCAGGAACGTTTATGCCTTGCTTTGATTTACTTTTAAGTCTTCTATAACAAGCCCTTTCAACGCTAACTTTGATTAATGTAAAACTAAATCTGTCAGTAATTTAGATTATATATAGGATTGATCGTTGATTAAATTAACAGTTTAAATTATTTATTCACTAGCTGACCCTTTGTTTCGTCTAAAAGTCAAAAATCTAAAAATTTCAGTGTTTTTCCACTACATTACGCATGTATTATACTCAAAAACCTTCCTTTTGAATTGCTCTATCGATTAAAAAACTGCATTAAAATCTCTAGCGTAATTTTAAAGTTCTAAGCATACGTAGGGACATACAGCGGGAAGCTACTTTATACTATGAAGCTGTTTTATACTATGTAGTGATGACCGAAATATTATTTAAAGTATTTAAATTACTTATGACTAAGTTATGACGAACTAATACAAATCCACGTGACAGGAAAAATATAAGACCATGAAATCCTGCTAATTAATGTTTGGTTTAATTTCAAATGCAGAGTTTTAAATTAAATATTAATTTAAAGCATTTCTTTCAACATCATATTTGTTTTGTTATTCATAAACATTTTAAATTAACCTGAAAAGAAATGAAATGTCTATATTTTACACATACAATCCAGTTAATAATATTTTACACTGTTAATTTAGAGTTCTTATTCAGAAAAGAAAACAAAAATATCATATTTTTCATTTATTAATACACCATAACAACAATATTGAGCACTTGTATACAAAATATAACATCCTAATTATTTATAATGTAAAGGTTTCCAAAAATTAAGAATATTTTTCCAACAATACTCGTCTCAATACCTTTCCAGTAATGTTCTTTGGCAACTCATGTAAAATTTTCACTTCTTTTAGTCTTTTGTACGGTGCAACTTTTGTATTGAAAAAGTCAATAATATTGCCTTCGGTTGTTTCATGCCCATGTTTTAATACTACAAAAGCTTTAGGAACTTCACCTTTTCTTTCATCAGGTATGCCAATAACTGCTACATCCATAACATCTGGGTGTTCTTTCAATATTTCCTCTAATTCAATTGGTGCTACTTGATGTCCTTTTACCTGTTTTTACATCGTAATAATATTGAAATATAAACATAAAAAAATAATACATAAAAAGTGCTGCCACTAACACTATTAAGTAATTTTTAAGTCAACTGTGAATCATTTAAGTTCCATTACAATACTGTTTCCTAAAGTGTAGTAAAGTATATTTTAATTACTTCCACATTAATTATCTTTTAATTATTATTAACTAGATGAATCACGCAGCTTCACCCGCATTAACAAAAATCGATTGTCCCGTGGGAATTGATATTTTTTCACAGTAAAAAGTAGCCTATATGTTAATCTTCAGTGACAGCTAACTCCTTACCAAATTTTATTAAAATCCCTTCAGCTGTTTAGACGTGAAGAAGTAACAAACATACACACCCACAAACTTTCGCCTTTATAATATTAGTATGAAGTATGATAATATGATAGCATAGTATGATTTGTTTATGCTTACTTTGATCATTTCTTTAACTCGTCCAACAATAGTGACCGCACCGTCATTATTAATAGATACCAAATCTCCGGTTTTAAACCATCTATCTTCAGTTATCGCATTCTTAGTTGCTTCAGGATTATCTCTGTAACCTCTCATTAATTGAGGTCCTCGGATATGCAATTCACCGACCTACAAGTACAAAGATAAATATTAACAAAATAAATAAATATAATTCTGCAAACATCCATGGCATACAGTTACCTCACGGAAGTGACAAAATGTCGATAAATTGTGATTACTATCACTGCTAGTTTCTACAAAATAATGTCTTGTAACATCAAGCGCACCGTCATTTGTAGTGTTGTTGCGATTTCAAAGTTGAAAGTATTGACTGTGACTTGCATTTTCATTCATATTAGCGCCAGCCCAAACAGGAGTTATATTATTGCAAGTGCCGTGGGCGTTATATTTTACTTTAGTAAACTTATAATAGTTAACATCATCAACATACAGACTAACCTTATTTGGTCCTAAATTGTGTCCACTAGGATCAACAACTCTCAATTCCGTATTTGGTAGGGCAAATCCAACGGTACCATAGTCTTTGGAACCCGGAACCATGCTAGTTGCAAAAGGAGATACTTCTGTTAAACCGTAAGCTACAACGACAAGTAAATCAGGCTGTAAAATAAAAGGGTCGTTTATTTTAATGTTAAATTAACTTCAAATAATTACATATTAATCAATAATACCATGTTGGTTATACTCAAGTACTGATCATTAAATTAGAATTATTTAATATTACTTCTTCTCATGCTCTCAATTATTTGTGACAAATGTTTTTTTGTTTTCACATTATTATCAGTAATTTAAATACATTTATATAAAATGATAAAACATTCATTAATCATAAGTAATTTTAATATTATTTTATGAGTAGCAAATGACTATAAGTTAAAAGGCTTTGTATTAGTATTTTTTTCCTTAGTAGCGCTTCTGGAGTTGAGTAGAGTAGTTTTTATTAAATCGTTTATAATGAAAATTTTAATACCCGGGTCTTCGTAAATATATTCTCTATATCGGATGGCAACATCGGTGCTGCACCATTCATTATTTTTTCTAATGAAGTCAAATGTTCCTTCTTTACATCAGGGTGTGTACACAAGAACAGAACTGAAAAATATAAGGTTAAGTTTACAGTAACGGTAAATCTTTCTCCTGCTCGTATTGTAATGAAACAAAAATAAATGTATGATGACATGTTCTCACATTCAAAAGTCCAAATTTTGTCAGGATCGACATTTTTACGAGGTCCATTTATTTATAAAAAATCAGCTTCATCAAATTACTATTGGAACATATTTATAGTAAATATTTTGCATTTTGTAGCAAATGATAGTAAAGATCCTAAATTCAATGCAAGAAAAAAATACTTACGTAGAGGAGGTACTGTGTATAACATATTTATTTTATGCTCTTTTAAAGCATTCAAAAATGTCTTGGGTTGAAATTTTGGAAGAACAACTATCTTTGCACCTATCGCTAGATTATGTAGTAGCGCAATAGATAAGCCGTAGGCATGATGTAACGCAATGACAAGCAACATTAAATCTTGATGTTCATCTGAAAATATTTTTAAATATTCTTGTAATCAACTAAAAAAAAACTTACTTACTTACCATTAGGTGGACTGCATGCTCGTTTACTACTTTAATCAGATAAAAAATAAAACAATCTGAGTCTGATATTTCCTCTTATGCAGAAACATCTGATCCAGGTTAATTGGCTATGTTCAGAACATCGTGTAAGTAATATTGCAATATTTAGAAAAAATATATACTATTTGGAATTGACGGAAAACCATGTGAAGCAAATCATTCTCAAATTTCCCGTTTTGTACTTTTAAAAACTTTGTAATGTATCACAAAGTTTTAAGCGAACATTATTTCCATTTACCATCGTCTTGTATATCAAAGCATTATTGTTCACTGTTATTTAACATCCTGACTGTAACAAATATATATACCTGTTGTATTATTATAGTGCTTTACGCCTTCAGCTTCCTGTTGTACGAAGTTCGCTACTTGATTTCTATGAGTTAGTTCCACTCCTTTTGGCAAACCAGTAGTACCACTCGAAAAAAGTAAGAGTATTACATCTTCTGGTTTTGGTTTTACTTCATTCAACATACTTCTATCTACTTTATTATTATTAATAAGATGTTGAAAGCACATAGTTCCAGTCGGTTCGCCGACTTTAGAGCTATCAGTTATTATGATGGGAATTGAAGTATCTGTTTGGTTCATAGCTTCTTTGATAACTCCAATTGTTTCTGGTGCACCAATCATTAATTTTGGTTTTGCGAGTAGTATCTGTTTGTACACTTCATCTGTCAATAAAATTATTTATCTTTTAGTTTAATGTTTATATATAATCTAACAAACTTGCGTGTAGTGAAGTATTCTCAATATCCTGCATATATATAAATTCAGAACGGAGACTAATGGAGTACGGTCGCTCCCCAGGCATGAACACTAGCCTGGCGGGAAGTATCCCTTTGCCAAAAACACATAAGATACTGGTTACCGTTGTAAATGTAACTGAAGCAGGCGAAGTCGGACATAACCTAGTAATCTAATAAATCGAACTTACTTGCGGTAAATTCTCGGCTGAAGGTACAAGCAACCGCACCAGCTTGGATAGAACCTATTACAGCTACGGCATAATCTATTGAATTGTTCATCATTATCCCTATAACATCTTCATTTTGGATGTGCAGCTGTGAGCGTAACGTTGCAGCAAAGTTTTGTGTATAATCGAACAATTGCTGATACGAATACGATCGATTTGTGATACCACAAACCTGTAATAAAACAACAAAATAAAAAGTAAAGAGCACACAAACATGCAATATACCTAATGGTAAGGGGTTACTGCCGTTCATGGTCGTCTATAATCTACTCCCGATAAGATTACAGTCTTACCTTTTGCATTCTTTTATATAAAGCGATCATCTCAGTCCTCTGGAGTAGCAGCGCATTTGTGATTGACTTCAGATAGAGCCTATGTTTTTTATGAACAGGCAACAGTGACCACTCACCATCTGATAGACTGCATGCTTGTTTGCTACTTCAATACAAATAAAAAACACCTGAAGTATGCGTTGCTGCTTCTGAGCATAAAGTTAGAAAACCTCGAATAAGACCTTTCAGTTTAGAACACAACAGCGCTTAACAATTCACTGTAGTTGAACCAGAAAATATAGTGCAGTAGGTAGAGTTGCTAAAACTCAGGTGAAATAATATTCAATGCTCGTCTTAATCGTAGTGGTTCTAACAGTGACATGGGCTGTGAAAATTCTGGATCTATTTGCTACCTTAAAAAACTTAATAATTCAATAATATTTTTCAAGCAAAAGTGGCTGTGAATGATTTTTAAAATAAACTAAACGTGTAAAAGTATTAAGGACTTAACTTACCAAAGCAGTTTTATCTTTCCAATTTGATATATTTCGAAAAATATACTCAGGGAGACTCATATCAGGTATTTCGACATCAAAGTGAGGTGATTTTACCACATTGTCCACTGTCCACACATTTTGCCTTCGAGCTTTCATTTTCTATTCCCTTTCTGGAAATTTGAAGATTAATTCATTTTAATTTTCAACATCACTTATATGTATAGCCCTAAAATTTTTAGGAACTAACAAAAAAGTCAGGTGGTTTGTAATCTGTTGATGATAGATGATGTAAAGATTGCACTTATCTGTTGATAATCTAAAATTAAATTGATACCAATAAGTGTACGTTATTCTGTTTCCTTTGCCGCTAAACTGAACTTTACGAAATTAAGAAAAGGTTTATATAGGTAGTCGTACTGAACAGATATACAAAAAATACGTAGCTTAGTCAATAATATAAGGTTACGTTCAACCAAAAATCTCTGTAAATATAAATTTTCGTTTAGGGTAAGTAGTCTTATAGGAAATCAATAACGCATGCAACATTAAATAAATTGCAGTTTTAATTAGTTCCATTAATCACGCTACTCAGTATTAACGCCTTTTTTCGTTATTAATGTAAAACTATAAATCATTTTTTTCTCGTAATTAATCTAAAGTGTTTACATTTTCCAGTAGATGGAATTATAAGAACAGATTGCGCATAGTTAATAAATATTTTTTTAAACATATACTTTAAAAAATATTTACTTGTTTTATGTGTAATGTAAATATTATTATTATTGATGCTATTATATGCAACAAGTTTTGGAAATTACATTTGAGTACATTTTATTGATATTAGCATGCATCATTTTTTAAGTCAATTCAGATACTTTAGTGAGTAGGTATGTTTGACTATCACCATGGTGGCTATTTTTCATTTTAATATAATTAATTATTAGCTTTTTATTAGCTTCACCTGTATGTTTGTTTGTAACCGACTTCTTTGGGAGCGATTTTGACTCACTTTAAACGGCCAGATTTCGTTCAAACTTTGTAGATTTATTGAGGACCGATGACAATACACTAATTTGATAAAATTATTATTAAAAAAAATATTTTATTTAAAAAAAAGCGTGGGGTGCTTTTTAAGATATTATCGAAATGATAATCACTCTACTCATAACTGCCAATAAAATATCTATAACCATTGACACCATGCACCCCACGCTTTTTTTAAAATAAAATATTTTTTTTATTCACACTATTATTAATTTATATTCATTGAAATTTTTAACACTATTTTCTTAATTTAAATTCATTTAAATTTATTTTCAATTTTTTAGTTCGGTTTTCTATAAAAAGCGTGTTTTTAGTTTTTTTAAACTATTATTTATTTATATTACAAATAGAAAGGAAGAGAATGTGACTAAAATTATAATTATCATTTTTTTCACATTCTCCTTCTTTTACATAATTTTTATATATTTTTTCAATTTTAAATATTTTAAAGTCTCCGGCCCTGGTCTAAGATTGTTTATGACCTTAATTAAAACATGGGATACTAATAATCACGATAAACGTGATCAGAGTGGGCAGAGCCGCGGGAAAAGTTAGTATGTTCATATAGCCAAATATCCTACATAATTATCCGTAGTGTACTCACTGCTTGTCACCATATCGGTCTGACAATCAAAGGGTTCTGGGTTCGATCCAAACAATACCTAAACGATGCATTTAGGTTCTTCAGCGTCTGGATGTTTGTGCATTCCTCTTTGTATATATCCATGGCACCCACGACACTGAAGAAAATACTGGTGTGGACCTATGAGTGTAGCAAGCGTTTATTTATTTATACCGACGTCCTTAGTCTGTTACAAGGTTCAAACTCCTACTCTTGTCCCCGCAACCCCAACACCTCTTCTAACCTAGTTTTTTCCGTAGCCAATATTCACCTAATAATTGTAACTGGCACTTCTCTGCAAGTTCCCCATTTAGATCAATTCTATAAAATATTCAATGTCCAAACGGCCCCTTTCATGAGAATCTGTCATTCCTTTTATCTTTTTTATTCCAGTTTCAGGCATTGAGTTTCAGGTTGTCCTTTATCAATCAATTGTTGGATTGGAAACCTTACTTTATCTTTGTCTTTCATGGTCGATTTATCCTTTTGTGTTTATTTTTCGGACAAAAATAGTAATACGTGGAAATATTTTGATGTTTACGTTGAAATGTCTCGAAGGTTTATTAAGAAAACATTATTTGATTTGTTGATTATTGTTGAATTATTATTAACAAGTTGAACCACGTATCTTCGCCTGCGTTAAATAAATTCGATGTTCGTTATCCCGTGGGAATTAGATATTGTCCCGTTACATAAAGTAGCCTATATGTTAATCCAGGGATTCAGCTAACTTCTTACCAAATTTTATGAAAATCGCTCCAGCCGTATATACGTGAAGAAGTAACAAACATACACACTCACAAACTTTCGCCTTTATAATATTATTGTATAGTATAGTATGAGTTGAATTATTATTATTAACTAGCTGAACCTCGAATCTTCGCCCGCGTTAAATAAAATCGATGTTCGTCATCCCGTGGGAATAGAATATTTTCAAACAGTATAAAGTAGCATATGTTAATCCAGAGAGTCAGCTAACTCCTTACCAAATTTTATGAAAATCGCTCCAGCTGTATAGTCGTGAAGAAGTAACAAACATACACACTCACAAACTTTCGCCTGTATATTATTATATAAGTATGATATGATGACTAGTATGAAGTATGATAATATGGTTCCCGGCTCATTTTCGGATGATGCAAACACTTTAGTTGTAAAAAAAATAAAACTTTGTAGTAGTCAATCCCACTATTTTGTTGCATCGTTTTTTTATCTGATTGAAGTAGCAATCGAGCATGCAGTCCACCTGACGATAAGTCACTGCCGTCCATGGACATCTGTAAGCAACTTCAAATAGAACATGGGTTCGTTGGGATGGGGATGGGATGCGTTGTTACTCTCGAGGACTAAGATGGTCATAAAAAGTGTGCCGGCAACCACACCTTTCCATTGTACTGTCTATGATGTAATAGCTCTTGTGTTTGTGTAACGTATACCGTCATCTCTAGGTCTAATAAAAAATGATATTCACTAAATTGCCATTATTAAATGAACTACTAACTTATAATTAAATAGATTAGTTAGTTCATTTCGTTAGTTAGTTCATAAGTTACTTAACTTATGGATATAATCCTTGAAGTCAATGACATAGCTTAAATGGCTGCTGGAAAGGAACATTAAAAAGGAATTATAGTACTTACATTAAATAGCAGTTGGCCTCTTAGATAATATCGTTAACAAAAAAATGCTGATATTTGGTCAAAAAATAGAAGTTAATACCAAATAAAGATCGATCGAGAGCAGTGATAGCCTAATGGTTGAAACTTGCCCTCTCAATCGGGAGGTCCGAGGTTGAAATCCATGCTGTTTTTCTAAAATTATGTGCGTATTAAAAATTAATTATCACAGTTTTACGGGGAAGGAAAACATCGTGAGGAAACCTACACACCCGAGAGTTTTTTAAAAAACACGTTCTCATAGGTGTGTGAAGTCCACCAATTCGCACTTGGCCAACGCGGTGGACTATGGCCTAAAACTCTCCCATTCTGAGAGAAGACCCGTAAGATTACCCGTAATAAGAATCTACATCTAAGAATAGATGTAAATAATTTCCTAAACTTGCCGAAACATAATCATCTTGCGTAAAGTAATGACGCATTTATTAGTAGTAAGTAAGTAATTAGTAAGAGTTGCTTTAATAAAAACGTTATTCAACACTCGATGATAGACCGTGCATAAATTTAGCAAAATAAGAGAAAATCTTGCACAATGCGATGACGCATTTATCGTATTGTGATACTTTAAATTAAGAGCAGTTTTATAGGTGGTAGAACCAGTGTAGTTCGCCCGGGGAAGTACCACCTTGCGTTTCGATGGTGCGCATCTGTGATTGACTTTAGATAGAACCCATGTTCTGTATGAAGTTGCTTACAGATGTCTATGGGCGGTAGTGACCACTTACCATCAGGTGGACTGCATGGGCACACGCAGTGGAATTTGGATGATAAGTTTCGATTTTTAATCTGAGTCTCGGTGTTATTGATACACACAAAGTGTCCATGCAACCATGATATAGTCAAAGTAATCCTAGTGTGGAGCTATGAGAGTAGAATGCGTTATCAAATATCTTAATTAATCCTATAATCTTCACTTTTTTTCAGACAAAGCAAAACTACACGTGCCCCAGTTAAAACAGCGTTCAATAACCAGTATTGGTAATATAAACACACTGAATTTCCGTTAATTTGTAGCACATCAAATTACTTTTTTTATCTAGTGATCTTGACATGTAAAATTCAGATTCGCTTAAAAATTCTTGGAACCAATGCATTTTGTGTTTGCGAAATCGTTCTCTTTAACTTGTGTTTAAACCTGCCAATAACTGATTCCCTATTTTTGACATGCACTTCCGAGTGGCATTGGTACAGCGCAACAAACTAAAACCAAGTTGCAAATTCTAAAATACGAAGAAACATTGTCTTTAACTTCAAACTTCGCTCTCAGAGACAATCTTGACTGCGATTTCATAAAAGAAGTAAATTTTACAAGAGCTATTGTATTCTTTGTATGTACAAGATATTTGCTAGGTTTACGGATGCTATGTGTAGATTAAATTTATCAAATTTCTTTAGAAGATGATATTATTACCGTGTCACATTCAACTCATTATGTGATAATGGTTAAAGTTTGGCCTCTTAATTGAGGGTAAAAGGTACAGATCTGAGGCACATTTCTGCTTTTTCGGAAATTATGTGTATAATAAATTAATCATTACTATTTTATGGTGTAGCACAATCAGTGATGAATTTGAAAATTGTTTTATAAATAGATGGCAGTTATGGGTGTGGTAGTGGAAACCTCAACAGGGTTTTTTTTTAAATTGAAGTAGCAAACGAGCATGCAGTCCACATGGTAGTAAGTGGTCACTGCCGCCCATGAACATCTGTAAGCATGTTCATACAGAACATGGGGTCCTATCTGGGGTACTTCCCCGGGTGAAGTACACTGGTTCTACCACCTTTTTATTTCACTTCTATTTTATTTACATTATCGTTAAATATGGCTTACGTAGTTTGAGCATCTCAGACTTAAATAAGTATGTCTTATTTATACATAACATCAATCATATCGTTATATCTAAATTTGTCCCAAAACGTTATAAGGAAAGTTAATAATGACTTATTTTACCTTTTGATCTTTTATATTTGTTTCTTTGTTGTTTCTCGTACTGGTTGTTTGCTGAGAAAATATCTTTCAATTAAATCAGGTATATCAAAACGGAGAAAAAAGTATTTCATAAAAATGTTAAGAGAATTCATTTTATTTTTAGTTTAATTTATCTTTGGTTAATGTTAAGTCGACAACTCATGACTGTTTTTTTGCCGGATACCATATTTCTTTCAGAGTAAAAGACCCCAAGGCCATAGGCCAATATTTAAGCGTAACTAAGTGCGAATCGGTCGATTTTTTACACTTTCAGCTACTTTTTTATTCTAAAAAAAGATTTATTTGCAATAACAATCGGTATTTCCTATTAACCTTTTCCACTCTTTGGCCCCCTTGATATCCACTACTGGAGTCCTCCATGCCACCCCTAATCTGGATTTTGGCCAATTGTCACCACATCTGTGTTGGTGACCTCAGTTGGTGGTAATGCTACACGGGAAGACACACATGCTTTTTTTCTGGATTTTGTCCTTTAGTCTCCAACAATCACCACGCCTGACATACATACATTACATGACATACATTCTCGCTGCAACCTCACACTTGTAGAAATAAAATTTAGTACCTTATAAACAAACCTGTTCTAGTGAAATTGGACGAAACAAATATTTTTTTCTTTCTTTCTTTCTATACGTGTTGATAATATCAGTAGTCGTTTATATAGCATAGGAAGACGTTCCTGCGTTTCTCCTGGATTCTGTCACTTTGTCGCCTTCCTCCATTGGAAAACATTTAGTAACAATCGATGCGATTTTTGTAAATTTGTTGTATTTGCAATGAACCTGTAAGTGCTTATTTCTTTTTATATGATTCCTAAACCGAATTTGGTCTCATTAAACACGCGTCTTTTGTGGAATTTGAATAAGATTGTTATTATATTCATAAAAATGTTCGCATAAATGTGAACGGTGTCTTTATCCACAAAAATGTACTTACATTACCCGTGGCTTATAAAACGCCTGCTTATAATAATGTAATAATAATAACATTACATTACACTTCAGTTATGAGAGCGTTTGGAACAAATAAAGTTACGTTTAATAGTCTTGATATCGGTGGGTACGTGTATACAAAAACGATGATAGCTTAGTGGTTGGAAGTGTAAGGTTCAAATCCAAGCACGCACATCTGGTTTTCTATTGTTATTAGATGACCCGTCGCAACGGTCGAAATTCCACCGTAATTTGATTTAAGCAACTAAACTTCATATTGTCCAAAGAAGAATATTTGTCAAATTCAAATAAATTGTAACAATTTTCAAGTTACTTTGAACGCACTCGTTAAAGGTAAAAAGAGGTTTAATTAGTTAAGCTGCATTTAAAAGCAATAGCGGGTATTTTGACAAAGATATTTGTCATTTTTGACGTTATGTGTTTTCTATTTCGTTTAATATGTGTTTGTGTCTAATGCAAGTTATAGGTTGTACTGTTATTAGTTGATTTTATGTATGTTTTATGCATTATTTAAAAAAATATTAGCATTGCGTAATCCTTCTCTACATCAACTATAACTTAAAAACGGATCACAAGTTTTTACTTCACGTATAAATACCTATATAGATTACATGCTTTAATAGTGGATAAAAATATAGTCAGAAAATTTACTTTTGAGAAAATTTTCCATAAAATGGTGTTATAGGTTTGTTAGTGTAACAATGATAGTTGGATTTAGTCAACCTGGTTTAATATGGCCTCATATTGACACGAGTTAGTGACTTTATATGTATAAAGCACGGGTTCCATCTGAAGTCAATCACGGATACGTTGCGTTGCCCTAGAAGTAAGATGGCGGTCTTATGTAAAAGCGAGCCGCCAACCACGTCTTTTTTATATCTGACTGAAATAACAAACGAGCATGCAGTTCACCTGATGGTAAGTGGTCACTGCCGCCCATGGACATCTGTAATCAACTTCATACTGTACATGGGTTCTATCTGAAGTCAATCACATATACGTTACTACGCCTCATATAAAAGTTTACCGGCAACCCTACCATCGAAACGCAAGAAATGCTTCACGCTTTGAATAGGTACTTCCCCGGTCAAACTACATTGATTCTACCACCTCCTTTCCAAAAAAACGCAAGAATTGCTTATGGTAGTAACAATTACTCTGCCTTTTCCTTTCGAAACAAAGTTCTACTATGTTATCTATATCATATGAAAGTGCCACTTAGCTGCAAAGTTGATGTAGCTTACTTTTATTAAAATTCTTAAAAGGCCCATAACCTCACAGTCGACTTGCTACGAGAACCGAAAAGGGAAAAAGTCGGGTAACTAATCAAGTAGAAAATTACTTACTTAAGGTATGTTTACAGTCAAGTATATTTTGAAATACGTTTCTGAAATATAAAAGACTAGCCTTTGCCCGCGGCTTCGCTCGCGTAGAATTAAGTCTGCCACATAAAGTTTGCAAGGTGGTAGAGCAATAGTTCAGCCAGGGAGGCATCACCGTCGCACCTATTTCTACCGTGAAGCAGTTCTTGTGTTTCATTTGAAGGATGTGCCTGCCGGCTCACTTTTATATGAGGCGATCATCATAGTCCTCGGGAGTAGCAACGCATCTGTGATTTACTTCAGATTGAACCCTTGCCCTACTTCCTAAGCCGATTAACATACGGTACCGCTCACTGCCACGGTAGGCGGTGAAGCAGATCTCATGTTGTATTGGGGTTTAATAAATCCGTTGATGCCTCACAAACGTACACTGACTGGCCGCGCGGTCCAGCGGTGTTCTCATCACCACCGTGTCTCCGCGCGAACGACAGTGCGGGGGGTCGGCGCCTCACACACGGGCTGGCGCCTAACCGCGCGGATCATCGTTGAAGCAAAAATGCATTTCGATGTCGAAAAGTTTATTTTGATGATCGGTCCATCCGCGCGTACAGGTGCGTAAACCGCCTTACGCTAAGTACTCACGGAGCGATATTCACCCGCGGTCACCGCGTTTGCGGGCCCGCAGCTTCTGTAGGATGCAGATATTAATGTAAAAAATTAAAGCAATACTCACGACGCGTTTTTCGCCCGCGATGCGCGCGGTTGTTTGCAGCTCCCGCTGCACCGGCGGGCAACCTATAGAACCGCGCGGGCCGCGGTCAGCCGCAGCCGCGGCGGTTTGCGCCCGCGCGCTCTGCGGTCAGTTGGCGGGCGAGTGCAGTAGTCAGGACCTCAACTGATGGTAAATCGCCCGTCTTGCGGATTTCGCCCACCACGTTTGCGGTCAATAATCGCAACCGCGACGACAGCGTAACCGCGCAAATAAACGGTCTCGTGAGTTTCGCACAGAAGCTGCGGGCCCGCAACCGCGGCGGCTGCGGGTGAAAACCGCTCCGTGAGTACATAGCCTTACCGCGCGGGGCACCGCTATTCGCGGCGGTGCGCGGTGCCGTGTGTTAATCGCCTAAATCAGTGTGTTCAAATTGCAAATCACAGGCATGTATATTAATTTGAATTAGTTTTGTCGTCAACAGATATTAATGCTTACTCTGAAATTAAAAGTTTTAAGAAAGGGTCTCAAAACGCGTGATGGTTACCAACGCGCAGTTGGCTAGCGTGGTCAACTACGACCTAAACTACTGCTAATCTGACATATGTGCCGAGTTCTGTAACATTAAAAGGTCGATGACGATTGAATAACATATTTAACCTTTCCGCTGTTTCATTCTCATTGACTTTTTTCTTTTTTGTCGAGGGAGTTTAGAAGTAATATCTTCTAAACTACTTATCCAATTTACATGGTGTAAAAGGCAGATTCAATCTTTATTAGGTGCTTGATTTTTTGAAATCATTTATTTTGATAAGGATTAATATTTAGTTTGTATAAAACACATGGAAACATCAACTTGATATTTTTAAAATTTTCAAAGTATAAAAAGAGTTATTGTGGGTTATACATAAAATATAGACATATGCTGTCACGGACTTTTATTTAGATCTATGTGAGCCAAACAATCCCACGGTACATTATATTTGGATATCTCCAACGGTTTAGGCAGCGTACGCGAAGATAGCTCTCAGAGCACAACTTTTTTTCCGACTAACCTGATATTTCTCCTTATAAAAAAAATCACTATAAATTATAGCCCATGTGTTATTCTGATGTATAACCTATACTACTGTAAAGTTTCAACCTAATCCGTTGAGTAGTTTTTGCGTGAAAGAATAACAAATACACATACATCCTCACAAACTTTCGCATTTATAATATTAGTAGGATTCACAAAAAATATTGTCTATTTGAAACATTGGACCTAATCTTGCAAACTGTGATACTGATGATTTGTTGGGTCTTACATTTGGTAAAAAAGGTGAATTCTGCTACTGCTTTACGTTTGAATAATTACGGAATACTGTAGATGAATGCCTAAGAAGTAGTTTTTAAATCTTTTTTGTATGAACTATCCCAGAACCGTTATTTATTTCTCCTTAAATATTGTGACTCAAGAAACAGTAACACTAACTACTATATTTTGTAATAAGATATTGTGGGTAGTGAAATATTTTAAACGTCGTGAATGTTTTTACTAAATAAACATTTTTATTTTAAGTAGTAGTAAAATACGAGGAAACGATATTTGATGTAGGGAAACCTTTTGCATTTGTTATGAGAGAGGTGACAGCCATTAGTAAAGAGTATGATTATATACCTTATTAGTAAGGTTACAAATAACAATTATAATTTGGGTCTAATATGTTCCAATGATGTCATAACATTTTTGGATTAGCAAATGCTTCTTGGTTGTTGCTTCTTGGTTAATTTTTGTATCTAAAATTTAAAGGTAATAGTCGTGTTTTCTGAAGATCAAGTCACTATGTTCTGTTAAGCACATGTAAAGTATCGCACGAACTATTTATCCCGTTTCAAAGATCAATTATAATTTATGTGTGTGTTATGTGTTTTAATTGGATATTTTTTTGAACAAGCAAATGCATACGCAGTAGCCTCGTCAGTATTATTTGAGATTACAATTTAAAGATACTAATATTGTTTTCTGGCGATCAACTCACTATGTTCTGTTAAGCACATGTAACGCACGAACTGTTTATCCCGTCCGATTATTGCCTGTTCGCGGCGCACTGAACATGTCTCACCAGTGATTGCAATGTTGCGATGGCACAAAGGGCAAGCATATGCCCGAATATTAATGGAAATTTAGCTCGCAGTAGATATTATTTTGTGTTTTTTTGGCAATTCGTGTACTGTAAACTTGTGTAACTATTTTTTTTTAATAAAATTGCAGTAAATGCTTTATGACATCTAAAGACGTCTAAAAGCATCTTCATGTACAATCGGTTTTCTATCTGAAGTCGATACTTCTGAGACGAACAATACTTATCGGTGGTTTTCGATAAGTAGCAAAAAGTTTGCAATTATTGTTTAAGTAAAAAACAAATTAATATCAAAAACAATCCGCAAGGAACCACTCAATGTTGAAGAAGTAGAAATTCTGATAAACATTGGAAAATCGTGATCTTTCCTAAAAGCTCGAATTTGGTACAACGGCTTTTGATATCTCAAAATGGATTTATTGTGTTTCTTCCCCGCCCCAGTGCGTGTTTTAATTTAATTGGAACAAAGGCGGGCCTAAGTAAATAAGAACTGAAAATTGTCTACATCCAACTTGTTTGGTTTGTCTGTGTTTTACGGAACATCCGTTTTCATATGTACGTGAAGTGTATAGTATTAAGGTAATTAATGTGCTGTTTTAACGTGTTTTGTTTTATTTTTCACTTATCGTTCTTGTATAATTTATCAATTATTTTGGAGGCTTAAGTGATGAAAATTTGTCTATTGGTCATTTTACTTTCCATTTTTATGACGTTGGATTCACGTGATGGAATGGTCTAAAAACTTACATTTACAAGCAAAACCTATGGGACAATGAAAGATCTATGAATGAAGGCTAGTTACTTCAACTCCCGAGACACTATCACCATACTTATTTCTGCTTTTTAACAGCGTTGTTAAACGCTGCTGTATAAATGATGCTGTCTGAAAGGAAAGGGGAATCTGAATGGATAAAGGAAATATTAAATTTATTCCGAGGCATTCCATCTTGGTTCTCAGTAGCAACGCATCTTTTGCCGAACTTTGATCTGACATCAAATATGTCAGTGGGGGAACTGTCTACTTACCATCAGGTGTCCTGCATACTTGATTATTACTGCAATATTATATAATAAAAGTTTTTTAAATATTTTGATGCTATTGAATTTACATGAGTTTTACAAAATTATTGTTGTAATTGATATCATAGGTAACACATCTACTTCTAGCGTGAAGAATTTCTTGCGTTTCGATGGAAGGGTGTGGTTGCCGGCACACTTTTATATGAGGTGACCATACTAGCCCTCGGGAGTAGCAACGCATCTGTGATTGACTTCAGATAGAACCAAAGTTCTATATGAAGTTGCTTACAGTCTATAGGCGGCAGCGACCACTTACCATCTGGTGGAATGCTAGCTAGTTTGCTACTTCTATTAAATAAAAATAATACATAGTCAATTATGGTTATTTTTTTTAAATAAGATTGCACACCATAGAAAAGGGGCTTAAAGAAACGGAGGAACGAGGAAAGGAAAGGAGGTTCTTTAGGAGCTTTAATAAATAATTGAAAAAGCAAGACAGCAATAACCAGAAACTAAAGCTTGCTGAAAGTTAATGGAAAATCTCAATAAAGGGATGACGATGTTATAAGAAAGGATGGTTTATCAGAAATATTCAATCGTAGATCCGGAAAGTTTCTGCTGTTATCAGCTTTCAATTATAACCCTTTTGCCTATCGGGGTGTACCAAAAGTTATGCGAAGAGACCGCTGTAATAACAAGTACTGATAAAAATATAAGGCAATGTGGATTTTATGTTTTCAAGGTTAGGTTATGATATTATCAGCCCAATATCAAGCTATCACTAAACGACTAAAAGAATTGATGTTAAACGTTAAAGATAAGTATTATGTGAGACGCTCATAAGTATTATGTAAACTAATACCCGTATTAAGAGTATAATGTGGTATAAAAATTAAAAAAAAATAACGTTGCCAAAGTTAAAATAGGATTGAAAGTCAAAATGAAAAATAGTCGTACTAACAAAAAGTATAGTTAAAGAGTAAAAGTGAGGAATATTTTTTAAGTTTAGAATTTTGGATTTTAAAAAGTAGGACTTTTCTTTATTACTGTATTACAGTAAAGCAGTGATAGTCTCATAGTATGAATAATGGAGAATTGATTATAGTTTGCTTTGACAATGAAGGAAAACATCCTGACGAAACTTATTTATCTGGATTTCTCAATCTCGAAAGCGTTTGCCTCTATGCACTTATTTTTTGGATTATGGTTTAAACCTTAATTGTTCTGAAAAGAGACTTGGGCCTAACAGCGAGACAGGATCGGTTAATGATGTAGACAGAAGATTGAAGGAATAAAATTCAAATTAAGAAGAAATTGTTTGCTCCAAAGGAACAAAAGGGGAAGTTTAAACTTAGACTATTTTAATTGCACGTTGACGGAATATTTTAATGAAATCCCCAAGATAGTCAGAAGTTTTAAATGTGATGACAATTTGACTTTTACGAATGGTTCTTTGTTTATTGAGAGTGTATCCAAGCGTTTAGCTTGTCTTATAACAATTAATCTATATTATACTCTAAAATACTCCAAGTCTTGGAATATTATTTATTTAAATTAAGTGATATTTGTTTAAATAATACCAAGTCTAGGTATTCTTTACACAAATATCAAATATCACAGTATCAATAAAACACATAAAATTGTTATAAGAAATCAGAGTAAACTCACCAACTTTTAATATTTGAGCCTGTTTTATCTTACTTGGATGAAATAGATTCAAAATAATTTATGTGATTCATTGACTATACTAAACAAGTCAATTTGATAGTTCAAGTCATAGAAAGTGCATATTTTCTAATAAGTGCTAATTCATAAGTAATGTGCTAACAAATTTCAACAATCGAGGAGCGTGCCTTTTTATAAAAGGATAATTAATTATAACAAGATATTGCCCATAGTGAGCTTGTAATCAATGTTAACATTATATTATTTTAAATATTCTCAGCATCCATGTTTTATTTTAGCAATGCAGTAACTAAACGTGTTTTATGAAAAAAAAATGAAACGACGTCTAAATCGTTATGCCAAAGTGACAACCCAGAGAAGATTTAATTGGAAAATTAGTACAATTGTAATTAAAGGACCAAAAAACCTTTATTAATGGCTACACGGTAATGCTTAAAGAACTGAAAATTCTTTCTCTAATTGGACTTTAAGTAGGTCGGTCATTAATATTCAGGATTATGGCTTATTTCAACACTTTAAGGGATAAAGAGTATTTTTGGCTCAGTAGTTTATGTTCATGTGTTTTGTATTAAAGGATACAGATAGTGGACATGCTTTTTATTATAGTAATAATAAACGGGATCGAAGTACAGTATTGGTAAGATCCGTAACCTACTTGCGACTAGCTTTGGATTCCTTGTAAACCTGAGAATTACGTTGAAACGTAACGGGTAATATGTCTCACTTATGATTATAATGAGCTTGTATAAGCATTTGTTTTGAAAACTTAAGAAAGAATTATTATTCTATTAATTTTATACTAAAAAAATATTATTAAATTAAATAAATTTTTAAACCAATAAACAACATTAAAAAAATTAAAGATATAGGTAAATATGTTTTTCAACATAAATATATCAATTTATCATAACGATAACGAGGTAATATACCTCGTACTCAAATAAATAAAATAGAAATAAATACTAATTTTGAATAAAAAAAATAATTTAAATCATAACCTCCTAAAAATATTAATCTAAATATTAAACTTATAAATAAAATTCTTGAATATTCAGCTAAAAAAATTAAATCAAATCCTCCTCTTCTATATTCAATATTAAATCCAGAAACTAATTCACTTTCACCTTCGGCAAAATTAAAAGGAGTACGATTTATCGACCTTTATATCAAAACGCAATAGTCCTTAGTAGTGTAATTTGTCGATAATTGAAATAAGTGATCCATAGTCAAACCGCTAAGAACTTTACCACCTTCCTAAAGGTTTTGCCGTAGAGGGGGCTTAGATTTTTTTATACTTTAACATAACGATAAGGGCTACCAGATGGAACATAATCACCGTTGCCTGTGGACATTCGCAACACCAGAGGAATCGCCAATGGATCACTGGCTTGAAAGGAGAGGTCTTTTCGCACCTTTTTTGAAGAACACCATGTCATAGCGCTCCAGGAATACGTCAGGAGAAAGCTCATTAGATATTTTGCCGTGACTCCTTTCTCATATACTCTAGGTTTGGGTACAAAACCAGCGAAATTTTTATCTTACTCTCACTTGGATTGGGCAATTAAACATCTTCAGGCGCTTCAAATATCTATATAACGTCATTCTGTATGGAATTGTGGAGCATATGTCTCTGGTAGGAAGTGATAGTTAATCATCATGTGAAAAGTATGCGTTTTTTCCTACTGTAATCTTATAAAAACCTCTTTTCATCTCATTTCAGAAAAACCTGTTCGGAACTATGTAAGCTGTACTAATGACTTAAATACAATTAAATCCTTGTCATTATTATACAGAAATAAAAAAAAATCATACTTCGTTATTTGCACGTGGAATAAAGATAAATTAATATGCACAGTCTGCTATTTCTAAAACAAAGAGAAGCAATACAAATGATTTTATTTATACAAGCGCATTTTCAAAAATATTGAAAGCAGTAAAGCAATTGACAGTTCTGAGTGTTAAGCAATGCGTTAATTACTGCCGAAAGGAGGCTTAAGTGAGGTCGCTGGACCATTGGAACTGATTGACGACTTTTAAAAGGCTTTATTGCCTTACGTAAAAAGGGTTTGACTGGTGTAAGAAAGGTTTGACGGCAACGTAATGGACTTACTTCTCAATGTTATAAGTTTTTCATTGTACATAATATACTTTTTAGTAGTGTGAATAATACGTGATAATTGTTCTCTTATATCAAATCTTAACAATTCTTAGAACAGATTATTATTTTTAATTGATTGAAGTAGCTAACGAGCACACAGTCCACCTGATGGTAAGTGGTCATTACCGTCAAGGGACATCCGTAAGAAACTTTATATGGAACATGGGTTCTATCAACTAATCAACACCCACTAAAGATGGCGTCGAATGGCGTTTCACGGCGCGGTGGCGTCTGCTCAAATGCTTATCTATGGCCAAAAGGTTGCCAGTAAAAAAAAACCTTACATTTAAATATAAAATAATAAACTATGATTGTATTTTAATATGTATATTTTTTAATTGTACAAAATAATTAAAGTTATTTGTTTGGAATATTTTTTGCAAACCTTTCAGATAAAAAAATTCGCAGGTCATTTTTGAAGGTCATTTTTTTTCCTATTCTTAGTTTAATTGCATAAATCTTTGTTACTGCATAAACAATACAATAGTTCCTAGGTAACATAGGTTATACATATAATACACTTATAAGGACTTAGACAAGGTTCAACAATCCGATTTAACCGCTTGACGAGCTCTCAATCTGAGTCTGAATAAAAATAAATATTTTATTGCATTTTTTAGTCAACCGTACCTGTCTGTCATAAGATTTAAGTTATAATAAAATACTTTCCATATGAAAAATATTGGTTGATATATAATACAAAAATCATGTTTCGTAAGGTATAGTTACGAGCGACTCTCACGAGAACGCCGTGGAAACTTATCGAGTTTAACTTATTTGATAAGCCAGTCTCTGGGGCTTCCTGAATATTTGTTATTATCATGTTATACATGTAGTTGACAACGCTCGTAGCCTCTTGGTTTGTGTGCTTAATATATCTGCGATGATAAGCAACGATCTGAAGTTGCTAAAATCTCCTTTCGTGCATTGGAAAGTGCATAAATACGTTCATTCCCATTTATACTATGTGTTATTTTCATTATTTATGAAAGTTTGAAATCATCCTCAACGTATTAGTCACTATTACTTCTACTCTATCAATGGGCATTTAAGCAGCGTGGTGGAGTATGATGACTACGTCTCAAGGAGTGTACCCAATGATATTATTTTTTGTTCGATAAGGCAGCTGGGCTCTCTGATGGCAAGTTGTCAATGCCGCCTATGGACATTTGCAACGCTAGAGGAGTCGCCAGTAAATCGCTGGCTTTGAAGAAGAACTCTTCGCACCTTTTTAAGGGCTATGTCATAACGCTCCGAGAATAGCTCAGGAGAGAATTCCTTTTACATGTCAGTGGCTAAAACGAGTATGTATATATGTATGTATGTATCTCATGTTCATTTTATGTCATGCACCCATTTCTGTTGTGCCCTAAGGCTCAAATGTGTAATTTGTAACTTTTAAATATGTCGCTTCAGGCTCCCTTTAGTCGACTCTTGCGACAGACAGAGGATACCGTAACCCTATTTTAATTTTTGAATTACAGGAATTAAATACGTTCCTTCCTTTACATAAGAAAAGCCGTAGAACAAAAAGTGTTCTTACGATCTTGACAATTGTGTATTAAATGTCTCCTAGTTATGGAGAAATTATTCTGAAACTGTTCACAAAATCTTTATTATATTATTACTGTCTAATAGTTGGGTAGGTCCTTTCTTGGAAAGTACCTATTTAAGGCCTCAATTAGATGTGAAAATACTATATGTTTCAGTACCGTTTACGTAAATTTTATTAAGTACAGATATTTAAGTACTTTGGTAGTAAGTTGATTTGGTGACGGAGACAAAACCTTTGGATAGCAGCCAGAACACGTGATTTTCTTGCCGTAATACAAACTGGTAATCTTCGGCGCTATGTAGAACACTTCTAGATCTCCAATCGAAACCTTACTCTGAGAGAATGGAATGGAGTGGAATTCTTCTCGGGAAGAACTTTCTCATCTCCTGCTGTTTGTTTCTGATGTCGCGTCTATACATCTTTATACTGTCATCCGAGATCGCTGGTTAAGCGATTCGAATACCCAGTCTTCACGTCTGTAGCTACGAGAGTGCCCTTTATTCTCCTCTGACGACAAGCAAGGTATGCCGTAGATCTGATAGAGACAAATGGTATAGAGACAAATAATTTGCCTTTGATTAGTGAACTGGAAGGGAAGTTTCGCTGTACCTTAACATTTAACTTTAAAGTAACTATATTTTAATGTAAATTATTTATAAGTAAAAACCTTTTTATGTAAGGTATTGTAACATAATTTTACTTAAGTAAAAAATAAATTAACACTAAATGGTCATTAAAATCTTTGCCTCAATCGTCCTTAATCGTTTTTAATAATATTAATTTATTAAAATTAAACTGCGTAAATGACGTAAGTTTGTGTAGTATATTGAATTAAAATGATAATATTCATTTATAATGTTAACATAGCATAACACTATAATAAATACACTATGACCGAACTCAATAATAACTCAGTTTATATTTTGCATTTTATCATCACATATGTCATCTATATATTAATACGTGAAGCAAAAACTTGTGGTGCATTTTTAAGTAATATGCCGTGGACGGATTAGTATGAAATTTTACCCGTAGGTATATAGTGGACGTAGAGAAGGAGTGCAGAATGTAAATATTTTTTTCAAATAATGCATATATCATACATACAATCAACTAAATCGTATTACACACACCGTGCATTTGTCACAAACACATACATAGTACACGAAATAGAACATTCAATATCTTACTATGAAAATACATAACATCAGAAATGTCAGTGTCTTTGTCAAAATACCCGATATTGTTTTTAAATGCGGCTTAGCTAATTAAAACTCTTTTTTATATTTAACGGGTGCGTTCAAAATTACTTGAAAATTATTTCATTTTATTTGAATTTCAGAAATAGTCGTACTACTTTGGACAATATGAAGATTTAGTTTTTTAACTTATATTACGGTCGAATTTCGACCGATGTGACGGGTGTTTAGTATTCATTAAAAGGTAAAAGAGTTAAATCAAGTTTGCGAACAGTTAGTATATTAACTTAAATATTTAGCTAATAACCTAATTGCGTATCAAGAGTTCTTGTAAAGGATTTATTTATACTTATACTTATTTAAAGTATACGTTTATTTCACCTTACCTATCTTACGGAATACCACAGCTGTGTTTTGAACACTACTATAAATATTTTTTCTTGTTTTATACAAGACAATCTTCAGAGAAAAGGAGTACTCGATATTAAATGTCTCATTCCTTATCATAACAGCATTTTCCACTTTGTCACACTATTTATTCTGAGTATTTTTAACGAATTGAAATTGTGTTATGTAGGTTAATTAGTCGTTGTCTATCAATTTCTCTCTCATTTCTGAGCACGGGTTTGTTCTTACAGTGAGAGCGAAGCTATGGCGATATTTCAAGTGCGTATGATTTAACACTTTTAGGAGAACTTTTCTGTTTCAAAATCTTTTGATATATATGCTTCATTTTATAACATACCTATTTAACACTAGAAGTGCGGACGTCCCAAAATTTACCCACTTCGAAGTTCTTCCTGCTCTAATTAATATTTAACTATGCGTATAATCGTGAGTTTTATGACTTTTCATGAAATATGATTATATTATCTACATGGGACCTTAGACCACTTAAATGCAAAACACATTTTTTTACCTAAAACATCCGCGCTTCTAGGGGTGTCAAATTGTCCCGCACTTCTAGTGTTAAACCTTAAAATTTACCACTAATAAAATAGCAGCCGGGTTCCCTGATGAGTAGTCATTAACATCATCGTCTATGGAGACTTGCAACACTTGACAAGTCGCCAGTGCATCGCCAGCTTTGAAGGAGAGCTATTTTCCCATTCTCTAGAAATACCTCAGCAAGAAGATCATTACGCCAATGACCAAGGTGCCATTTCCCTTATACCACGCACCCTTTCTGCGCTCAATACGCTTCTGGAAGCCTTTCCTGACTTCGACTTGTATGCGGATGAGTGGAAGAAAGTTCTGAATGTGGGCCTTAGGTTCAGTGAGTCTCAATGACCACTCCGAAGTAATTGTCACAACATTATTATTATTATTTTATTATTATATTATTGTAATACTATTCCATTTTACAGTTTTTGCAAATATTGACTGATAAATCACTTGTTAATCCTATTTATTATTATATTTCTAATTCGGACATGTTAATGTAATATTGAATTTAATTAATTTTAAGTATGTGTCAATAAGTGTAATTGGTTCTGCCATTCTTTTTGACAATAAATAAATAAAATAAATAAATAAATTATGATGTTTGACTTTGCCATTGAAGCATGTGGTATTTTTTTTATAAATAATTTTAACAGCTAATAAACGATCTATTTGATTAGCGACAAAATAGCAATTGTATCGTTCACCTACTTAAGATGAGACAAGTCAAATATTGCTACAGTTAAATCAAAGTTGGCATCAAATATTGCTCACAATTTTAATTAAAATTAATTCCAGGATTGTTATAACTATACCGTTTAGATTCAATTTATATTAACTGACATAGTGAGAGTCGTTAATCATTCCAACTGGCTTACTGTTAATTTCGAATTTATTTGTTTGTAAATCTTCGATACGAAGCTATTTCTTAATCGACACGCAATCTTAACCACTACATAGTATAAAACAAAGTTGCTTCTCGCTGTCTATCCCTATGAATGCTTAGATCTTTAAAACTACATTACGGATTTTAATTCCGAATAGATAGACTGATTCAAGAACAAGGTTTTTATGTTTAATACATGTGTTAAATATAATAATAATTAATAAATATAATATAAATAATTATAATTAGAAGAGAAACGACAAATGAGAATGCAGTCCATCTGATGATAAGTTGTCATTGCGGCCCATTAACATCTGTAAGCAACTTCATATAGAATGAAGGTACTATCTACAGTCAATCACAGATGCGTTGCTACCCCCGAGAACAACGATGGGCGCTTTATATGAAATTGAGCCAACCAGGTGGTAGAACCAGAGTAGTTCGACCGGGGAGGTACCACCGCCACTTCTATTTCTAGCGTGAAGCATCTTGTTGGAAGGGTTTCGTTTTAAGGGTGTGGTAGCCGGCATACTTTTGTCCCGAGGCTACTCGAGGTCAGAATAGGGCTACGGTATTCCCTGGCTGTCGTAAGAGGCGACTAAAAGGGGCTCCCGGGGTTGCAGATGGCTAGAGTGGGAGCTCGAACCGTTCGGTCAGGCAATCCCGGGAAGGACGGCGGTATGTGTGGTCGCATACCGTCGTAAAGACTAGACGGAGCGGTGGGCCCAGCCGCCCATCCGGGAGGAGCCCGATGGGGCAGCGCGCTCGGAGGATTCCGGTTGAAGTCGTTTCGAGATCCCGGAGTCCTCCTTTTCAGCGCCGAGGACGGCCACCAGGGGGGTTTTAGTGCGGTATAAATCCCACATAACCCTGCGTCGCTCCCACGGCGTCGGGTACCTTTTGAAGGTTTCCCTCTCGAAAACAAAAAAAAGCCGGCATACTTTCATATGAGGCGACCATCTTAGTCCTCGAAAGTAGCAATGCATCTGTGATTGACTTCAGACAGAACCTATGTTCTATGTGAAGTTGCTTACAGATGTCCATGGGCGGCAGTGACCACTTACCATCAGGTGGACTGCATGCTAGTTTGCTACTTTAATCATAATATGAAAAAAAAACACATCTTTACAGTGAAATGCAAGAACTACTTCAAGCTAGAAATACGTATGGTGGTGGTACCTCACCAGTACAACTATACTCGTTCAACCTTCAAAGATAAGGCTTATTGTAAATCTTATGTAATACTTTATCAATATTAAATATATTATTATACATTCTTAAACTATTGAATTTATTTCTGCCAAAAATACAATTTTATAAGCCTAAAACCTCGAAGCCTCGAAAGATGTTCGGAAAATTTTGCGATCGTACTAATGCTGTAAAAATGTTATTGAAAGATTTTAAAGACAAATCAGACACGAAAATATTATGGGTTCCGTAGTTAACTTTAATTATCATTAAAGTACGAGTAATCGTATACAGCTCGTTGACATTTTAAACTAAATAGTCGTTACAATATCTTAAAACGCTTTCTATACTCATAGCCCCATAGTAGGATTTTCTCCTGTGTCGTGGGTGCCATGTACACACACAAAGACAAATACACAAACACCCAGACCCAGAACAAGAATCTAAACTCATCATTCAGATACCTTTCTGGCCGGGAATCGAACCCGGGACCCACTGCGCTTCAGCCCGGTATGGTAACCGCTCGGCCACGCGGGTCGTTAATATCTTACATTATTTTTAACGATTGCTCTCCACATTAGTAGTCACGTACATTTAAATGTATGTATTCATACTAAAATAGAAAAAAATATTTAGTTTATTGTAGAAAAGAAGAAAATGTCTGTTTGTCTTTGTCATCTGTTTATTTCATTTAGCTTCATGCGTCATTATCGAATTCAGCATACGGTACAATTTGCAGCGTAATTTTAGTGCCCTAAGGGATTAAGACACGTACATAATTATATTTGTTTACAATGCTAAAAGTAGACGCAAATTTTACTTAGCCCCTGCGTTTGTCGTCATAGAAAAAAACAATTGCGTCACTCGGACATATTATATGTTACTTATTTAAACCTTCTAATATTCAATTATAAAGATTAATTTGTTACTAAATCTTCATTAAAAATCTTAACATATATTTAAAGATATTTTTTGTATGCCATCTGCAATAAAAAAAAAAAAATAATGTTTATAATATGTGAAGGTATTTTAATTTATAATGTTGTTGATTTAGTTGAGTGTACGATTGAATTCCAATCATTAATTTTGTAGCAACAACGTATACTTTATTTACATTGCCAAATTAATGGCTCAATCTTATTATTTTTTGCCAATAAACATTATTTTGTGTATGTTATTGATAAATTCGTGATAATATATTTTTAAATCAAATATTTATTACACGAAGTTAAGATTTGGTGATTAATAAAAAATTAAATTAAGTATTTTAGATTTGGTCGAGTGACATCATGACTTGCCAGACCAATCATTTTGCTATCAAAATCATTCTTATTTCATTTTTGTACATGTGATTTTCCAAGTGTATGTGTTTTATATTACTAAAAACCACGACATAAGATTGTGGTTATACGGAACCCAAACAAAAATTAAGACAGGTAATGGAAAAGTTTCTTCGATATTACCGCAATACTGCAGTAAAATTTTATGGATTTGAAAACTCTGCCGTTGAAAGCTTGTGAGATCAATGGTATTAGGACGCGTCCACACTGGTAGCATTACCGCGATGCGACTGCAAATGTATAAATAAGTAATATGGGCGAAATTGAGACAGTAAGTGAATGAACAGTGTTATTTTCGTATAAGTGTTTACTTAAATTAGTCGCATTGTCGCAAGCGGCTGTAGTCCCCGCTTTACGTATCGTCGCGAATTGTTATATCGAATTTTTATGCATAGTATTCCTGTTCGTCACAAACAAAGACGAACCTCAAACATTTTTCTTGTCAACCTATTATTGTCCCACTGCTGGGCACGGGTCTTCTCTCAGAATGAGACCTTAGGCCATGGTGTAGACTTTACACACCTCCGAGAACTTTCTTTTAAGAACTCTCGGGTGTGTTGGTTTCCTCACGATGCTTTCCTTCACCGAAAAGTAATGATAATTAATTTCTAATACGCACATAAATCTGTGGTGCGTGCCTGGTATTGAACCTTGGACCTCCCGATCGAGAGGGCTATAACTGCTCTGTGTTTTATCTTTACATCTTTAATTTATATTTAGGTATTTTTTTAATAAAAAAAAAAAAATGTGTGCGTACAAAGTACACATGTCAGAAGTGAAACTTCTTTGGCGAACTAATTTATAAATCTTCTTTATATTTATACAAATCTAAAACTTTAAATTTCCAAGATTAAGAGGAAGGGAAAAAGGCGTGATACGACGTTCGTTCTGTCTCACTTTTTCTCTCAATCTTTCTCACTCGCTTGCTCCCTACTCTCACTCCACGGCTAGTTGCTCATGCTACGTTCGCCCTGTCTTACTCTCTCTCAATCGGTCTCGATCACTCTCTCTCTCTTTTCCGACACTTCCGTTGCATACCGGCGTGACGTTTCATCTGTAAAAATTTTACCCTCATGCGCCTAAAGAAGTTTCACTTCAATACTTAAATATGTTTTTAAATTAATATTACAGTAAGTATTTCAAACATCACTAAGTACTTGGAATTAATTACCAAGAATAAGTTATTGTTCAGAATTATGAATTCAAATTACACTTGATATAAGGGTAGAGTCATAAAGTATAACAGGAAAGACTAACCAAATTACACATAAGGGAAAACGTTGAACAGATAGTATAAAATTTCGAACTCATAAACATGTAGGCAATATAATGCAAAATTACTTCTCATTGTCAAGTCATAAAATTTTATTCCAGAAGTCTTTGAATTAAACCTGTCATATCGCACTTCGGGTGGCAGTAAAATAGCTGTACATTCAAAGTAGCGGCAATTTGCTTTTAAAGGACCTTATTTTGAAATAAGTCATCTGGAAGTGCTGTGTAAGAATTTCAGGTGAGTACGTAGTTATGTTGGAAGTTATATTTCTTTGATACAAGCATAAAGAGTTACACTTCCTTAGAAGTGAAAATGTGAGGTATTTTACTTCTTAGATAGGAGAAAGATGTATTTTTATTAGGTACAAGTAGCAATCGTACAGTCAAACTGATGGTAAATGGTCACTGCAGCCTCCTGGTAAATAAGTAGGTATTTAAAGAACTTCACACTTCACTAGACAGAACCAGTATAGTTCGAGTGTAATAAACGAGCATGCAGTCCACCTGATGGTAAGTGGTCACTGCCGCCCATGGAAGTCTGTAATTGGCTTCATACAGAGCATGGTTTTCATCTGAAGTCTATCACAGATGCGTTGCTACTCCCGAGGACTATGCTGGTCTCCTCATATGAAAGTGTGCCGGATACCACACCCTTCCATCGAAACGCAAGAAATGCTTCACGCTAGAAATAGGTGTGAGGGTGGTACTTCCCCGGTCGAACTACACTGGTTCTACCATTTTCATAAATAGTCAATGGTCAGTGCCGAATATGACATCTGTATCTAACTCTATAAAAACCGGCGAATAAACAAAAAAAACAACATAAAAGTGGGTGTAATTCTTAATTTTATTATTTCGTATATACCAAACTTGAGCTCTTAAATAAGCTACTAAGTAAACTCATTTGCGTGATCCAGAGAGGATATACAGCGCCATCTAGTTGTAGCGCCGACAACTGCTTTCGTGACGCATGTTCGTTTCAGCGAGTTTCAAATCACAACGATTCTATAGAAGTTTGGATTTAAAATTAATAATACAGTTTATTAGCACTTCTAGGTGAGACTGAATTACGTATTTATCCTGTACTTTATTCATAGAATAATGGATTGTTGCTGATTGTATTATTTTCTTGCTTCTTACAGATGTGAAGGTAATTAATGTATTGAAACCATGTGCAAATATGTTTCTATATAGCGCCATCTTGTTGTAGCGTCAACAACTACTTCGTAACATATATTCGTTTCATCAAAATTTAAATCACAACGATTCTATAGAAGTTTGACTTTAAATTTTTTAGCACTTCTAGGTGAGACTGAACCTTATACCTGTGTATTTTCACCCTTCCAAGCCACGTGGTTAGCGTTAGCGAGACAAAAGTTCGTGCGTTTTACGACGAGACACATTTTACCTAATTAGCTCTCTGCGTTACAAGCCTCCATTACTTGAATAGATTTCAGTTTTAGGGCTGGAGTTTTGTAATTAAGGAATTACGTATTTATCCTCTACTTTGTTCATAGGTTAATGGATCGTTGCTGAATGTATTCTATTTCTTCTTACAATGTCGCAAGTGGTTAATGTATTGAAGCAATCAGGAGCGAAAGTATTTTTGCGAAATCATTCACTTCTTAATTTTCGTCTAAGCTATTTTACTTAAACTTTCTGAGTCTTAGTGCTATTTCGTCTTTGGGTGTATAGGTTTGTTAGGGAAAGAGGAGTCCAACAAGAGGTGTGAAGAATTTTTATACTCTTGTCTATATTAAGGGAGTGGAGGGAGTGGATCTGCCAAGTCTCCTTCCTCTTTACCCTAGGTACGCCGTTGATTTGGTCTATGAACAAGGGAAGCTCCTTTAGAATTATGATTGCTTACAGCTAAAACAACTTTCCACCGACATATATATTTTTTTATTTTTTATTTATTTATTTTATTTGACTGAAGTATTAAACGAGCATGCAGTCCACCTGATGGTAAATATGCTGCCTCCCATGGACATTTGCAAGCAACATATAAAAGTATGCGGGCAACACGCCCTTCCATATAAACATAAAATAAAACGTAAAATATGCTTTACGCTAGAAATAGGTGTTTAAGTTGTACCTGTAGTGAAATAGACGATCTAACTAACAATGAATATAAGTAAATCTTTATATTCATGCCAACAATTAACGCGAACCACTTTAACACCTCTTACGCTTGTAAATAAATAATCCTGCATTGCACACCTTTCACATATATTTACGCAAATATAGGAAAAAACAGGGTGACGGTTTCAAAAAGAACTACCTAGTGGGTCTTTTAAGTATTAACGACCTAAAGAAGTACCTTTACCACAAACACAAAGTTAAAACATCAAACAAAATGCACTACGAAAACTTGAACTCAACTTAATCATATAGTTAATTCATTAAACGGTTACACGGCAAATTACCTTCCACGCATGTTGGTACCGCTCATAACGTAAAGCACTTGCAATCTCTATTCAGGAGAGTATCGTTTAACCCTATAAATGCTAATCGCACTCACTGAGTCACCGAACCGCGCTCCATAACTACATTACCCAAACCAGGGGTAGTAAATCATTGGCACGTTTCAAATTAATTCAGTACAGTACCTGACTCTAATCCGTAGTGCAATCAGTCGCTTTTGTGACCGAGCGCGGGTTAACGATCTCTGGAGTGCCAAATAATTTCACTCGGTCCTTTCGAGGTAATTGATTGAGCTGACGACCAATCGGTGGAGTGCAATAAGACTGACTTGACTTCGGCTCCATTTCAAGTATGCAAACGTTTGCTAAAGAAACGAATGCACAAAGCAGTGGCGAAGTAATGAAGCAGCTACTATTTTTCCCGACTGCGTCAGTTTGGTGGTATTTTTCTAGCGTATGTTCATTTATTTGGCACGCACAAAGCCCAAACGGCTTGACGTTTTGTAACATATTGAGTGCGTTCCATTAGGCATTTACAACACTCTCGTTTACGACCGCAGTTTTTCCCGTTCCATTAGCTTGTGAGCGTTACACTGACGTAGTCGCTAGTGGAACGGTCACTTCAACTCACCTTTTTAGATCATCGTGGGCTTCGCGTGAGCGTAAGTCATGACGTCATAAGTGACGTTTTCGCGGCGACCACAACGACCGCGGTCGTCATTTGGAACAACTAAAGGAGCGTTTTGAACGTTGTGAGCGCCTTCTGGAACGCAACCATTATGACATATCATTGGAATCGACTTTGCAAAATGACATAGGCTATACATTTTTTCAATATGGTTTGCGGTTAGAGAAAAATAGATGAGAGAGACGTTTTCTTTTAATATCTTAACAATATATCAATTTATATTGAAGGGTAGTAAATAGAAAATTAAAAAAAATATTAATTATCAAAAAAAAAAACAAAATATCCGACTGCAATTTTACGTTGTAGCAGTGGGGTTTTTTATTTTTATAATAATTACTATTCTAAGCTCACTACTGAAATCAGGGTTTTTTTATAATTATTTTCAACAACAAAACAATTTACTTTCAAATTCATTTTACATAGTATGCATTTCCTTCGTGTAAGTTTCTAACAATGAAAAAAGACGTGTAGTCAGACAAAAAGAAAAAAAATCCAAGATTATTTTTAATGTTTTCATTTAAACATTCGCGAATGCGAATGCGAATATTCAGTTAACATACCTATAGAAGTAGTGTAAGGGGCGGTAAAATGAAGATCATTCGACTTTTTAACCTATTGCATAGCTTTTATCGCGGGCTTTGAGCGCGGCGAGCCAATCAAGAAATTCCGTAACGTAAAAACCTAACTCCCACCCCCTCCGCCTATCATGTAACGTGGCCGAGCGTTCGCTTAACGTACATGTATTTGATATCACAGTAAGAAGCTCGCACGGATCGAGACGAGCTGCTCGGAAATCAGACGAATATGTGAGCAGCTGTTTGTGAGAAAGTATATAGTATCAAAGAAAAATCTTGGATTGATATCAAAGAAAAAAATGGTGGGTAAATAATTACACTTGCATAAGTTGATAAAATTGCCATGCAATAGCTTTACTGCGGCAGTCCCCGAGTGCCGCAATTTTTTTTTCATTTCAAAGTCATTTAACCCGAAGGTCACGAAATACTTAACCGTTTTTCGCATTAAGGTACTAGGATCACCGTTATTATTATTAGAGAAATTTTCAGAAATTCACTCACTGACGCTTGAAGCGTATATTTCTCACTCGTAAGAAAATGTACGCGGAAATGCTGGTTAAAATCCTGTATAAATAAATTCATACAAAAGTAGACGCTACGTATGCATGATAAGGTACGGTTGATTGTACCTTATCATTTTACCTTCAGAATTAATATTATCGTAATACATAAGGCACTCAAGTAGAAATTATATTAAACAGCTGCGACTTAGGAGATCGCTTAAATATTGTGCGTCTTACACACACGACGGGTGTTTGCTGCGTTAAAATTATATTGAAACATTAATAGGCACACTATATACAAAAAAAGCCGGTTGCGTTCCTTTGGAGATCCCGGAGTCCTCTTTATAGCGCCGAGGACGGCCACCGAGGGGGTTTTAGTGCGCTAAAAATCCCACATAACCCTGCGTCGCTCCCACGGCATCGTGTACCTTTTGAAGGTTTCCCCTCAAAAACAAAAAATATACAAAAATATGGCGACGGTCACTTTTATAAATAGCAGGTTCCGGGTTCGGTCTCAATACATTGATAAATCAATTGTCAATTTGTGCAAGAATTTCTCTTCATCATATGGACAGAGGAGGACTATTCCTTTGTAGATTTCTTCTCGCTGCGCTGAGGATGGTCATCAAGGGTTTTCTTACAGTAACCCTCCCCCCCCCCCCTCCTTCCATCGATAATGGAATGTAAAGGGTCCGGTGTGGTGATGTGAGGTCTCAAATAGCAAAACTCCGTCTTTATTATCAAATGAAAGTAGCAAACAAACATGCAGTCCACCTGATGGTCAGTGGTCACTGCCGCCCAAGGACATCTTCATATAGAACATGAATTCTATCTGAAGTCGATCATAGATGCGTTGCTGCTCCCGAGAACTAGAATGGTCGCCTTATATAAAAGTGTGCTGGCAACCACACACTTCCATTAAAACGCATGAAATGCTTCCAGCTTAAATATATGTGGCTGTGGTACCTCCCCGGTCGTAGGTCTACCACCTCGTAAAAGTTATATAAGAATTAGGTCTCTATAGATTACATATGTTAGTCGCTAGTTTCAGACGTCAGGGAATAAACGCAGAAGGAGACATATATTTATTAATGAAAATGTAATAAAAACAAGTCACACTTTTTTCTTGAAAATAGGATTAATCATAATGCAAATTATATTCCCTTTCTTAGACACTACGGTCATCTTAAAAACAAATTTTCCGTAGAAAAATGAAGTTCCCAAGTAGTCATGTAGGATTTGCGTAAAATTTAATGCAGTAAAATATGTTCCCTGAAAAATAAAAAAAATACGTTAAAATATTTACGTATAATTTTTTTGTGACGTCAACGGCAACACATTGGACACCCATGTCATGGAGACATAAAAAATAATAGGTTTGCCATATTTGTACGTCATCTAAAACTTTAGAATGACAGCAGAAGTTAATCGTAATATCTGTATAACGCTTTCTACACTCAAATCATCAGATTTGTCTGACCAGAAATCGAATATGGAGCCGGTGACCGTGACACGGATAATCAATGGATTTTTATTTTAAACAAATATCTTAGATTTAAGACTAGGACAATAGGAGCAGTGACAACCTTGTTATTGAAACTCGGTCTCTCAATCGAGGGTTTGTGTTTAAAAACACAGGCGCCCACCTTAGTTTTTTGTAAAATTATGTAAGTAATAGAAATATTTTTTCTCTCCTTTACGGCACACGACAACATCGTAAGGAAAATACCTGAAAGTTCCCTAATAACAGTTCTCAAGGATACCAATACCATATAGGGTACCAACTCTTACTTAACTAAAACGGTGAAGTATGGTCTGAATCTTTGTCATTCTGAGAAAATCTGTGCCCAGTAGTGGGACATTTATGGGTTGTCGGCGTTCTAACTCTGAATGTTCATGTATTCGTTTTACCCGACTGCTGCATAAGTACGGTATTTTTTTCGATCGTATACACTACATAGTAACAAAGTCGCTTCCCGCTGTCTGTCCCTATGTATGCTTAGATCTTTAAAACTTCGCTACGGACCGGTATGTTAACCGCTCTGTCACCTGGGTCGTCAAAGGGGAGGAGGAATCTGACGACCCGCATGGCGGAACGGTTACCATACCGGTTTGACGCGCAATGGGTCCCGGGTTCGATTCCCGGCCAGAATGATAAGTGTAGATTCATGTTCTGGGTCTGGGTGTTTGTGAATTCGTCTTGTGTGTCCATGGTACCCACGACACAGGAGAAATTCCTAGTGTGGAGCTATGAGTGTCGAAAGCGTGTGGAATGTTTTTTTTTTATTCTCTTGACAATACGGGTGTCAAATGCAAGCTATTAAGTAGAATATTGCAAATAAATATGTATTAAATAAATATGTATTAAAATACTTTTAAATTACTGTTTTGACGCGAATTCCAAAACAAAATGCGACACATGTATTATATAAACAATCAGTTTTTTACAATTTACTTGAGTGTGTCAATGGCACTAACGACATACGCAATAATTATAAATTCCAGTAAAAAATATAAAAGACACGCTTTTGTGTAAAAATATTTTTTTCATTATTATTGCATGACATCGGTCCTTGATAAGTGTGTGAGTAATAAAATTACAATTTTTATGCTATCATATGATTTTACGAATGTACAAAGCGTTACTTATTTTTATTAATATTCGTGTTCCCTACTCACCTTTTTCACTAAACAATTCTGTGTTCCCAAGTAGGACTCGAAGATCTTACTCATCAAGTAATTTTGACAAGGTCTGCTGATCAAATTGTTATACAGTAATACTTTGCGGTTGCCCTTGATTGCGTATAAAGACATTTTTACCTAGAATTTTTAAGAAGTACAAATAGTAAGTAATCAATATATACACACATTTCTATTATCAAACAACATCATGCAATTTTCATAATAAGACTTTTATCTGAAGTCACAGATTCTTTGCTGCTCGCGTGGACTTAAATAGTCGCTTCATATGAATGTAATCCAGAATTCATAGCTCACCGCGCTGGCCAATTGCAAATTGGTGGACTTCACACATCTCCAAGAACTTTTTTTAAAGAAGTCTCAGGTATATAGGTTTCCTCACGAAGTTTTCCTTCACCGAAAAGCAGTGATAGTTAATTTCTAATGCGCACATAATTTTAGAAAAACCAGTGGTGCGTGCCTGGGTTTGAACCTCTCTGCTATATTAAGCTATCTCTGCTCACCTGGTAGGTATAGCCATAGATAAATATTTTTACACATAGAAATAGCTACTCATTTATCACCAAGGTCATATTGCAAACAAAAAGAAATAACTAAAGAAACTCACTACCAAATAACAAGCTATTAAAATTTCCATGTACCGTTAAGTTACTTTAAACAATTTTCAATTGAAGCTATTTGCATATATAAATATTCTAGTTTTAAATACATTCTGTACATGATCCCAGGCAACTGTTCTATTTAGATATCTAGAACCTAAATTCATTAGGTGGTTTGTATAACTATGGGTCCAAGATTAAACATATTTTACATGCGGGTAAGATATTCACAAACATAGACCGCGTAATTGGATAGACCCCTCATCAAATAAATTATTTATGAGACGTGTTATTATTTATGTCTTACAGTAACATAAATGTTTGCCGAGTAATTAGGAAAATTATGTTATTTAGGTTTCAATATTTTAACCGACGTCTAAAAATAGGAGGTTCGCAATTCAACTGTTTTGTCGTGACAACGACTGCACGCACCAACATGACTCATGTGGCGTTACCTTGCTCTGAGGCGTTCCGTTTAAGGCTTGAATTGCAAGCTAGAGCGCGGAACGAGCGGCAAAGAGGCACAATCGGCCTCCGCGTTCGGCAGCGGTCGACATCTGTCTCTCTCCTATTTGAGTGAGCGATGCGTCCGCGTGGACAGCTGCTATACAGTAATACATTTATATGCTTTGTCAAGTATGACGTTGTCACAATCAACTAACGTCAGTGAACCGACTTTACAGACAACCATTTTTTTTAAAGTAGTGTACTTTTATAGTCAGCCCATTGAAGTCCCTCGGCTGAGAACGCGTTTTTCAAAATAGGAATGCTTATGACATTAGGCTGGCGCATTGGTCAAGTCTGAATTGTTAGACATGTGCGAATTTACTTTTAGAGACCCCTCAGATTTGTAAGTTTCCTCACAATGGTTTTCTTCGCCAATCTCTCATTCAAAGAAATTGACAAGAAAAGAAGAATATAAACGGTGGTGGTTGATGGTGCAGAACCGATGTAGTCTGACCGGGGAAGTACCACCGCCATACCTATTTCTAACGTGAAACATTTCTTGCGTTTCGATGGAAAAGTGTGGTTGTCGGCACACTTTCACACGAGGCGACCATCATACTCCTCGGCAGTAGCAACGCATCTGTGATTGACTTCAGATGGAATCCTGATGAAGTTGATTGCAGAGTTCGATGGGCGGTAGTGACCTCTTACCATCAGGTGGACTGCATGCTCGTTTGCTACTTCAGTCAGATAAAAAAGGTATAGATTAGTAAGCATCTAAGTGATATTACATTAAAACATATTGCTTATAGTCCGTCTATTTACATTTTATTACAAGCCCATTTCATCAGATTATCAAGTCTATGGGAGAACTAGATCAAATATTTGTTCGAACCGCCCCACAAGCTAGCCCTAAATGATAATTTAATTTAAAATTCTTGATACGTGCAGATTTTGAAACAAAACATTTGACGTAAACATATTTAGCTAATTGACTTTTACATTTTGATATAATCAAAAATAATACCAGTAGAGACCTTTGCAGCAGTAATATAATTATTTTGTGTTAGTGTGATGCAAAATTGTTCACCAGACTCACACACATCTATAATGGAAAGATGGTATACACACAAGGACTATATCTGACTATACATGTTATCATGTGTTGTTCAAACATGAAAAGCAACATTTACATAGGTATATGTTACAGCAAGGTACAGTGGTTGAAACTTGCCCTCTCAATCTGGAGGTCCCAGGTTCAAACCCAAGCTCGCAAGTTTTATGTGCGTATTAGAAACGAATTATCACTGCTTTTCGGAGAAGGAAAACATCATGAGGAAATCTAAACCCCAGAGAGTTCTTTAAAAAAAAAAGTTCTCGGAGGTGTGTGAAGTCCACCAATTCGCACTTGGCCAGCGCGGTAGCCTATGACTTAAAACTCATACCGAGAGAAGAGCCGTGCCCAGCAGTGAGACAATAATGGGTTGACAATACAATTTAAGATGGTAGAAGCAGCATGATACAACTGGAGAGGTGCCACCATCATACCTTTGATAACATGAAAATTTGTAACGTTTTTTTGGGTGGGTATAGGTGAAGGTTCACCAAAAAATGATGGCACCATCTTAGTCTTATTTATTTATTTTTATTGGATCACCAACACAAGTAACAGCAACAAAGTTATGTCTTGTAATATTTCTCTTAACAATTTTTAACTGTACTTATGATTATAAGGTAATCACAGCATGCTCAGAACATCTAGTAAAATTTAAATAACATATAAATTGTCAGAATTAAAAATAATAAAATGTAATAAATGAGAAAATTAAAATACAATTTGTCAAAAAATCTGAAATGTCATTAAATTAAATTAAAATGTCATGAAATTATTTTTACAGAAATTAAAAACTTGAATAAATATTATGTAAAACGTAAGTTTGGCAAATTAGTGCTTTACATCTTTTTTAGCTTGGACTTAAATTCGCAAATGGTATCAAAATGTATATCAAGACTTGGATTTTTCTTGGCATGTCTTCTTCAGGAGTCTTCAGGAGTGGCAATGCATCTGTGATTGAGTTCAAGAAGAACCTGCGTTTTTTGGGGAGTTGATTACAGATAGGCATGGGCTGCAGTAATCACTTACCGTCAGATGGACTGCATGCTTGTATTTTTAATTTAACTTCATGACTGCATAGTATAAAACAAAGTCGCTTCCCGCTGTCTGTCCCTATGTATGCTTAGATCCTTAAAGCTACTCTACTGATTTTGATGCAGTTTTTTCAATTGATAGAGTGATTCAAGAGGAAGGTTTTATGTATAATACCTGCATAATATAGTGGACAACCCTTGATAATTTTAAATTTTTGGCTTTTAGGCAGAACGAAGTTCGCCGGATGAGCTAGTATTAAAATAAAACTCATTTGCTGTGGCTAGAAGAGATTTACGAAGTTCAAGAGATGGTTCGCAGTGTCTGTTTTAAAATTCATTAGACTTACAGCATACTTTTTTTTTAAATATTAAAGTAGCAAACGAGCATGCAGTCCACCTGATGGTAAGTGGTCACTGCCGCCCATGGACATTTGTAAGCAACTTCATATAGAACATATGTTTTATCTGGAGAATCACAGATGTGTTGCTACTACCGAGGACTATGATGGTCGCCTCATACAAAAGTGTGCCCGCAACGACACCCTTCCATTGAAACGCAAGAAATGTTTCACGCTAGAAATAGGTGTAGCAGTGGTACCTTCCCCGGCGAACTACACTGGTTCTACTACCTTTACAACTTATATACAGACTCCCGGTATATACTTATTCCAGCATTAACTCAACTTCTATAAGACTAAAACCAATCAATTACATCATCAACCGTCACGTCGTCCGCGAAACTGATATTGAGAGCTCCTTTGTAGGAATTTGCTTCTTTCACAAGCGTTGTGGTGTATTCGGCCAAGTTGATAAGCTTTGGACCTCTGCAAGTGTGATACTGCTCCCATTCCACTATATAAGGTCCCTGTTAAAAATACAAAAACATTATTCTTAATTGTATAACTATCGAAGAGAATACAATGTACACATCGTTCACGGAACTAGCAATGTACTAGTTCCGTGAACTAGTACAACTCGGAACTAGTAGGATGTCACTAAGTAAATCTAATAAATAATCATGCATGAATATTAGAACCAAACAAACGTGTTTGCAAAATACACGCACATTGATTAAAAATTAAAGAAGAGTGGCATGATTTGACCTCATTTTTAAAGTGAAACTTCTTTATCGGGGTTGTTGAAGTGAAATGAAACTTCTTTATAGGGATTGGAAAAAAATTTAGTGTAACATTTTTTCGTTACGCGCCAACTTTTTCTGTTACGCACCATCTTTTTCTTATCCCTACCACGCGTGATATTAGATAGATTATTATATATTAGATTATTAGATAAAATAAAGTTTAATAAAAGCCTTTTATTAAACTTTATCTAATTTAACTTTATTTAACCAATTTCTGTAAAGTTGCATAGGGCAAATTATTTTTTGAAAAATAACGTCATAAAGAAGTTTCACTTCTTACGAGTGTACGCTAGTACACGCACACATTTTTTTGATTAAGACTAACCTCTCCAACGGGAAATATACTTACACAAGTATACTAATCCAAAAGAGCAACAAAGCATTACTTTATCACCTGATTGTATGCCTACTGCCGCCCATGGACATCAGTAATCAATCACAGTTACAGATGCGGTCTTCTCTGAAGACAGAGTGTGTACGCTTCGGCCAAGTATGTCTCCGCTTCCACATACTTAATATTAGAATACCATTAACATGTTATTTTCTGTTTACGAGACAGTTTTAGGCTATATTCAACCGCACTTGTCAAACGCAAAAAAGCATACTTTACACACACCTTAAAGCATTATTTAGAGAATTATCTGGTGTTTACGTTTTCTTAAGATTTTTCCTCTAACATTAAAGCAATGATAATTAATTTCTAACACCCACATCATTCTAAAAACTACATTACTACAATCCAAAGACTTGGCATGTGACTTTACCCTAGTAGCTATTGGACGTGCCCCACTGATTTTATTTTAGTTTAATCAATGCGTATGTTTAAAATTTGTATATTTAAAAAATGATATCTTTTGTCATAGGTGTTTACATAAATTTATATTGCATTTTTAGGAATTTATGTGACCATAGATATTTCCAGAAAGTGAGTAGGTTACGAGTTACTTCATTTCGAAAATATAACAATGTATACATATTGGTACCCATGACTGTATCCATGAAATTATTTTTTAGCTTTTAGTACATTTATCTGCAATATAAAACCGTTTAACTTATTTTTTTTTCTTTTTTATTTTTAAGTCTTTAGTTTTTATTTCTCATTATATTTTAATTCATTGAGTGCCTCATTATTGCAAGGTTTCTTGCCTGTTAGTTAATTGCAGTTACACTCTTCAATACGTAATCTCTCCAAAGATCTTAGAATGAGAAATAAAAACTGAAAACTACTAATGCAAAATGTTTTTACCTTTTACCTTACCTTAACTTGGGTGGTGTACCCCTAGCGAGGTATCATTTTTAGCCACCCTAACGCCACACAGTCCTCGACAGGATACCAGATCTTGACTTGGGTGGAAGATTCATATTGTAATTTTGTATAGTATACTCTAATAAACTTACTAAGCCCTTTATTTTGATACCCATATTGATGGGATTGAAAACTACATTATCCGCCATTTTGTAGCAGTGGCCATCTTTAATTTTATTTTGTATAGTGCACTGAATTCTACTTGACAATTCTACTTTCTTTCCCGCTGTCTGTCGCTATACACGCTTAGATCTTTAAAAGTAAGCTATGGATTTAAATGCAGTTTTTTTAATAGATAGAGTGATTCAAGAGAGAGGTGGTAGAACTAGTGTAGGAAGTTCGATCGGGGAAGTACCAACGCCACACCTATTTCTAGCGTGAAGCATTCCCTGCGTTTCGATAGAAGGGTGTGGTTGCTGGCACACTTTCACATGAGGCGACCATCCTAATCCTCGAGAGTAGCAACGCATCTGTGATTGACTTCAGATGGAACCCATGTTCTGTATGAAGTTGATTAGAGACATCCATGGGTGGCAGTGACCACTTACCATCAGGTGGGCTGCATGCTCGTTTGCTACTTCAGTCAGATAAAAAAAAGGTTTTTGTGTATATTACAAGCGTAATATAGAGGAGAAATACTGATAATTTAAGATTTTTGACTTTTAGGCGGAACGAAGTTCGCCGGGTCGACTAGTATAGAAATAAATGTAGCGGTAACTCTCCGAAATTGTACTACTTTCAGCTTATTTATGATTACTTTACTTTGAGTACATTTCTTTTTAAACTGGTAGGATTCTTGGTAGTCTTCAGTATTACAATATTTTTTGTTATACATGCCATATTGTAATCTGAAGCGTGTGGTAAGCAGTCATCTACTCGAGAGGTTGTAAGTTGTAGGCGGCTGCGCTTGTCAAGAGGACTGTAATATGCTCGTTTATTACTTTAATCTCGTGAACTTACATAGTTATAAAATAACAAAAGTAAAATTATATTGAAGCGTTTATCTTCTGTAATTAATTACCATTCACCGCTGTTTAAAGGTGTCGGTTACCAAAACGTACATACATAACCAAAAAAACTTACATAGTTATCCGACGTTTTTTCAATAAAATCAGCCCGGGCGAAACACACGGAAATGAGCAGGAAAATAGGGAATTTCGCGGAAAACATTTTCAATAAACGAAACACACGGCTGTATTGAAAGCCGAAACCAAATGGAGACCAGAATTATTTTTATTAATGGATATTTAATATACGCCCGCAATTTATGATGGTATCTGCTTGTATGGAAATTAATCTTTTTTTGCGTTGGACAAATAATTTTAAAACAGTATATTAATATTATGCTAACTCAGTTATTAAAATTTCAGACCATCTACAGTATCTTGTATTACGGTATTATCATAATCCACATGATGGATTGGTCCCTACACCAATCTGATACGCAGAGAGTTCCGGGTTCGAACCCGGGCGGCCACACACATACATAATATCTGAGTGAAGAATTTAGATATCTCTTCTGGGTCTGGATGTTGAGATAGTGACCATTGCCCCAAAGATAAATGAAAAATCCAAGTTTGGGCGCAATAATCGTAGAAAGCGTTTAATACGATTTTATACAAATATATACAAGTTTATCCCCGTGGCTCTACCCGCTTCGATATTTTAAGCTAATGTTTTCTCTTTGGAAATTACCACTCATACTCATGGGACATAAACATAACAACCTTATATGTATTTAGAATTAGAATCATAATCCTTTGACCATGCCCGAAATTGGGATATACATTAAAGCTCATATATGATGTGGAGTGGAGAGACTTGTAAGTATGTAGGTACTAATATCGCATTTTCGATAAGCCTTAAATTAATATAGATACAACTCAAGCGTGATAACACTCAAATAGCAATTAATGGAATAATCTGCCCAATGAACTGTATTAGTAATTATAGATGACGAGCGTGAAGCATCAAGGTCATATGTATTAAATCATAATTAGTGTTATTACTACGGAAACTAAGCGAAACTCCATTATATCTAAAATGAAGCTATTTATATATTACTGCCGTAAAGAGTGGATAGAGTAATCGACATATTTGTGTAAATAAAGCACGCAGTAATTTACTAGTCACCCGTCGCAATGGTCGAAATTGGACTAAACTTCATATTGTCCAAAGTAGCACCAATATCTCTCTAATTTAAGTAAATAAATTGTAATAATTTTCAAGTTATTTTGAACGCATCCGTTAAAGGTCATACAAGGTTATTTACTAAGCTGCATTTAAAAGCAATAGCGGGTATTTTGACAAAAACATCTGACATTTTTGACGTTGTGTTTTCATAGTAAGACTTTATTATTTATGTGTTTGTGACAAATGCACGGTAGTGTGTGTAATGTCTTTTAGTTGATTTTATGTTTGTTTCATGCATCATTTGAAAAAAATATTAGTATTGCGCAATCCTTCTCTACATCAACTTTAACCGTGCGTAATTTCATACTCCTCCGATTAAGGCAAGTATCTTAGAAACGAATCACAAATTTTTGCTTAACGTATTAATATATAGATTATTGCAAAATTGCGTTTTTGAGCATGGGTGGAAGAAAAGAGTTTTTTTTTCATCAGACGCCGGTAAAAGCTTAACGTTAAATACGTAAGTGCGCTAGATTAGGCCATTCAGTTTACACTATAATTATCTAGCACGTGCTTTGTTAGAGTTTGTGAAAGTTAATAATTAATTCAATTAAAATAGAATAACCAACTGTTATTGACCACGACCGCGTTTAGGCACCACGTTTAGGTCATAGACTACCAATTGGTACTTGGCCAGCGCGGTGGACTGTGGCCTAAAACTCTCTCATTCCGAGAGAAAAAGAAGTCGGACAATAATGGGTTGTACCTGACTTTTATCAATGTGCCGATGCGTGAATCAATGTGCGTCGTGTACTCAGCAAGAAGTTTCCAATTGAGCAGGGCGGGCTCCCGTTACCGACAGTAGTGAACGCTATGGTCGGCGGCGAGAGCGCATGGGTCTCTGCCGCCTCCATCAGCGAGCGAATTATGCTCGCGAAGGAGAAGTTAGAAGGTAAGAGGGAGAGGGAGGCTCTCCACGCACGTCTCTCTCCTTAGGAAGAAAAGGCACCAGGCGCCGGAGGAACAATAACCTCCGGCTCTCATAAGCGCTGGCCCGAGTACGTAGCATGTCTGTATCACCCAGCCTCCAACCTTCCAGTAAAGAAGTTCCAGGGGCCACCGCAAAGGGCGAGCTGCTGAGCTGCAGTGAAAAGAATGCACAAGTGTATCCATGGCGCAAGCTGTGGAAGGGACACCGGCAATGGTGTAGTCAGTACACTATGGAGACCAGACACCAACACACCCTCTCCATTGCCCAGCGGAGAGAAGCCTATGAAAGGTAGCCTGACGTAAAAAAATGTTATCTAATTGGTAGACAAAGTAGTAATTTCGTGTATGTAACATTACTTATTGGAATTCTGATTGCTATTTTGGTATAAAATTGTATTTTTATGTAATAATTCAACATTAACTGAATACATTGTACTAGTTACCCGTCACAATGGTCGAAATTTGACCGTAATTCAACTCAATAACGAAGTTTCTAGTGACTAAATGTAACATGAATAGTTCTCAATTTCAAATACATTTTAATGTGATACTATAAATAATTCTAAAACAGTTTATATGAGCTACAAAGGTTTTAAACATTCTACAGTGAATTTTCTAGGTAATTGAAAACTCATTAAAAAGAAAGAGAGGTTTAATTGACTAAGCTGAACTATATGCAACACAAATTTAATAATTCTCTGTCCGCTTAATTTTCTTAAAAAAATGTACGTTTTCACTTCACTGATTAATATGCAAACAGTTAGATAAATAAAATTATCAATATATTTCGATGTAGGTATAAGGATTGGCTAAGAATTAGAAAATAGTTTTAAAGGGCTGATTACACACTTATTTCTAGCGTGAAGCAATTCTTGCCTTTCAGTGGAATAGTGTGGTTGCCGGTTTACATGAGACGACCAAGTTAGTCCTCAGAAGTAGCAACCGTTACATACTGCAGATAAAATTCCTAGTCTACTGAGTATGTTCTATCTGTTGTATCGTGTGATTTTAGTTTGGAATAACACTATTCTTCTCAAGATGTCCCAGATAGAACCAGTGTAGTTCGACCGGGGAGTACCACCGGCTATTTCTAGCGTGAAGCAGTTTGTGCGTTTCGATGGAAGGGTGTTGTTGCCGGCAAATTTTCACGTGAGGCGACCACCACAGTCCTTGGGAGTAGCAACGCATCTGTGATTGACTTCGGATAGAACCCATGTTCTATTTGAAGTTGCTTACATACGTCCATGGGCGGCAGTGACCACTTACCATCAAGTAGACTCGCTTGCTACTTCGATCAATTAAAAAAATATATATTGTAAGAGGGATAAATCCAGGAGACGTGGAGCGTCTCCCTTTTAACATAAACACCAACTGCGGTCACCAAAATCTATGTTAGACGGTGACTATTAGAAAAAACCTTAATTATGGTAAGAGGAAAGGGTTCTATTTCAAGCAGTAAACTTCGAAAGGGAGGTCTTGTGATTTTAATTTTAACCAAAGGTATAAGTTACAAATTATGGTATTAAAATTATTTCCACTATTCTATATAAAGTTTCCTGACCTGCTAATTACGTGACACTCTATATAATTATTATCATTAATTAAGAACAGAAAAACAATTCGTAAGAATAATTAATTTTTAAAAGCTTTCCGGTAGATTAAGCTACGCTCATTTCCGAGTACGCATAAATATTCATGAATCGTGACGTCACTTGTTAAATTTTAAATCTATGAGTCGGTTTTTAAAAAAAAATAAAGTTTTTCGTTCTACACTAGAACATTACAGTAGATGTTATGGACACACATCTATATATTAATATGTGAACTTGTGACGCATTTTTAAGATACTTGCCGTGGACGAAGGAGTATGAAATTTTAATATTTTTTTGAAATAAAGCATAAAAAATTACGTAAAATCAACTAATACTACATTACACTCATTACCTTGCATTTAACACAAATACATACATAATAAACGAAATAGAACTGAATGTTCTATTTCGTTTATTATGTATGTATTTGTGTGTCTTACTAACACATAACGTCAAAAATGTCAGATGTCTTTTTCAAAATACCCGCTACTGCTTTTAAATGCAGCTTAGTTATTAAATCTCATTTTACTTTAAACAGGTGCATTCAAAATAACTAGAAAATTATAACAATTTATTTAAATTAGAGAAGCATTGGTGCTACTTTGAACAATATGAAGTTTAGTTTTTTAATTTAAATTACGGTCGAATTTCGACCGTTGCCACTAGTACTAGTACTAGTTGCTACTGGTGACTAGTAAAGATAAGTATATTAACGGCTACAGCAAGAAACAGTATCTAAATTCATAATTTAGAAGTCTAGCTGCCTGGCGCTCAAATCTGTAACTCTCTGTATATTACCGACATGTATAATAATAGCTTTCAGCCACGCTGTTTAAAAAATGATATAATTAAATGATAATGATATGTCGGCGCGACACCGCGTATTTATGAAAAACACGTCGCCGATAATAATTATTTTAGTTTAAAGATCGAAAATTGTTTGTTTATTGAATTAGCAACATTTAATGATTTTTAGAATTGTAATTTAGTTTACCCTCCATAAATTTATTTTTGTCACACCACCAAACATTGTTATAAAAAGGCGAGCGAACGCCGGTAGAGGGATTATCATTATATTAATACGTGAAGCAAAAACTTGTGAAGCATTTTTAAGTAACTTACCGCGGATGGAGGAGTATAAAATTTTGCACGGTTATAGTTGACATAGAGAAGGAGTGCAGAATGTTAATATTTTTTTCAAATAATGCATTTTTCATACGTAAAATCAACTAAAAACACATTACACACACTGCCTTGCATTTGAAAAAACACATACATAGTAAACGAAATAGAACATTCAATGTCATAAATATGAAAAAACATATCGTCAAAAATGTCAGATGTCTTTGTCAAAATACCGCTATTGCTTTTAAATGCGGCTTAGACAATTAAACCTCTTTTTTATATTTAACGGGTGCGTTCAAAATTACTTAATTTTTTTTACATTTTATTTCAATTTGAGAAATATTGGTGCTACTTTGGACAATATGAAGTTTAGTTTTTTAATTTAAATTAAGGTCGAATTTCGACCGTTGCGACGGGTCACTAGTTCTTGTTTAACCGTCGAAGCGATCACACCTCCTCAATTGTAAATAAATCGAAGAAGTTTACTGCTGTGTTTTACTTGAAATCATCAAGAAGAATAATAATGGAGACTCCTGGCCTTCCTGACGTCTCATCTCTCATCTCACTTCGATAGATATAATATATGATATAATTAAACAATTCATATTATGCAAAAACAATATGATCTATTCTATACTACCTTCATGTGTATTGATACATACAACCAATACTCATTGCGAGTTGCCTAAGTAGATGATTTCCACTGAACCGTAAAATGCGCAAAAATTCAATATCTTCTACTTTCTCCCCCTCACACGTTACAGTATTAACGAAGGAGTGAAAAGGACAAATCATGAGAAGATCACGTGCCATACGGAGTTCCGACGCAACGCTCATCATCTAAGAAAACAACCCTTTAAGGTTACTTTGCCCTCTTAGATATTATTATACTCACTGAGATGTTGGTGCCTCGTTTGAAATTGACACAATATTGACTACTAGACACTAAGTAGTAGTAAGTAACTGTATAGTAATGTTTTTTTTTTTTTTTTGATCTGATTGAAGTAGCAAACGAGCATGTCCACCTGATGGTATGTGGTCACTGCCGCCCATGGACATCTGTAATCAACTTCATACAGAACATGGATTCCATCTGAAGTCAATCACGAATGCGTTGCTACTCCCGAGGACTATGATGGTCGCCTCATGTGAAAGTGTGCCGGTGTGCATGTGTTATATAAGGTAAATTGTAGATACTGTCTAATAATATTTCTTAAAAAAGATGAGGAAATCATTAAATAAATTTGACTCTACAAATCGTGGTCCGTATTAAGCGTATTAAAATTAATATTGCGGTGTTAAGAAAATAAATATAATTTAATTAAAAAAATTATTTGTGACATTCAAAGTTATCCTTACCACGACTTTTGGATTATTTTCTATGTCATAGCAATCCAAAAATAATGATTTTATGTCAAAATTAATTCTATGATCAGTTTAGTTATATGTATGCACTTCGAAATTGGCTCTACTTTTAACTATTGCATTTTAATAACAATTACCATTACTTTTATTATGATTTAGTTAATCCAGAAGATTTGGTTTTAAAGACTATCATACAGAGTATCCTGTTCATGCAAAAGTCTAAAATGTCTGCATAATTCATTAATAGAATTCGATTTTCGTCCACGCAAAGGCATATTTAGATTTCTAATGTGCATTCATGTGTAATAGTTATTGTTTCGTTTAGCTGATATTTACTTCTAGCGTGAAGCGGTTCTTGCGTTTTGATGAAGGGTGTGGTTGCCAGCATACTTTTATATGAGGCGACCATCTTAGTTCTTGGGAGAAGCAACGCATCTGTGATGGACTTCAGACAGAACCCTTTGTTCTATATGAAGTTGATTACAGATTACCATCAGGTGGACTGCATGCTCGATTGCTATTTCAATCAGATATCTATTAAAAATATAGAAACGGAAATATTCGTATGATATTGATTTGGAAACCGCATTTATGCATTAAGCGTAGAACGGCCATTTCATATGTGATGACATTCCGGATTATAGGATTAAATCCACCGTGATCGTAAACCAAACGGAACATCGATATGTATTCGATGCGAAAACATAACGAGAGTTTATGAAATGATATTTACATATAGATAGGATCGTGTGTCTGTTGTTTAAACCTGCTGTGTGATAACGTTTAGAACTTATGCAAGTGGTGAGTTAATTAATTAATATATGTTTGTTAAAGTAGCATTTCTGAAATTTGTTTGTTTGTTCCTAAACTTGTATTTTAATTAAAAAGCGTACAGTGAAATTATTATTATTATTAGATAGTGGAATTATTTTTATTACATGGTGGTTTTTTAATATTTATTACTTCAAAGAAAATATTAACGTATTTCTTGACTTTAAAGTGGATTACTGTATAGTCGTTTTAAAAACATTTGCATATAATTCATCAATTAATATTACTTTAACTACAAAGTACCCTTGTTGTACATAAAAATAATAATAAGTAAGAACTGATGAGAGTTCAGGAAGTTTATCCCACATATGAAAAAGGAAATTAAGTTTTTTTTTTTTTATTATCAAGTCGTACTCATTTAGTGACCGGCTACTGGTCGTTATTTAGTGAAGTAATATGTGTTTTATACCACATAGGTAAACTTGCATGCAAAAAGTAGCGACCTAACAATAAAAACTGGAAAGTACTCGTACAAGTGACTATCTGATAGTAAACGAACGTAATAAAGTTATCAGGTGGCACACTGTCCTGTTAATCTTTAACAAGCTTTGGTCGTGTCTCAAGTTTGGCTCTTATCAATAATTCAACGAATTGTTGAATGTACTAAAAACTCTTCCAGTTCGACACTTTGCAAGCGCTTTCGTAGGGACGATTTGGGGTCTCCGTTAAATTTGTAACAAATCCCAGTCTTGTCTTTTGTAAGCAATGCAAATCTTATCTTTTTGTTTAAGACTCTCATCACTTAGATGATTTCACTCTAAAATCTAAATGCATGAAATCTTCCAAACTCATTTACGACCTATCTAGTGAACTTTGGCTCAAGTCTTCAGCGAGACGACCAACATTGAGCCAATAATGGATTGATTATGATAAGAGGTTAGTTAGATACATATCACTGTAGAGAAGTGATAGCCTAATGGTTGAAACTTACCCTATCGATCGGGAGGATCGAGGTTCAAAACCAGGCACAAACCACAGATTTTTCTAAAATTATGTGCGTACTAGAAATTAATTATCACTGCTTTTCGGTGTAGGAAAACATTGTGAGGAAACCTGCACACCCGAAAGTTCTTTAAAAAAAAGTTCTCGAAGGTGTGAAGTCCACTAATTCACACTTGGCCAGCGCAGTGGACAATGACCTATAACTCTCTCATTCTGAGAGAAGATCCGTGCTCAGCAGTGGGACAATAATGGGTTGATGACGATTTAGATGAACTAAAACACGAATACACTAAATTTCCAATAGACGGCTTCAGAAAATGAAATGCTTTCTTGTTTTTTTTTTTTTATGGCTGGAGTTAAAACATATTAAAGGGCCGTTAAAAAGTTTTCAATTTTGGACTTGTTTTAGATAAAACTATATATTTCACAAAAAAATGATCACTTCTCAAAAATGCAGTAATTCATGCAAAGTAGCTATATCGATATGTTATAAGAAGTAACTGAAATCGTGTAAGTATACAAAGTAGAAGGAAGTAAACAAGGTACTAAGGTCTAATACAGTATGATAGACATCTCAGTTCATATGTGGCGAGACGGGAGATCCTTCCCGCATCTTTATTATTCACACATTCGTGTTGGCACCAATTAAGGGGGACTTTTTATACCACGACAGTATCATTTACATGGACAAAATTGACTTAGATATAGTTAAACTATTAATAAATCAGTTCTGCATTGAGCAGATGAGCAGAGAGCAATCGAGCAAAAACGCAGCACGGCCGTACCATACTCTTTTCAGAGCAATTCGGGCCAATTTCAACCCCCTATAACTTCGTTCTAGATAAAAGTAGAAGCCCAAGTTTTAATACCCAAGAACGCATTGTATGAATACGGTATATTTAAAATTTCATTTAATTTTAACTAGTAATTTATGAATTCAAATTTACCGGTTAGTACAATTGTTGCTCAAATTTCAAAAAAATGTAAGTACATATTATATTAAAAATATATATTTAACAAATGATTTATGAATGCTGACCGTCTTTGTCATTTATATTTGGGTGGCAAACACATTTTAGTACATATTTAAAATACGAAAAGTGCGAACCTATCAATATTCAAAACATACTACATTAATTATTATCAACAAACACATAATATCTAACAGATACTTAACTCTGAACTTATAAATATACAATGGCAGTACTCGAAGGATAACTTCGATCAATTAAGTTTAATTGTTATATCAAAATATGAACTTTAGAGATTTCATGCAAATTAACAATGAACGAAGAAAATAAATAAATAACGTTAGTCGTCATGCCACCTTTAGGAAATTGCACCTTATTTTCAAAATGTGAGACGATGCGCCGCACATAAGAGGTCTACAGTAACTAACCACGCTGTGTTTATATAGAAGCATTTTACCAAGATTGCTCTTTGGCTAAATGGTTTTTGTTTTATTATTTTCCAAACCACCCACAACAGCTGATCTTGTACAATGCGTCTCTTTTTCTTCATGAAGTAGAATAACTTCTAGTGATTGGGGCAATTTGCGTCATGTTGTATATACCCTCCCTTTGTCAATCTTTTCGGTCTATATCAAATTATATGGATGCTAGTATTACAATTTCACGTAACTTTCCAAATTTAAACGAAAAAAGAAATAATTTTTTTGGAGTATAAAAATATGAGTATAAGCTTTAACGGAAGTAGATCTCTATTTCTGCTTTATACCAACAATGATATGTGCTGCTGTGTTCTGGTATAAAAGGTGTTGTCCTTATAGTTCCGGGACTAGAATAGGGCTACGGTATCTCCTGCATGTCGTAAGAGGCGACTAAAAGGGGCTTTTGTGGTTGCGGGCGATAAGATTGGGAGCGAGAACCGTCTAGCCAAGCGACCCCGGGTACGACGACGGCATATAACGCCACACGCCGTCGTAAAAACTAGGAGGCGGACTGAGTACAGATGCTCACTGGGAAGAGCCCGAATGGGGCGTCGCATTCGAAGGACTCCAGTTGTGTCCCACTGGAAAACCCGGGGTTCTCCACACAGCGCTGAGGATAGCCACCGTGGGGGTTTTAGGAAGGTAAAAATCCCACATAACCCGGCGTTGCTCCCAAGGCGTCGGGTACCTTTTGAAGGTTCCCGGAGCTTTAAAAGGGTTTAGCCGCCTCTTACCACGGGCAGGGGATACTGTAGCACTATTCTGATCCCGGAACTACAGGGATGATTAATATATAACACCTTCAATTGAAAAGTAATAATAACGAACATATATTTATTTATTAAAACGAAATCATTATTAATGAAACAGATAATCATTAACATTCACGTGACATACTTTTTACAAGCAAATAATTTGGAACGAATTTCCATCGAAATAATTTTATTGCGAGTCGTAAAGTAGGTTAAGTGGAATATTAAGCGTATGATAAAATATTTATGAATAGCAGAGCAAGCTCTCAACTAAATGCTGTTAAATCTCAACTACCACTTATTCAATGAAATGCAAAACCCTTTGACTGCAAACGTGAATCTTCACTCAATATTGGAAAGCTACTAATATTGGAAACTAGTGAGTAAAATACTAAATTTATATTAAGTTAAAACGATATTTTAGGCTGTGAACAGACCAGTAAAATAATAATAATAAAATAAACGCTTAACAAATGCTTTCTGCACTCATAGCCCCACATTAGGATTTTCTCCTGTGGCGTGGGTGTCATGAACACACAAGACGAATACACAAATACCCAGACGCAGAACATCTAAACTAATCATTCAGATACCTGTCTGGCCGGGAATCGAACCCGGAACCCACTGCGCGTTAGACCGGTAAGATAACCGATTCTCCACGCGAGTCGTAAAAATAATAATACTTATATTTATAGTAACACACTAGGATTTTGTTCTATGGATCCTATGGAAACCTACAAAGACGAATACACAATTTGTTCTATGGATGCTATGGAAACCCACAAAGACTCAAGCAGCGAGACCTAGAAAAAATATAAATTCATCATTTGGATCAACTGGCACAGGATCGAACTCGGAAATCACTGAATGTTAGATCGATACGCTGATTGCTCTGCTACTCGGGTCGTCGGGGTGTGTTTCACAATTGAATGAACACTTTCATGATCTCAAAGATGTTTTGCTTCAATCAAGATCTAAGTTTTTTTGTACAATGAGAGCGAAAGGGAATAATTTAATTTATTTGACAAATTGAGCTAAAATACTCCTAATAAAATAGTGACTAGATTATGCCATAGTCTGTCGCATGGCGAACTAATTTTAACTTTAAACTTTCGATATTACAGTATCCCTCAAAAATTACTAGATCATACTTTCCATTGTTGGTTAGTATAATTCAAATTGATTCAGAGTTTCGGTCATATAATCACCCATGCGCGACAATTGTACAATACTTACTACTTCAAATAGAACTCTTGTTTGATATAAAGTTACTTACAGATGTCAATGGGCGGTAACTTCTTACCACCAGGTTTACCGCAAGTTTGTTTGCTACTTCCATACGATAAAAAGAAAATGTACAACTGTTACATTTAAAATAAATTAACACTGGATCTTTAACAGATATACGAAGTACGTTGTATGAAAGGTAAACAGCCCATAAAAAGAAAACGTAAGTTCATACCTCATTACGTTTTAAATGTTTACGTTAAATGCTTTTTTATCCTTTTAAATGGCCTCATGGAAAATAAAGCAATGTTTTCTAGATAATTTGTCTCCGTAAATATGTAACGGTAAACGAAACAACGTCTATGTGACACCCACTACTAAAGAAGGATTCCAAATAATATGATTAATATGAAATGCAATTGAACTAACAAACATTTATTAACATTCGGGGTCCGGGTTCAATTCCCGGCCAGACAGGTATCTGATTGATGAGTTAAGATTCGTGTTCTGGGTCTGGGTGTTTGTGTATTCGTCTTGTGTGTCCATGGTACCCACGACACAGGAGAAAATCCTAGTGTGGAGCTATGAGTGTAGAAAGCGTGAACGCGTGTTATTTATTAACGTTTTTATTTTAAATTTATAATTTGAAGTAGCAAACGAGGTATCCATAGTTCATTTGATGGTAAGTGGTCACAGCTGCTCATGGATCTGGGTTAGTAACTTTATATAGAATAGAGGTTCTATCTGAATATATTGGCAATCACAGTTGTGGGCGATGTCGACGGCGAAGGCTCATTGTGGAGCTGTAATAATGACGTGAAGACAAAAATAAAACCATGCTAAAAAAGGGCACGGACGATCTGTCTGTGGAGGCGTAGCTGAAATTAAAAAAAGGAAAAAAAGGCAATCACAGATGCGATCATCAATTATCTCAGTCGTCGAGAGTATATCCTCATATTAAAGCGAAACGCAACAACTGCTTCACTATTGAAATAAGGCATATAATATAATTATAAATGATAAATAAGGTACTCGTATATTCAGTCTTTTCGACATAAAATTGCACGAAAATCTAGAAGGTCCAGTCGCAAGTCTACAACAAGCCTAATAGCATGAACTCGCAGCGGATATTGAAGCTCTCGGAGCCAATAGTGTTGGTATTCCGAATTATTCATACGCCGATTTATATCGGAATACCACATCGGGGTTGTCAGTATTGGACTGTCTGAGGAGTGCCCTTATTTACTACAAGTCTCTGCTTGTGCCTTTATTCAGTGCCATTGTCATCATGTAGCCCAAGGTTAGATTTTTGGTCCCTTAAATTTGATTTTCTTTTAAAGACTTTTTATCTGATTGAAGTAGCAAACGAGCATGCAGTCCACCTTATGGTAAGCGGCTACTACCGCCCATGTACTGTGAGCAACTTTATACAGAACATAGGGTCTATCTGAAGTCAATCACAGATGCGTTGCCACTCCCGAGGACTATGATGGTCGCCTCATATAAAAGTGTGCCGACAAACACCACCTTCCATCGAAACGCAAGAACTGCTTCTCGCTAGAAATAGGTGTAGCGGTGGTACTTCTCCGGTCGAACTACACGGGTTCTACCACCTCTATAGACTGAGCGTTATGATACACTTTTGATTGATTATTGCAAAACCTAAACTGAATTTTATGGTGTGGAGACTCATCAGGAAATCTGGGTGGCTATAATTTTTTTTTTTTTTAATCTATCGGTTGACATCCTTACAATGTAGACAGCCTTGTTAGATTTGTGTATTCTATAACCCTATTTTCCTACGTATTTTGTAAACTAACTACAAAGCTTGCTACATATTTAGCTTTTTACAGCTATAAATTTCTTTTCCATTTCCGAATAAGACCTACAGCAAAAATTTTATTGGCCTTCAATTGGTATCATTAGTAACTTTACTGATATTATGAATGCGATAGTTTTTAAGGATGTATGTTTGTATGTACTCGTATGTTACTCTTGCACGTAGCTACTATTGGTGGGATTTTGGTGAAATTGGACAGATAGTTTATGATTTAGAGTTTGCCGATTTTTGTAGCGAAGCAATTACGATACCGGCTGTCATGCAGTAGGTTCCGGGTTCAATTCCCGGACAGACAGGTGAGACAGGTATTTGAATGATGAGTTTAGATTCTTGTTTTGGGTCTACGCTTTTGTGTATTCGACTTTGTATTTGTCCATGTCACCCACGGCACAGGAGAAAATTCTAGTTGGGGGTTATGAGTGTCGAAAACGTTTAGATTCTACTTATTTCGGTGGTAAACATGACTGTAGTAGGCGAAGTCACGGGACTAAGCCAGTATTTCATAAGCCCAGTACTTTCGATTTCATAACAGTCACGTTCGGTTTTGATAATTATTATATTTCACGTAAGTACTCATAGTTTGAGCCGAGTTATTACAGCTACTGAAATTTCAGCAGAACAGCGAAGCTGCGACGTGACCTATTTGTTTCAAGTGAGTTTTAGATACAAATGGGGATTCTACAATGTAGAATATCGATACACACTTGAACTATGTTTGTTGAACTAGTGATATATGAAATTTGTTATTGTGTTTCATAACTAACGCTTGTTTATCTTAACGTATTTATTATCTGCCTTGTTTGTTTACTTACAACTTATTCTTATAAGAATATTTTTCGCTATTATTTGATACCATTAAAGTAACGAAAGAAATCGAACATGGCGATCGAGTTGTTTTTTATGTACGTATAGGTACTTACATACCTTCTTTTGTTTTCGAGGGGGAAACCTTCAAAAGGTACCCGACGCCGTGGGAACAACGCCGGGTTGTGTGGGATTTTTACTTCACTAAAACCCCCTCGGTGGCCATCCTCAGCGCTGCGTGGAGGACTCCAGGATCTCCAGTGGAACACAACCGGAATTTTTCGAGCGCGATGCCTGTTATGATCTATGGACGTCTGTTAGCTACTTCACATAGAACAGAGGCAACCTCAAATTGTCGATGAAGTTGTCAGTCGACAACCACACCCTTCCACCAAAACGCAAGAATTTCTTCACGTTAGAAACTAGTGTGCCACAGATGCTACTCTTGAGAAGTAACTTGAACGCCTTGGATCGGTGTATCTCCCTTACCACAGACCCTTCAGAATACAGAAGCGCTAAACAATGATCTGCGTCCTCGAGAGTAGCAACGCATCTGTGATTGAGTCCATACAGAAAGCTATGCGCTAAGAAATCGTTCGCTTGTCCTATTGGGTTGTTCATTTCGTTTTTAAGGTGAAAATAAAAAACATTATTCTTATTCATTTTTTATAAGAAAAACGAAATAATTCGTGACGTTAGAGGAGTTTACACAAGTTTCTCTCTCTATCGAGCTTCGACGTTAAACCCAGGCCTTTCGGGTGGTCATAAAGAGTTAAATTCGATTAATTTAAACTCCTGCCGATCTCACGTGTTGTTATTCGCCGGTTTGCATCAATTAATCCTCTTATCGTGTCTTTATCAGCTTAAACCGGCCTTCCAGAACGTGGTGCATCTTGGACATCTAAATTGCCGTATCGAATTTTTGCAAACCACTTCTGACACTAGAGTATTATCAACACATCTTCTACATATACATCTGTTAATTTCTTTCTGGCGTGAACAACATTTAGAAACGCTTTGCTATTTTTAAATTCTATGCTTTAGATTACCTTTTCTATAGTAAAAGAGTAAAATATGACGAAAATGCTGCTTATTGCTTTCCATATTTAAAAGGGCATCTACAAAAACTACTGCGTAAAATCAATTGAACTATTTCACACACAAGCCTCGCTTTATTACCTTTCAAAACATATAATTATTATGCGGCTTATGTGTAAATTAATTCGGATCAAAAAATACAACTAAATTCTGTGTGGAGAAAAATGAAATAACTTTCCGAACAACCTAATATATGAATTGCCTTACAGATGTGGGTACCATCACATAGACTGCATGTTTGCTACTTCCATTTAATACAAACTACTTGTTTTTCAACAATTGCGTCATAAGCTAACAATACAAATGAATCCCACACAGAACTACCTGTCTGGTTCAGGTAAGTAGGTACAAGTGTTTGCTTGTAGTAATGCTCACCATCAACATTCAATCAACATTGCTCTAGTTCTGTCCTTGTTCCTGAATCGATAATTAACTTGCATTAACATGTCACAATCTAATCACGGCAGTATGATCAGGCTTGTATAACAAGCTTAACGTGGATAATATGGTAGCAAGGTAAGTGGCACTTCTAAGTACTAATTAAATGCATTCAAAGGCAGTCCGCCTGTTTAACATTAATCTTAGTGTATTAAGCAAATATAATTCAAATGTTTCGCATTTATATTCAGATTTTTTTTTTTTTATTTGATTGAAGTAGCAATCGAGCATGCAGTCCACCCGATGGTAAGTGGTCACTGCCGCCCATGGAAATCTGTAATCAAATTCATACAGAACACACAGATCACAGATGCGTTGCTACTCCCGAGCACTATGATGGTCGCCTCATGTAAAAGTGTGCCGGCAACCACACCCTTCTATCGAAACACAAGAAATGCTTCACGCTAGAAATAGGTGTGGCGGTGGTACTTCCCCGGTCGAACTGCACTGGTTCTACCACCTTCGAGAGAATAACCTTTATTCTTCAAATAAGATGAAAGACAATACATATTGTAATTAGATTCGGCGATACCGTAGTCATGCTTATTTCTGTCGTAAAACAATGTTTTAGTTGGAAATATATATATTAGGTTCTGATTTGTGTTTAGTGACACATATTAGTCATCGATAGATGACGATAGAGATAGATAATAGCACATGTGACATGAACTGTAAGTAAGATTATTGAACTATTTGGGATTATGGCTTTAGAGTAATGTTAACAGAGAGTTGATATATTTTAATATGTAATAGAGTACCCATTATGTACGGTTTTTTGAAAATTGAAATTTCTTAATGACGATCAGTTTTGCCGTTACTGCGATTCGTGTAACTGGACGATGTCGTCGAAATTGAAAAAATAAGAACGCTATACATAACCGGAGTACCCGTTATATTTTAAAATATATGTTTATGAAGCTAGTAACAAGCATTTTTCAAAGCATTGATCACGTAAAGACGTCAACGGCAAAACCCTGTCCAAAAATGAATTTGGCTACACAAATCAATTTCTGACAATTAACTTCCGACTCATCCAATAAAATAATAATAAAGGAGACATGCATAAGTGATTTAGAAAATTTCCCTTACATTATTTTGTCAACATATTGCCAAGCGAAGAACTTTGCTCAAGTAATTTTCCAAATGACAGCATCCCAAGTTTTTTGTGAACTTTCCGAAAATTGATACGATCGTAAATGATTGATGCCTCCGCGCGACGTAATCGTGTCCTCACAAGGTCATAAACGTATTATTAATATGAGAAAATGCGAATTGGGACAGGAAAATTTGTCTTTAGTAAACGTGCGCGGCTTCCATTACTTATGATGGAGCCCTTGACATTTTCTCTGTCTGTAAATGCCTCTCTCTTTGCGCTAAAGTCCTGTCAAACCCGAATCAATCCTTAGTTCCTATTCACGCGTATACAACGACACCACACCGATATTGGTGGGTGCAAATTTGTATGAAAATGAATCGTTTCATCCGGACTTTATTTTATTGTCCTAATTAAAAGCGTGCACGATACTGACCACATCGCAGCCATAACACAGTTACAAGCTAACTTTATTTTATCGACCTAATCAAAAGCGTGCACGACTCTGACCACATGGCAGCCATAACACAGTTACAAGCTAACTTTATTTTATCGACCTAATCAAAAGTGTGCATTATTCTGACCACATCGCAGTCATAACACAGTTACAAGCTAACTTTATTTTATCGACCTAATCAAAAGTGTGCATTATTCTGACCACATCGCAGTCATAACACAGTTACAAGCTAACTTTATTTTATCGCCCTAATCAAAAGTGTGCATGATTCTGACCACATCGCAGTCATAACACAGTTACAAGCTAACTTTATTTTATCGACCTAATAAAAAGCGTGCACAATTCTCACCACGTCGCAGCCATAACACAGTTACAAACTAAAACGCTTAGGTTACTCATCGCAAACACATTTTTAAACTTATCATACGCAAATGTGAATTTGCACTAAACATAATTATAGAAAAAAGTTTTTGAAGAAAGAGAGTTTAAAAAATCCGTCACAAATTATCAATTAATCTATATCTTCCACTAATACTTATTCGAGCGGTATGGTAGAGTACACTATAGGCTTCTTACAGTCGAAAACCTTAATAAAGAAAAGTAGTTCTTACCACCGCCATACCTATTTCTGCATAATAACAGCAGTTTTATTGTGTGTCCTGGTTTAAAGGGTGTTGTAAGGGAAATCTCCCCAATAAGTTTTTTTTTTTATAATAATGAAGTAGAGAGAGAACGAGCATGCAGTCCACCTGATGGTAAGTGGTCACCGCTGCACATGGACATCTGTAAGCAACTTCATATAGAATATAGGTTCTATCTAAAGTCAATCACAGATGTGTTGCTACTCCCGAGGACTAGGATGGTCGCCTCATATAAAAGTGTGCCGGCAACCGCACCCTTCCATCGAAACGCAATAAATGCTACACTTTAGAAATAGGTGTGGCGGTGGTACCTCCCGGTCGAACTACACTGGTTCTACCACCTTCAAATCTTCAGTAAATTACTTATAAGAGCGGTTTCAATTCAGTCTTCAGTAGCAGTAACGCACTTGTGGCTAACATCAGATAAGACTACGATCTTATCGGGAGCCAATTACCGATGTCCATGGCCGGTACTAGCAACTTACCATCAAGTGGACTGTGTAATTCCTTTCTATTCCTATAATAAAAAAAGGAAATTTTCCTTTAATCACCGTTAATTGATTAACCTGATGTAATCATCGCTCGCTATACGAGTCGAATATAACCTTTGGCATTAACTTAGTTTCTAACAACGTAAGTAACTTTCCCAATTATTCCAGTAACGAAAAGAACAGAACATAGCCAACTAATTATAATGAATCAGAAAACTTCGTCCCCTTATTAGTCGTATTCGTCGAGTGTGGTCGAACTTGTTACACAGCGGAAGAAATTTGCGAATTTCCTACACTATTAGGGTGCTAAAGAATAAAGAACGACGAATTACCAATGTCAAGGTATGATTATAAGATCTTATATTATGTACCAGTGTCTCCGAGGTGTCTCTTACATTTTTAACCGACTTCTAAAAAGAAGGAGGATCTCAATTCGTCTGTATTTTTTAATATATCAGGGCTTCAAATTATAATATCTTTTGATAAAGTAAGTGACAAAAGGCGCTAGAATGTTAGAGTTTGGTTTATACAGTTGTATGGAGAAAGTCGCATGGAACGAAATGAGCATGAATGTGATAAATATAAAATTCATTAAAATAAATTGTGAAAAGAAACTTATTTTGTTTAGGTCTTTGTCTCTTACACAATGTCAGTTACAATATTATTTCAAAAACTACCACCGGATCGGAACCCGACCTCAATCGGAAAGATCCGATCAGAACAAGAATCTAAACTCATCATTCAGGTACCTGTGTGGCCGGAAATCGAACCCGGAACCAAATGCGTGTCCATCCGGTATGGCATCCGCACTGCCGCGGGTCCTCTAAGATATTACTCATGATAAAAGTTGTATGCGTGTATGAATGTGCGTGTTTACTCAATAGTATTATGCGACTAATAAATTTTTGTCTACTGTAAGAGGGTAATTTATAGTTCAAAAATAAGGAAGAATGATTTTATGTCATGCGAAATGATTTATAATGGACTTTTCAATAATTTGGCACATTTTATAAGATTGAAGCATTAAACGTGTAGTCCGCCCGATGAGTGGTTCCTTCCATTCTTAAGAACATTAATTTGTAAGCAATTTCACGTAGAATGTTGTATTTAAAGTCAATTATTTATCATTGCTACTCTAGAAGAGTGACATGGTAGTCTCAAATATAACTAAGCCAAAGAAAGATGAAATAAAACTGCAGTACTATTTAATAGTATGTATGAAAGGGTTATAAGATTCACTACAATACGTATGAAAGCTGACACATGCGATTTTTAATGTTGCGCCGTCGTCGATTGTCGCCACCTATCGCTCACTGTCGATCGTACGTTACCATGCTAGTGACGCAACTCGAGTTACTAACTCGATTCAAATTCAAATGAACTAGAGTTGAATTTCTTCGAACTCGAGTTTGGATTTTAGTGTAGATTGAATGTACGTTTCAAGGTTTGTTATGATTTGTAAAAATTAATCCTTATTTGGTTAAAGTCTACCTAATATAATTAATTATGATTGACCCAACACATGTTTATAACAAACCTGTTCTGCTTTTTTATATTTTTAGCTTATTAAAATAGTGAAAACGAAACGAATTCACTTTCATCCAGTTAACTCGATTTTAACTCAAGTTACATGAATTTCAACTCGATTAATATTTATCGCGAGTTGGCACATCACTAGCCACGCTAATTATCCTTCAAACGATTGGCTCTATTTTCTCAAGCCCTCAACTCAAATTACCCGATTTCCGCATGAAAATGGAAAGTATAAAGACACTCTGTAACATTTTATCCGCATCGGCAGATCACATAAAAGGACACACGTATTACCAATTGGGGGTCGAAATTGCCAAATGACTTCCGCCCTTAGCGACGGTAAAAGGCCCGTTTTGTGAGGATGTCGACCCTGTTATTGAAAGTATCTATTCTTTAGTGGGTAAATATTTTGGGTAAGTTTAATGGGTAGTGCTATCGTGGATAAATAAGATTAGTGAAATGGAAGTAATTAAAAATAATAAATGAGTATCATTTTAAACTGAGGTGAGCGGTTGATTCTATTTAACGACCCTCGTGGCGGAGTGGTTATCATACCGGTCTGACGCGCAATGGGTTCCAGGTTCGATTCCCGGCCAGACAGGTATCTGAGTCATGAGTTTAGATTCTTGTTTTGGGTCTGGGTGTTTGTGTATTCGTCTTATGTCTGTCCATGATAGCCACGACTAATCCGGAAAGTCATAGTTTGGGGCTATGAGTGTAGCAAGCCGGTTTTTTTCTTCTTCAACCTTCTACTGTCTGTGATCTTCCTGTCTAAGAAAGAAAATTTCGCATATCTTTGACAATTAATAAAAAACTACCTATCTTACAATACTGTGTATATATGATAAAGAATAAAGTTATAATTATTTCTAATGTACATAAAAAAATTCTAGAGTCCTAGTTCGTTATAGAAGTTTTAAAACAGAATGCACACTTATAAATTAAGAGTAGCAACAGTATATGATTGAGCCTCTATTCCATTTGTAGCTGTTTATTGATGTCGAAAGAAGGCACCAAAACTTAACTTCTTTTCAGATATGAAGTAGGTTGCTTGTTCATATGCTTTTTTATAATATGGAGTCAGAAACAGTCATTGAGCACTGCATAGACATCTGTAATCGTCTCTAGGTAAGATCAGGGTCTTACTTGAAGTTGGCCACAGTTGCGTTATATCGTCAACCCATTATTGTCCCACTGCTGAGCACGAATCTTCTCTCGGAATGAGAGAGTTTTAGGCCGTAGTCCACCGCGTTAGCCAAGTGTGAATTGGTGGACTTCACACCTCCGAGAGCTTTTTTTAAGAACTCTCGGGTGTGTAGGTTTTTTCGGTGAAGAAAAACATCGTGAGGACAGATGCGTTGTTACCTCTAAACTTGGATCGAATCGTATAAGTATGTTTCCATTACAAGTCAGAAGGACAGAGAAGTAATGGTGGTGGTCCCGAGAGTCCTGGAGTCCTCTTTTTAGCGCCGAGGACGGCCACCGGGGGAGTTTTAGTGCGGTGGACCCTCCGAAGTGAAGCAACATAGGGTTCTACTTCATTTAATCTTCCTTGAACTTGCTACTTCAATCATATATCTACTACATAGTATAAAACAAAGTTGTCACTATGTGTGCTTAGATCTTTAAAACTACGCTACGGATTTTACTGCATTTTTAATAGATAAGGGAATTCAAGAGGAAGGTTTTTATCTATAATACATGCATAATATAGTGGAGGAACACCGATAATTTAAGATTTTTGACTTTTAGGTGGAACGAAGTTAGCCGGATCAGCTCTCCATACTAATATTATAAATGTGAAAGTATGTTTGTTTGTTCCTCTTTTACGTCGTCACATAGCTATTAAATGATATGGTTTATATGCTGAGAGATAGTTAAAAGGGCGGAGAGTGACGTAGGCTACTTATTACCGCGCTCTCTCATCATGAGAATATCGATGTTTTGTTAGTTGATACATATTTAATAGTTCCAGACGTTGTTAATAGATGGCGATAGTAAAATTCATTTGCAAGTTCTGAATTACTCTATCAAATGCTAATGTTAATTCCCTTTGACCGTGCGGGCGAAGCCGCGGGTAAGAGCTAGTATATAATAAGAAAATCTTAGATTTTAATTTCACAGGTCGTAATTAACAAAATTAGAATTGTATTGTTGCTTCTTTGCGTATTATAAACAATGCTGCATAATGTTATATTATTTTCTAAGTTATATCAACGGCTTTCTGAAATATTTAAGTATATTTAATACGTCCTTGATTTATCACTACCACATACAACTCTGCACAATAGTTAAATAATGTTAGGGATTATTCTTCTCTTGTTACACAGTTATAATGCTATAACAAAACCACCCCAACGTCAGCAACAATAGGCTAGGTATTGTTATATTGAGGTGTTTTGTTACTCGCTTTTATAAAAGTGGAAGATTTTTAAGTCTTTGTAGAGCCGGTTAGGGTATTAGTGAATGATTTGGTACATTTTTGTGTTGTACGTACTTAACGCCCTTTGTTTAGAGTTTAGACTGATGCAAAATTGACTGTTACTGAACCAAAGGTGCAATTTTGAAATTGGTACACCTTGTTCTATTTTGAAGTTATACTTATTATAACTATTTCTAGTATAAAGCATTAATGCGTGCTGAAATGAAATGAAATGTCTTTATTTTGTATAGGCCTACGGGGGCACTTACAAATTGTTAGTTACATTTTTTTTCTTACACTACCACCGGATCGGAATACGAACTCAACTGAGAAGATCCGGGAAGAAACTCAGCGGGTTTGTCTTTTTTCTTATTTATATCCATTTTTTTTATATAATTACAATCATGTTTTTTTTTTACATGGTAATGAAAGTTGAGCTGGAAGATTATGTGTATAGTATGTTGACTGATTTACAAGTGTGACAACCATCTCAGTCTTGATTTTTGGCATCAGATCTATAATTTCTCTTCTATATGGTTATGGTTACAGATATCTTTCAGCGCTATAGGGCATTTACCGTCAGGTGTATTACAAGATCGTTTTGTTATCAAATCCTAGTAATCCAAACAAAAAACAACATAGTATGTACTTTCATACGAGGCGATCATCTTAGTCTTCGGGAGTAGCAACGCATCTGTTATTAACTTAGGAATCCTTGTTCTGAAGGCACTAACACTTGACTTGTTATTACTATTAATAAGAAAATCCAAATAAAAACAATTAAACTTCTGTATTGCACTGCTGGACATATGGCTCCTCTGATAGGAGTTTCGGTAATACCGCGTCTGGCAAGCATGTTGATTACAACAGCATATGTTGATGCTACTTAGAAAGACACTGCTTTCCAACTTCTAGAGTTTGCTGTCCAGTAGTCCTCTACGACGTGGTAGTGTAAAAAAAAATATGTAACTGACAATTTCTATGTGTCTTCGTAGGCCTAGGCGTCGCTCCCACGGTGCGCGGCGTCGGGTACCTTTTGAAGGTTTCCCCCTCGAGAAAAAAAGGCCTATACAAAATAAATACATTTCATTTCATATCAATATCCTTAGTACGAGTTTATGCATAGAAATGGACATTGATCGTTTACGTTTTCGTTTGCAACCTTAATTTGCAACTGTAACTGTTAGTAAAACACTGCACAGTACCGAAATAATTTTCGAGTACAAGAAAAATAGTTCTTTTGCGGAAATAAAATAAACTCGTAATAAGGGTATAGACAAAACATACGAATACGACGTAAATATCATAAAATACGTCTAACAAAATTATGAAAACGTATTAAAGAAAAGAAAATCTACAAGTAATTTAATGCAACAATTACATAAAAACTTCACAAAACTTTTCACTCAGCGGTCAAATAAAATTGACGCATACATAATACTATGGTATTTCCAGGAAAGCAAGCAATTGTGTTAATTTTTTCAGCGATTAATATTCCATGTAAATTGCACAGTTTTACAATAATTACCCAGGCCTAGTAATTACTGGGTATACCCGGTAATTTGCGTTATGCGTCAAGAACGGTTGACAATTTCCGTTTATTCACTTATTAGAATCTAATACTCGCCGTTGCGAGTGGTACAATTTTTATGTTTTATTTTTGCTTGTTGTTATCTATATATTAATACGTGAAGCAAAAATTTGTGATTGGTTTTTAAGATACTTGCCGCAGGCGGAGGCGTATGAAATAACGCACGGTTATAGTTGATGTAGAGAAGGATAGCGCAATGTTAATATTTTTTTCAAATAATGCATAGAACATACATAAAATCAACTAAAACACATTACACTCACTACCTTGCATTTGATACAAACACACATAATAAACGAAATAGAACATTCAATGTCTTACTACGTAAACACATAACGTCAAAAATGTCAGATGTCTTTGTCAAAACACTCGCTATTGCTTTTAAATGCAGTTAGTTTACAACTAAGTTATTAAACCTCTTTTACCTTAACGTATTAAGTCAAAATAACTTAAAAATTATTACAATTCATTTAAATTAGAGAATTATTGGTGCTAATTTGGACAATGTAAAGGTTAGTTTTTAATTTAAACTACGGTCAAATTTCGACCGTTGCGACGGGAGACTAGTTGGTATAAAAAAAAAGTTTTACCATACTAGTAGACATTTCATAAAATTATTTTAATCTTTTAATCAATCAATCAATTATAAGAGGACCTTTCTAACGTAATTATTACGGAATCAATAATTACAGCAGTAGAATGAATTCTTCGGAAGCCGTCCTAGTCATCTCCTGGACTTAAGACAAATAGCTTTATCATTATAAATAAAAGAACAGTTAAGGAAAATAAAGAATAATACATAAACATATTATTAAACGAAATACAGGGTTTTTATACTATATATCAAGGTTTTACTCCATTTAGTCTCACAGTGATAAAATTATTTCGTTATTTTTTTGATACATATTTCTATACTGAAATTTGATTTTTTATTGATGTCATGTACATATTTGGAAGGATTATTTTTCCCATAAATATCGTGGGAATCCTCGAAATTCCCTAACGACAGGAGCTCCTGTTTGCTCCTAGGGCAAATATTTATCCAGCGAGGTCAAGTTAGCCCCCGGCGTCTTAGTATTTTTTTCGATGTAGATACTATGCTTTGTACATGGCTTTGTCTGGATTTATAATTTGTTGGCACAAATATATATTTGTACATATTTTGCATTGGTTCTTAAGAAGCTGTTGGATCGATAAATATTTAACTAGTTAGCTTTATGATATAATTTGGAATAGGCAAAAGAATTAACTGTCCTTGGTTAGATGGCTTAAAGCGAGATAAACATAAGTATTCCTGCGGTTTCGCCTGCTTCAGTTACTTTCATCACAGTAATGACTATCTCTCGCCAACACATTATTGTCCCACTGCTGGGCACGGGTCTTCTCTCTGAATGAGAGAATTTTAGGACATAGTCCACCGCGATGGAAAAGTGCGAATTGGTGGACTTCACATACCTTCTCGGAGGTTATTTTCTAAGAACTCTCGGGCGAGTAGGCTTTCTCACGATGTTTTCGTTCACCGAAAAGCAGTGATAATTATTTTTTAACTAACAGTAATGACTATCCTGTGTGTTAATCTGGGTCTTACACTATGTGTGCGCTAAATTTCAGCAAAATCCAATTAGTATTGTTTTCGTGAAAAACTAACAAACATACAAACACAAACTTTCATATTTATAACATTAATAAGATATTTTCGAAATTAGATCTTACGAAGCTTAGATCGTTGGGTAAAATATAACCTTGTAATTTTATGATACAATTCGGATTAAGCTAATTGATATAAAATAAGATATAATACACGTTCATAATTAGACTGTAGCAGAATTAGTGATATGGTTAAACCACTAACGATAAATCAAATAAAAACTTTTTACCAAAAAATATCTACCGACTTCCATGTCACAAAAAAGTAAAAAATAATTTAAATATATTTTGGTCTAGAACATACTCAGTACTTAGTACATAGTCCTGAAGTCGGTGCTCGACATATTTCGCTGGACGACGGTAACTACGTCCTATATGAGCACCGACTTCAGAACTATGTACTAAGTACTGAGTATGTTCTAGACCAAAATATATTTAAATTATTTTTTACTTTTTTGTGACATGGAAGTCGGTAGATATTTTTTGTTAAAAAGTTTTTATTTTACACTTTTTAGTGACTATATTTTTATGTTTGTATTTAAATAAAGCCTCTAAGTTTGCTTTGTGCATCTACATATTCACAAAAATTAAACATAAAACACTTTTACAATTCATACAAACAGGGCGCCCCCTCTGGAAGTACCCCTCCATCATCAGGGTTGAGGAGTTGAAGGTCAAATTTTTCATCTTATATTGTTGCTTAGTAATCTTATAACATATACGTTAGTACCAGGTGGCTAACTTCTATGGCTCAGGCTTGCAGTACCCTGCATCATCAGGGTTTAGGAGTTGAAGGTCAAAATTTTAATTTTGTGCCTCTGTTTGGTATTATTTTTACATACCCGTAAGCACCAAATTGCCAACTCCTATGGTTTAGAATTGAAGTACCCCTTCATCATCAGGGTCGAGGAGTTGAAGGTCAAAATTTTAATTTTTTGCCTCTGCTTAGTATTATTTTTACATAACCGTAAGCACCAAATTGCCAACTCCTATGGTTTAGGATTGAAGTACCCCTTCATCATCAGGGTTGAGGAGTTGAAGGTCAAATTTTTGATTTTATATTTTTGCTTAGTATTTTCTTTACATAACCGTAAGCACCAAATTGCCAACTTCTATGGTTTAGGATTGAAGTACCCCTCCATCATCAGGGTTGAGGAGTTGAAGGTCAAATTTTTCATCTTATGTTTTTGCTCAGTAATCTTATAACATATACGTAAGCACCAAATGGCTTATTCCTATGGTTTTGGCTTTAAGTACCCCTGCATCATCAGGGTTGAGGAGTTGAAGGTCAAATTTTTGTCCCATGAATTTGCTTAACAATTTCATTATATATTCGCAAACATCAAACGACCAACTTTTATAGTTCAGGCTAGCAGTACCCCTGCATCATCAGGATTGAAGAGTTGAAGGTCAAATTTTTCATAGTAAATACCTACATAGTAATTTTATTCTATATTTTACTCAATTGGACTTCTCCAGCTAAAGTTCGGCCGACTATCACTAATTTTATTATTTTGCTCCAAAAAGTTGAAGATCCTATGATTAGAACCTTATCAAACTCTTATCAGACTACCCCTGGAGTACATCCTTTCTAATAAAAAAAGAATCATCAAAATCGGTTGGCGGGATATTGAGTTATTCATACATTTATCGCGTACATTGAAAATGCAAATTTAAGACTTATGCGTTTTTCTTATGGATGCCCTAGTCAAAAAAATACTAAAAAAAAATGGGACCCTATGACACGCACTACCTTTCAAATAAAAAAAAATCATCTAAATCGGTTCACCCAGTCCGGAGAAATGAGGTAACAAATATAAAAAAAAAAAAAAAAATAAAATAAAATAAAAATACAGACGAATTGATAACCTCCTCCTTTTTGGAAGTCGGTTAAAAAGAGTGTGTGTCAGCTCCGACGCACGACTGGAGTTTACTCGCATTTAAAATAGATGGCGCCATACTCCCACACTAAAGATATAAATAATACCAATACACTGTTCTTTTTGAAATATTATATCAAATATATTAAAATATTAATATTGCACGTATTTACAGAGTAATTTACAGTACTTATCTTAATGATTTACCATTTTAAATACCATTGAGATTTCGGTAAAACGAAACCTGTGCATACCATCCACGCGTACTGAATATTTCTAAAGTTTTAACTAGATGGCGTTATACTCAATAAAAAAACGCAACGAAATCATTCATCAGTAGATTTTACTCTTCACATTTTTCTCATTCCGGGCCCTTATATATGCAAATCGATTCTTAAGAAGTAAACTCCAAAATAATTCAAAATTACTTCATACAGACAAACGTACTATTGTATATATAGAAATCGAGCGACTAAACGGAGATGTGTGGGTGTTTAGACCCTTTTTGTTTACATTCGCTATTAATGACCGACAGGAAAGTCAACAGTTATTCTTTATCCGCTATTTTCCCATGAACTGTTTGATTTATATTATGTGTGTTATAGAAACGATTAGTGTACGTTTTTTTCTCCACGTGTATTGCTGGTGTATTATGTGGTTTAAAGTATTAAGCTATTTTGCTGATTTCCTTTTGTGCCTTGACTTTTGTGAGCATTTTTTTCTCGTAATTGGAATATTAGGCAATGCAAAAGTAGTTTTTGGGGTTGATTTTAGTTATATGTCCCTTTTTTTTGTTATCTAGGGAGAAAACTTCACCTCACTAACGGTGGCCATTCTAAGCGCTGCGTGGAGGATTCCACTCCGGATCTCCAATATATTAAACTATATATATTAAAAATTATAAACCCATACAGTACATACTTATATTTTATGTCATGTGTTTCCGCCAACAGCTTATAGCTTGTTCCACACAATGCAACTATCTTCAGTCTTAACTTTAACTGTTCTTGTAATTGAATACTCGGAAATAGCAATTTCGCTGGAACTTCTATATTATTAATTGATAGTAATTGACATCAGTCCGTCGGCATTTTAATTGCATTTATAAAAGTTTTGTTCGTGATATGGGAGAAGTGTATGAATATATTTTTTTTTATAAACTAAATGATTATTATAGGCATATTTAGGCATTTATAAACTTCTTTGTCATAAAATTCTGTCAATATCGTTTTTCTAATGAATTTCGCTGTCACTACATAGTACCTATAAACAAAGTTGCTTCCCGCTGTCTGTCCCTATATATGCTTAGATCTTTTAAAAATACGCTACGGATTTTAACTCTAGAGTTTTTTAATAGGGGTGTTGGTGATCGCAGAGAAAGTTAACATTACACGGTAAGACGTCTCGGAATAGAAAGTATAATGCTATTTTGAAACAGCATTTTAAATTAAACTACCCACCCGTCTCATAATCTTTAAACCAACCGTAATTTTTCGATAGAAGGGTGTGGATGCCATCTTTCACACGAGGTGACCATCATAGTCCTCGGGAGTATCAACGCATCTGTGATTGACTTCAGATGAAACCCATGTTCTGTATGTATTTGTTTACAGATGTGCATGAGCGGCAGTGACCACTTACCATCAGGTGGACTTTGCTACTTATTAGGCATCTAAAGTAGTTAGCGTTTCTACATACTATTATTAGTATTTACGATCTAATTTTAAACACTACATTTTCGAAATCTTGTTCAACTAGTTTCGAATATTGTAACGTAACTCTTACATTCCTATGACAATTATTGAATCAATTTATTAAATGTCCTTAAAAAAGGACAGTTATATGAATAAGTTTACATTGTTTAACTGGAAATTAAGCCAGTGTAGCACAAAATGGAGAGGATTTTGGTAACTATTTGACATTGTACCGAAGTAATGCAAAAGTTGGTTTACCAGTTAAACCTCGGCGTTAAAACTGCATCGCAAATCAGATTGGTTTACGCTCGTTAAATCAAGTGTTCACATTCTCGTTTTAAAAAACAGTCAATTTATGTACGTTTGCAATTGTTACGTTTTATGTTCGGAATTGTTATGTTTTATGTTCCGAATTGTTACGTTTTATTTGACGATAGGCATAGTTGATTCTCGGCGACACAAATATATATAGTGTGAATTAAGGTTTCTGTTTTAGGTCTGGGTATTTTTTATCTGTGTTTGTTTATTGCACATACCACACAAAAAAATCGAATGTTGGACTATATGTGTAGCAATCGTTATTTGATAGGTATATTTCATTTCAACTGTCATTAGTTACCCTGGTGGATGAGCTGGGTGGAATACCCTGTAACACAAGCTTTCCACCCAGTATGGGGGCCTTTGCGACTTATTTATACTGTAACTTTAAGATGAATGAAGATTTTTTAAATTTTGAATATTAATTATTCAATCAGTATTTTATGATATAATTATCGACTAATTTCCAATGATAATAACCTCACGGATGGCTGAACATAAGTTCTCTAGTATAGAGACGCTCAAGCAATTTAGCCATTGGCGGTCAATTATCAAGATAAAAGCTTAAACATCTATTAAACTGAGAGGCTTAAGATATATTCAGACATAAAATTCAATATGTAAAAGAATATAACTCACAATAAAAATATACCGACTATGAGATTTAAGGACATGAATAGGTATAATCTTCTTACAGTCACAATAGCAAGTGATACGGGAGATTTAGAGGCAACTTTAATAGAATGTATACAGCATCAACAATAGTGTTGTATGGATCAAAATAATATAAATCAGCTTATACTACTGTATTATTTTGAGTGGTGTATTTACTATATACTCGTAGGTACATACAGTAATTATGTGATTTAGCTACGTTTTAATTTAAAATATTGTGATGTGTATTTTCTTTATTAGATACATTTTGCCATGTACTACACATGTTATTCAGATATATTTTAGTTTTAAGTATTGTTATTGTATTTTTCTTTATATTATATTTTGCCAACGCACCACTCGACCGAATTACTCGTCGAATTGGGACACACTGAAAATCAGTGGCCGTGGTTCCCCGCGGTGAGGCTGAGTGTGGACCCTTTTGTAAAATTTTAATGCAGTAATGGTCAAATTTAAAATGTATACTGTTAAGTATGTCTCATTATGTTGTAGAATTTTTTTACAAATAAATATTTCTTTCTTTCTAATAGATAAAATTAAAAAATCATTTTACGGTTATTTTAATTATTTTTCAGAATGCTGTATCTCAGTGAAAATGGCCGTATCTAGATTTAAAAAAAAGCATTTTAAAACTACTAGATTCTTATTTTAACGTCATTTAGCAAAACAATCTAAGCATTGTTTCTCGCGCAATTGCAAAAATAACTAACGATACTTTGTGTAATCCTTTTATATTATTTTTCAAAAAATTCGACCGATTTCGATGACCGATACTATTCGTTATATAGTAATAAATCTTTGCATGGATTTTACTTGTTTTCTACATGCTTTCTGCATTCATAGCCCCACACTAGGATTTTCTCCTGTGTCGTGGGTACCATGGACACACAAGACGAATACACGGACACCCAGACCCAGAACATGAATCTAAACTCATCATTCAGATACCTGTCTGGCCGGGAATCGAACCCGGGACCCATTGCGCTTCAGACCGGTACGGTAACTTTTCCGCCACGCGGGTCGTCAACTTGTGATTCTGCATTCTGAAGAAGAACAAAACCTGAAAGAAAATCTTGACTTAAATTTTAGAAGTGACTTCTTTAGGCACCTTAAACGATTTTTGGTAGTGAGAAAATTTATAGATTGGTGTCATCGACATGTTGTGTAAGTAATATGCGATATCTGTCCGTAACTGTGGGGTATAATAAATATTTATCTATATAAAGATTTAGTGAATAATAATACGCGGTAGAACGAGTGTAGTTTGACTGAGGAAGTACCACCGCCACACCTATATCTAGCGTGAAGCATTTTTTTGCGTTTTGATGGAAGCAAGGAAGGTTGCCAGCACACTTTTATAGGAGGCGACCATTATATTCCTCGGGAGTGGCAACGCATCTGTGATTGACTTCATATAGAAACCATATTCTACTGGCAGTGACCACTTAACATCAGGTGAACTGCATGCTTGTTTGCCACTTCAATCAGTTAAACAAAATCCAATAATTGTATTTAAATATATGTTATAACATTTTATAAGTTTTGTTTCGAATCATTTTTTAAGGTTTCGCTTCTAACTGACATTACCTACCTCCTTAATATTATGTAATGAAGCGTCTTACAGTTGACATTTGTAACCAAAAGACGTAGGATTTAAATATTAAAACAAAATATTTGGCCTCACAGGGAAAATCCAACAATATCGGGCTTATACGAATAAGTAACTCAATCAGGGGTGAATAATGTCAAAAATATGCGATGAAATCGCTCCGAGGTGACGAGATGAGTTATGCCGAAACTCACAAAATGAGTTCAGTGGAGTCGCCAAAATGAGTTACGGCGAAACTCATTTTTGTGTCGCGATAGAGAGGTTTCGTTGCGAGTGTAATAACGGTAAATGGTGGCTATCACGACGCGACGCATTAACATCCGCTGGAATAGGAATAAGGACTACCCTTACCATGGGTTCTAGAAGGTACTCTTGGCCAACGGTGATAGAAAAAAGCTATTTATCTTCAACTAGTTCAATCCGCGCCTTCGTTTGCACGAACCTCAATATATTCTATCCATTAGACATTTAAGATCCACGCCTGGATATAGCCAACGGGGGAAGGGGGTTAGCTAATAGGTCCTATTATATTAAAAAAAAATCCGAAAAAAAAAACTTTAAAACCCCTATTTTGTTCTCTTCGTAGTGATGTTGCCTAATACGACGAGACTTTAGACGTCTGACTGTAAGAACCTTTCTGGTGATGCTTTCTTTCACCCTTAAGGCAAGTATTGATTTATTCTATAATACGTACATAACTTTGAATAATCACATAAATGTGGCTTGTCTAGGATAAGAAACTCGAGCAGTCAGATTCAGAGGAAGAATTTTAAACCACTAGGCTTTTATTCCCTGCTAATTATGCCTTTTTGGAGCAATTAATATACATATATAGCCACTGTGTTTCTATTGGTGGTAGAACCAGTGTAGTTCGCCGAGGGAAGTACCACCGCCACATCTATTTCTAGCGTGAAGCAATTATTTCGTTTCGACGAAAGGATGTGGTTGCCGGCACACTTTTATAGTCCTCGGGAGTAGCATCGCATCTGTGATTGACTTCAGATAAAACCCATGTTCTATATGAAGTTGTTTATAGATGTCCATGGGCGGTTGTGACCACTTACCATCAGGTGGATTGCATGCTCGTTTGCTACTTCAATCCTATAAAAAGAAAATAAACTCGAAGGGTATGGTATACATATATAATAACAAACAAACTTACACGCACACAAAATATCAGAAGATGATGAGAGATTCTGAGGTCGTTTACCACTACGCATTTAATGACTTTTTGACGTCATTAAAAGCATTATTTCCATTAAAAGCATCTTTTTATAATACCTAAAAAAAGCTAACAAGCCAATGGTAGGGGTATTCCAGTAGAACGTACAAAAATACCTCAGGATTTTTTAAGGTGAGGAGTTTCTTTCCTTTGCCTTACTTAGTGTTGTTATTTTAAAAATCTTAGGCTTTTCAATGTGGCGTGCCTTCGGGTGTTTTGAGGATTACTTTGGCAGCACGGGAATGATGAAATAGGGGTTTTTAAAAGAATAAGATGAAATATTTATATTTCAGATTCCACGCCATATTACGGGCTGGATGATACACGATGTGTTTTAATAAGTAATTTTGTTGTATAAGTCGCTATGGTGACTTTATCTTTTACTTTTTTTCTTCTTTACTTTATCTTTTTTTTACTTTTTCACTTTCGTTTAGAAAAATAGCAACGAGAACGTTATCATGAATTACACATAGTTCAATAGATTCACGTTCATTTCAAATACCCACGGCAGTGGCCACTTACTATCAGGTGGATGGCATGCCCGTTTGCTACTTCCATATTCTCGTTAACCCATTATTGTCCTACTGCTGGGCACGGGTCTTCTCTCAGAATGAGAGAGTATTAGGTCATAGTCTACCGCGCTGGCCAAGTGCGAATTGGTGGACCATTCACCACTTCCATATTGCAATATAATATTTATGTAAAATTCCACTGCCCACTTTCAGCCAAGAAATAACACTTTATCATCCACGCTCTATTTGGCAGGTATAAAACCCGGAAGTCCTAAATTTATTGTGATCTACTGACCTTTTAAGGACACACTAGGTACTAAGGACAACCGGTCTAAAATAGTTCAATTTAATTTTTAAGTACAGTATATAAAATACGTACAAAGAAAGACGCTGATGCCTATTTCCCGGATATTTTTCTTTAGTCGCCTTTGACAACATCTACACTAAGAAGAGTCGTCATATTCAGTACAGACATCACACGGCATGGCAGAGCTTTGTTATTACCAAATTAAGTAATAATTCAGATATTCTTTGCTATAATACTCATAAAAGTATTATACATATTTATTTCGGAGCCCTGTCTAGCCTGTCTACATTAACATCGTATAATAACCTTATTTCTTATACCTATAGTTTTTCGATTAGGTAACAGTTTGACCACGACTTGCTAAAACTGTCCCTTTAATTTGTTCGCGCTAATTTATTTAATTATTTTATTTATTTATTTATATCAGGCTACAAAGGCCCATAGAAACGGATACACAAATACAAGTAAACAATATAACAAATTAATACATAACAATTAATAAAACTATGATACTATACAAAATAGAAACTAACAAATATAAAATATTAAAATACTATACATAAACTATATTTATAATTCATGGTAAGGTTACTGTCATTATAATTCCGTGTCGCTTAATCGACTCCACTTAGAAATCAGGCGCTAATTGTTTGTTACCTTTTTATATGAGCTTTACCTACTATTTACCCCCTTTATTAGTTTGTGATGTTTCTATAATTAACATTGATTTCTTTATTTCATAAAATAACACAGTAACATTACACAATATCATTAGGTTTAGGGTAACATTATAGTAACATTGAACATAACGTTTATCTTCAGTTGCCTAAACTGGGCGAGAACCTGTAATATAGGCAACTGAATTCTCCCGTGAGAATCTAGCATACTATACCTAACCTAACCCAGTGCTGTTTTGTATTTGCAAAGTGGAAAGATAAAAGTATGACCGAGAAGGTGGCTATAACAGGTGATGCACTGGTACATCACCTGTTATAGCATGAAATGGTTCATGCGTGTCTGTGGAAGGGTGTGGTTGCTGGATTACTTTTATATGAGGCGATCATCTTATTCCTCGCGAGTAACTTCTTGTTTGTGAATGTTTTCAGATACAACCTTTGTTCTGTATAAAGTTTAAAGTCCTTGGGCGGTAATGACAAATAATACGATCTGCTGGATTGCACTGGCTGGTCACCACTGATTGTTCCACTGCTGGGCACAGACCAGAATGAGAGGGGTTTAGGTCATAAGCCACCGCGCTAGCCGAGTACGAATTGGTAGACTTCCCATGCCTTTGATTTTTTTTTAAAGTATACAGGTATGTAGGTTTCGTCACGTTGCTTTCCGTTACCGTAAAGCTTTTGTAAATACCTAATTTCTAAAACACATAATTACCATAAAATCAGGGGTGTTTGCCTGGAGTTCGAACCTTGGACTATCGAAAGAAAGGCTTAGTTTTACCCATTAGGCTAACACTATACACTATCACGGCTTGTGTAGATAATAAATTATGACTTTGTTTAGCACAGCAACCATTATTAGTAATTTTAGTCATCAAAAGGCAAAAAGAAGTGAGAAAAGTGCCGTAGATAACCATAAAGATCTACTTTGATTTCAGGTTTTTGCGACAATGTCATGTAAACATATATCACAGGATTATTTTACACGCTGGAATTCCAAAACTTAAACGTACTTAAATTAGTAACTTCCGAAAATACCTACGCAGTTATAATTCTTGTTATTACAGAACTTCCCTAATTAGTCGGGAATTGTTCCTGACTGCTACTTGTTGGTTTTGCAAACTGCTCCAAGATGTTTGCAAGAACTTATCCTATTCTATTCTTACCGTTTGATTCCGGTTTGTTTTATTACCGACTGTGTCAGAAAGTAGGTGATGTTTTTCGGGCGTATGTATGTTATTTTCCTATATCTCCTACACTCTCATAGTCGCCTTCTACAAAATCTACGGGAAGAGAGGTAGTGATGCTATTCATGACATCGCCAGCTGTTGGAAACTGTAAATTTAAATGTTAAACACTTAAATTATGATTGTTATATTGGCATTACTGCTTCCTCTCTCTTATGTCTTCGCTCCATGCAACAAGTCGTGTTCGTGTGTGTTTCTAAATTAAATACTCTAGAAAGAAAATCGTTTTGCTAATTCGTCTTCCCATCACCGTCCCCCACACCAGCACAATATTAAGTGCTATTGTGTTACTAAGCATTGTTGATAGAGACGTTTAATCTTAGTTCTCAGGAGTAGTAACGCATTTGAGTTCGACTTGAGATAGGACTCTGATGAGTTATTTATTAGATTGAAGTCATCTTCGCATAGAATAGGGATTCCATCTGAAGTAATCACTGATATGTTTCAAGGTTGACGACTAAGGTGGTCGTCTCATATAAGTGACTCGGCGACCACATCCTTCCAACGAAACACAAAAACTGCTCTGCCCTAACCAAGCTCTTTAAAAGCTAGAATGTTTATAAATATTGAATTACTGTAAGTTACGAGCACCATTCTGGCTCGCCCGCGCCGGTTGCGCCATCATCCCTTAAAATTTTGAGATTGTAAACAAACATTTAATAACCTTTTCCGATAAGGCTACAATGTTGTAATTTTAAGTATACAAAAAATCGCCAACCTATTTTAATGGATGAAAGTATGTGCCGGACGATGGCGAATATGTCGCTCGGATGATAATTAATTCACAACCTTCTAACATAAAGCTTAAATTTTTAGGGCAAATCATTAAAAAGTACATTTTAAGAGCCAGCCAATTCTGACGATAACAAATTAATTAGAAAGAAAGGAAAGACATATTTTTTTGTAAAAAATACTACAACCTAATGTGGCATAATTAACAGCATACATTACTTTTAAATTAGACCATTGCTGCAGTAAAATTTTACAAAAGGCTCCACACTCAGCCTCACCGCGGCGAACCAAGGGCACTGATTTTCAGTGTGTCCCAATTCGACGAGCAGCTCGGTCGTGTGGTGGGATGGCAAAATAATAAAATATGAAGAAAAGACAATTAAGAGTTACAGTACTAACACTCGACTGGTGGATAATTATAACTGTCAGAGCTTCTACTACTAGAAATAGGTATAGCGGGGGTACCTACCCTGTTGGCTACATGGGTCTGTAGATGGCTATGACCATTCACTATCAAGTCAACTGTTTTATTTTAATTGAATAAAATGTGCTCCCATAAGATTAAACTACTGAATTTCAAGGTGGTAGAACCAGTGTTGTTCGACCTAGGAAGAACCACCGCCACACCTATTTCTAGCGTGAAGCAGTTCTTGCGTTTCGTAGGAAGGATGTGGTTGCCGGCACACTTTTATATGAGGCGACCATCTTAGTCCTCGGGAGTAGCAACGCATCTGTGATTGACTTCAGATAGAACCCATGTTCTGTATAATGTTGTTTAAAGATGTCTATGGGTGGTGGTGACCACTTTCCAGATAGTGAACTACATGCTCGTTTGCTACTTCACTTAGATAAAAAAAAATCTAAAAATATTAGAAAATAAACAACTCCGAATTTTCCATCAAAACTTTATTTTATAGATTCTTAAATTATTTCATTATTCTTTACACTTAGTTCATTTGACCTGAACAATATTTTACAATGACTTACTTCATAATTACTTATTTTAAAATATACTATGTACTTGTTTAATTTAGAGAATACGTTTCTTACAGTCAAAACAATACATTTGAATATAAATAATACATTGTTTTAAAAATATGTAATTAACTTAACATTAGGATAGAATTTACAATGAATATATATTTTGAGGCAAGTACTAGTAACTAAAATTAATTTGTTCATAAAGTAGATATAATAATATAGTCACTTTTATTTGCATTTTGGAAAATGTTTTTTTTTTTTTAAACAAATACAAACATATATTTTAACTGTATCGAAGTTACATAAAGTTTTCAGAAATAAGTATTAGAAATTAGTACTATCTTCGTCCGTCATTACTTCGTGCATATTTTTTTTACAACTTAATGTGCAATATAATACTACCGTTCACCATCATAACTGAATTTTAAGAAACGAATTGTTAGTATTACCTTAACACTTAAAATCCTTAAGTCAGAAAAAAACTATTACCTTGAAATCTGTAATTACTCGTTTCATTTAGGCATTTTTACATGAAAAGTTTCCACATAAGTTATTTTGATCAAAGTACGACGACAATCGCGTCAACTATCTCTCAGATTGTTTTATTTAACAGCCAGGAGGACAAAAAACATGTGGAAATAAGTATAACACTATGACAATGTTTTCAAGGACATCATAAAAGTTTCAAACAAACATTTCAATTTCTTTCAATTTCTAGCAAGAACAAAAAATAAATATGATTCTACTTTAAACAATCCAGAATGATCACGGGATGGCTGAGGATGGGTTGCAAGAGCAGTTATCCATTTATATCCGTGCACGTAACAGTTGAACTAGATTCAAAATTAGTCGCTGGAGTGACTTATTGGGGAGTCATCGACCCATTGATGTCCCATTTCTAGGTTCAGGTCTCTTGTAATGAGAAAAGCTTGCATTTTAATGAATTGATTTCAAATTTTATTTACAGCTCTTTGGATACTTATTCTCCATAATTAGGTTGATATTGCATCATAGGACCGCGGTTGGACGACCCACGTGGCGGAGCGCTACCATACCGGTCTGACGCGCAATGTCTCCCGGGTTCGATTCCCGGCCAGACAGGTTTCTGAATGATGAGTTTACATTCCTGTTCTGGGTCTGGGTGTTTGTGTATTCGTCTTGTGTGTGTCCATGGTACCCACGACACAGGAGAAAATCCTATTGTGGGGCTATGAATATAGAAAGTGTGTATTTGAAAGCGTGAGCGTGTTTCATATGGTACTCAACTCAAACCTTAAAGACTATACCTATATGTATATGCAGTTTATGTAATTTCACTTCCGATCTGCTAAACTAAGTGTAAAAATAAAAACACAAGTCTGTATGGATTGGTAGCCTGTAAACACTTTTATAACATTTTTAGATAGCTCTTAGATATGCTGGTTTCTCTGCAATATTTTTCTATTTTATTTATTTTTGTTTCGGAAACATACAGTATAAATAAAGACTTATAGGTTTTAAAATTAGGGCACGTATCAGTAAAGTTTCCAATAACTTATTCACTAAAATGCAAGGTAAGAGTGACGAAAACAATAGGTATTAAGGGAATCTTACCCCTTAGATTTAAAATCATACAATTTAAAATTTCTATAGTTTTTAAGCCTGTACTTACATCTGTATTTCACATCAAGTAGGTCTCTCATTACTAACAAGAGGTTTCTATTGTCTATTACACCATATATCACCACTTCATGGTCATATAATACTTTTATCCTACAGAAATGTATAAGAATAATCCTACGATCATTTATATCATCACTGTACTCACTGGTCCGTCAATACTAGCGGATTTTCACAATAGATTCATCAGCACAATTGTTACATTCCATATAGTTATAGACGTTAAGCACGTACATATTTTATATCGCTCGTATTAAAATGGAAATTACGTAATCGATGTGCTAATGTGAATCCATAGATAGAAAAAGTAAGACATATGCACTTAGACAAAATATTAAAGCATGAAATATAACGATTTACATAATGTACTAATGTACAAACATATCAAAAAATCTCAAAGTATAATACAATTATAACGTCTATTTTTTATCTAACTTTAGCAGCAAACCAGCATACAGTCCGCTTGATGGTAAGTGGTCACTGCCGCCCATGGACATTTGTAAGCAACATCATATAGAACATAGCTATTATCTGAATTCAATCACAGATGCGTTGCTACTCCCGAGGACTATGATGGTCGCCTGATATCAAAGTGCGCCGGCAACCACACTATTCCAACGAAACGCAAGAAATGTTTCTCGCTAGAATTAGGTGTGGCGGTAAATAGAAAATAGAAATAGAATAAATATGTACGCTAAAAATAGTGTTAAATGTAATATGACTTATAATGCAGAAAGACAAAGACAATGTTTAAAGATTGGAACTAAATTTCAATGTGTGTTGTAATTTAATATCACATAAAACTCCTCTCTTTTGTCAGCTCATTAACATCCCATTTCAGAGCACGGGTCGCCCATTAAAGTCAAAGTTTTGGCCATAGTCCACCGCGCTGGCCAAGTGCGAATAGGTAACATTTATATTTGAGATCTTTTTTACAGAACTAGGCGTGTAAGATTCTTACCGATATTTTCCTTCGCATTTAATGTAAATAATGACAAATTTCTATTTCGTACATAACTGAAGTGAATGGTTGAAACTTGCCCTCTTGATCGGGAGGCCCGAGGTTCAAACCTAGGCACACACTTCTGATTTATATGCGTATTAGAAATTAATTATCATACATAAGGAAAACATCGTGAAGAAACCTACACACCCGAGAGTTCTTTAAAAAAAGTTTTGGGAGGTGAGTGAAGTTCACCAATTCGCACTTGGCAAACGCGGTGGACTATGGCCTAAACTGTCTCATTCTGAGACCAGACCCGTGCCCAGCAGAGGGACAATAATGGGTTGACGAGAGATAACTGAAAATTCAGAGGGGAATATATGAACCTAGATTAGAGCCGCGGTCCCAACGATAGACCGAGTTCTAACCACTAGACTACCCTTGCTTTATTTTATTTGTAATAAAAATATTCACAATATTAATGAAATCTAAAATGGCGCTCAAACAAACGTGCTAATTATGCCTTAATTCTTTTGTTAGGCTTTATTTACCTCTTTTCTGATCTAACATTGTGCTAAAAAATCTAGATTTAGTTTATGTACCTATGTGTTTTTGAATGCCTACTAGGTATAACTTCTCTCATATTAGCCCACTGCTGGGCACAGGTCTTCTTTCAGAATGAGATAGTTTAGGCCATAGTCCACCACGCTGGCCAAGTGCGATTTGGTGGACTTCACACACCTCCGAGAACTTTTTTTAAACTCTCGGGTATGTAGGTTTCCTCACAATGTTTTCCTTCACCGACAAGCAGTGATAATTAATTTCAAATACGCACATCAATCAGTGGTGTGTGCTTGGTTTTAAACCTCGGACCGAGAGGTATAACTTCACTAGTTATTAAAACTGATAATCTTGTATATATATTTGTGTGAACAGAATTTTTACAGTAACATTTAAATAGTTCTAAATTAGACGAACAATACTTATTAAATTCTTATTGTATAACAAATAAACTTACAAAGTTACACACACAAACAGATTCGTCAAATGAAGTTACCTAAACAAACTCATTACATATAGCCAATTAGTTATTTAGGAGTACAGTATATTATTCCATACTACATCACTTGACCTTAAACACAATTAGCAGAACTCCTGCCACTTAATCCCGAGAGAAACGTCACAGAAGTATCAACTTCTGTGACGTTTCTCTCGGGATACTCTCTGACAACACGATAACGTATCAACGTTATCGTGTTGTCAGAGAGTATTGTCTTCTAGAAATGACATACATGTATATCTTACGTAATGAGTAGGAGTAGGTATCGTATGTAGTAACGCACGAGCCCCTGTAATTCCGGGATCAGAATAGGGCTACGGCATCCCCTGCCTGTCTTTAGAGGCGACTAAAAGGGGCTTCCGCGGTTGGGCGGCTGGAGTGGGAGCTCGAACCGTTCGGTCAGGCGATCCCGGGAAGGACGGCGGTATATGTGGTCACATACCATCGTAAAGACTAGACGGAGCGGTGGGCCCAGCCGCTCATCTGGGAGGAGCCCGATGGGGCAACGTGCTTAGAGGATTCCGGTTGCGGTCGTTCCGAGTTCCCGGAGTCCTCTTTATAGCGCCGAAGACGGCCACCGGGGGGGTTTTCGTGCGGTAAAAATCCCACATAACCCTGCGTCGCTCCCACGGCGTCGGATACCTTTTGAAGGTTTCCCCCTCGAAAACAAAAAAAAATGTAGTAACGCACGAAACGAATGTATTTAAAAGTGAATTTCAAGACGATGGAATTAAAAATGTAATGGAAAACATTATTTACGAAACGTACAACTTAATTATTTTTTTATAGAAATAGTACCGTTATTTTTTCAAGATAAGACGTTAAGACTCAAGATGTATTTACGTAATTGTTTGTATAACATATATTTTTATGAAATGAGGAAATACAAAGCGTTTTCTTTTCTTAACTGTTGGTGGCGTTCTCATATTCGTTTTGTACAGAGGTCTGGAATGGTAGAAGGATTTAAAAGTAAATACATAATCCAGAACATATCTACAAGTAACATCTATTTTTATTACTAATTATTCACAAAAGAAAATTTCAACGTTACTTTTATGTATCATATATGTAAACAAAATGTATAAGTGTGCTAATGTAGATTATTATAAGAATTTATTCTTGCACATTTCTACTTGTTACACGTTCTGTGGTCTTACTCCAAAGCCCAAACCACATCAAAAGCCGCTCGGACTCACCCCGATTTACACACAGCGACCGTAATCAGACGCTTATTTACCTACTAAAGCATAATTTCATTAAAATTTAACCAGTCTTTCATTATAAAATAAGCAGAAACCAGGAAGTCTTTTATATCCTTACTTTATACGTAACTTATTAAATAACTCATACAACTAAGAGGGAATATTATAAGCTAATTGAGATTTTTAGAAACATGAAATGTATGATATAATTTGAGTTAGTATTAATAGCGACTCTGTACATTATTTGTAGAACAAAATAATAATATAAAGGTCCATAAAAATCGAACAATTTCCAAAACTACGCGACTAAATACCTTTTTTATTGTTAAGACTTTCTTGATTTCGTAATTTATAACACTTATTAAAACACACTCACACATATTAATTATTATCATCTTAACTTGCTAATTATTATTGGATAGCGCAAAAAGTCCTTATTTCTTATAATCTCAAATACTATACAGTCACTCTATATTGTCTGAAACACTATCGTCTTACTGAAACACACTTATTAACACCAACGTGAGCACTAGGGCTAGGTTTGCCAAGATCTTGAAACTCGAATTGGGTCTCCAGTAACTTTCGTCCTTCGATGACAGCATTAAGGAGTCCTCGCCTTTCTGGATCAGCTCTCCTGGACAGGGAAGACTTTCTGGAATATCGATGAGAGCTACTTGTTCTACTGGAAGCACTGTCGCTTCGTATTTATATGATGGATTTGAATCGTACGCTTCATCGTCACTATCTTGCTGAACATCACTGGATTCTAAATCAAATTCTGTTCTTGTTGGTTTTGTGTTGTCTTCTGCTGCTTGAGGCTTGTCAGAATTCATTATGCAAGTGACGTCATCGAGAGCTAGCCTAAGCGGCTCACTTTTCGTTTCATTTCGGAGAATTTGTATCCAGTTCAAGCGACAGTCACAGCTTAGCTTATTACCTGGAACAAAAATGTTTTTATCAAAGAGGGATTTTGGTATAGTTTTGACTTAGTATAGCCTAAGAAAAGACTGTTATATCAATACCAGCAATACTAAGAAATAACTAAGAGACGTAATAACATTAAGGTGATATTAGAAACATTTATATTTGAAATATAAGAATAGAAAAAGAAGAAAACTTATGAATGACGTTAAAAACATTTTCATTAATAAATTCTGATGTTTTGATATTACAAAAGATTTCATACACATACCAGATGATATGTTAAATTAAATGAAATCATGAGTGAAAGCTTATAAAATCATAAAGGAAGAATACCGTGGAATATTCCAAAATATGAAAATAAAAACGCAAACCCAGCTTAACAAGATTTACAGCGAACCTAATAAACCGTTAGGGGATTTGAGATGACACGCGTGTCGGTCACAAAACGAATTATCATGAGAACAAACGTAATGGCAGGGGAGTGCGGCACGCGGCTCCGGCTTGCGGTTGATGCGGCTATCGTTTTTATATAGCAGAAGATAAATGGTTTTCTGTCACCTTGTTTCTTACATGAGATAATAATATCTAGCTTCAGTATTATCCTTACATTTGACAAAAGAAAGGGTTAGGTTAGATTAAGTTTTTTAGTGTGATAGATTTAATAAACAAGTTACAATTTTTATTTCTGTTCTGTGACTCAAATAATTGGTTTATAAATAATTAGAATTTCTTAGATTTAGATAGTTTTATAATGGTCTGTGTGACCATGATTTTTTTCATACAAAAATATTAAATGTAGAGTTACTAACAATGCTGGTCACTTACTAAGATTTATTTTTTATATTTAATCTAAAATTCATTCATGTCATAAATTCATCTTATGTATTAAATGAATTTTCAACTATTTCTACAAGAAAAGTATTTTTACAATCACTTTGGAGGTTTTAATTAATTCTGCACTGTAGTTTTATTAACAATTAGTAAATTTTTACTTGCAATTAATTTATAATGTACACCTTTGTTAATAATATTTTTAACTTAGAATTTTAGTTTTTCCTGTCTAGTCTGTATACTATTTACCAAATTTGAAAGTAACGCGTGCGTACGGCGTATTACTCCGATAATGTTTGTTGATTTTTAATGATTCACATTTCACTGTGCCCAAATCGTGTTATTACTCTATTGTTGACTCTATAAAGGGGACTGTTACACTCATTAATTGTCCTTAACTGAAGCAGGGTGCTTTGATGCTTTGTAGGGGGTTTCAACCCGTAGAGCTCCATTGTTTGCTCAAAATGTAGTTATTCATCTTCCCATGAGTGTACTTACTGAGGAAGTATGTTATTTACTCCTAAATAACATGTTTTCGTTGCCAAAAATAGGCTTTGTGTTACTGCTGAGCAGAGGACTGTAATTCACTCCACGACGGAGCTCGGGATAATTGGAATTAAATTAGTTTAGGATGCGAATGTTTTTGTTACTTGAACCCCTACTGTTATAAAATATTATTTTAATATTTTCTTTTGCTTCGTTTTGAGAATGAATTTTGCCCTATTCATATTTTAATAAATTTCTCCTTCAATATTCGGTTCAAGCTTGAAGATAAAAACTTAACCCAAAATTAATTGAAATAGTCGCGTCATACCAGACGTCTCTTATTAAAATAATTTATCCTTAAATTTTAATATTACAACCTATTTTCGGAAACAAGCCTTTAATTTCACCCATTATAAAATACAAAGCATTAAGGGATTAACCAAGCATTTTAATAAGTGCTTCGGAGAAGATTAAGTTCAACTTACCACTCAAATATAAAACGGAGGTCTTCATTTTTAAATTTTCGAGAATAGGCTTAACGGTTTCGTAAGTAAAGAATTCTATTTCGTTATTTCTTAAATCCAATAACTCCAGCCCTCTAACACCCTCCAAGAGTCCCTCGTTGATCGATTGCAATTTATTACCAGTCATAGACAATTTCTGGAGTAATGCGAGCCCATCGAAGGCCCTTTCAGACAAATATTTCAATTCATTATTATCTAAAAGGAGTTCATTCAAATTCCACAGCTCCGTAAACGTCAAGTCCCCGATCATTGACAACTTGTTAGTCCTCAGATCTAATCTAGTCAAATTGGCTAGTCCCCTGAATGTTTCTTTAGTCAAAACCGAAATTAAATTCGCTTCCAATACCAAGTCATTCAATACGTTCAGATGTTCAAAGCATCCGTCGTGAGCCACATTAATACTGTTAAACGATAAGTCGAGATATCTCAGGCTAGGCAAATCGACGAAAACATCCCTCTGGATCTCGGTCACTTTATTATCCTTTATAGTCAAGTTTACGAGCGAAGGGAGATTCGTGAACGCTGAGAAGTCCAATTCCATTATTTTGTTGTTCATTAATGTTATTTCTCTCACCGTTGACATGTTACTGAATGTTCGCTTCTCGATTTTATTTAGCGACGCGTAATGTATGTATAGTTTCTGTAGTCTTTTCAAGCGATGTATGACATTTAATGGGACGAATTTGAGTGCTCCATCAGATCTCACGTTAAAGGTGAGGCGTTCTAAAAACGGCTGGGAATTGAAAGTGGACCAAATCAGGTCAGTTTCATCGATGCCCCCGTTAAAAACCCAGCAATCAGCTTTGGTAGCTGTTTTAATTTCGGTGTTCTCACAATAGCAGTGCACTTTTGATTCTCTATTTGCTATTTCACACATATTGTCCTTAGCTTGGGCGGCGTGGAATCTCCTTTCGGTTTTATCTCTGCGTTTTTCATTTAGACGGCTCTCGGTATAGGATATTTGCACGGAGGTCAGAGCAAGAGCTAAAAGTAAATATTTAACTACGGTCTCCATGTCTGCGAAGTTTTAAGTACCTGCAACAAAAATAGTTATATGAGAAATTGCTAAACGCCCATATTTAAACAAGGCTTAAGAACTGAGCTGAAAACAAACATTTTATATTGCGCTTATACTTAACGTTATTAACGATTCATTAAACTTAGTACCGGTTAATGCGTAATTTACTCTTGAATGCAGTATAAAAATGGTCGTTAATTATTTTATCGGCAGTGAAACGGTTTAAGCTGAGGTTGGAATTTTAATAATATGAGGGCTAATTTACAACAGACGTGTTGTATGCATGTTTTATTGGGGTCATTAACACTTTATTCGACTAACAGTAGAGTAGACATGCACTCAGGCTAATTTGTGGCGGGGATGTAAAGCAGCCTATACACAATCCGAATCACTTTTTATCTATGACAATTATTAATTTATGAATTAGTAAAATAGGTTTTTCTAACGTTAAGGTAACAAACAAGCATGCTGTCCACTTGATTGTAATATTATATCATGTTTAATTAATTTACATTATATTACATTATGTAATATTATATTAATGTATAGCTACTATTGTCTATGGACATCTGTAAGTAACTTCATATAAAACTAAGGTCTGATGTTAATCACAGATGCATTATTCTTCCTAGGAGTTAGTTATCCTACTAATATTATATCTCATATAAAAGTGAATTGGCAAGCTCACCTTTCTACTAAAACGTACTAAATTGAACTATGTACATACAATCTATTACTGTTGAGGGATAAAGGTGGTAGGGTAATGGTGGCATAATGATTCTTCTATCGTTAAGACGTAACGATAGAAAAATATTTATTTATTTATTAAATCTTTATTGACAACAGAAAACAAAGGACAAAAGGCGGACTTAATGCTTAATAGCATTTTCTCCCAGTCAACCTTAGACAAGAGCAGAGAAAATCAAAGGCGGTACAACAAAAAAAGGAAAGAAAAATAATAAGGAAGATATAAACACGGTAGAAAGAAAGTGAAAAAAAAGGATTTATAAAAAAAAACCCTCTGTATATATAAAACTCAAAAAATTGTTTAATTTTTAAATGTTTAATTTCTTTGATACCATTATTTGTGTCCACATATTTATAGAAAAATATATTTTGTCAACCCTTGTCTGGCATGTCTGTACATATAAATGTTCCTTAAAACCAAAAAGCATTTGATGGCTTGATAAACGAAGAATCCTACTCTTAGTGTGTAAGCCCCTTAACATGTTGATGACTCATTCTTTCCTTTGTTTGGTTTTGTGCGTATATATTATGGGTTATTAGGGTCTTTAAGCTTCCAATAAAATTAATTACCCCATAAAAAATTTAAGCGCCTCTACTAACTATTAGAAGCTTTGAATTATCGATAAGGGTCCTGTCTTATTGACGTTTGATAGTTAGTTTAAGGGTGGTAGAACACTTTGTATTTCGTCTTTGTAGACAACCGCCACACCAAACAACGTGGGTGTATTTTGGTCTGTAAGTCATAGTATGTGCAATATACTAAGCGTACTTCGGGATCAGAATGTCGTGTCTTCGTCAACCCATTATTTTCCCACTGCTCGGCACGGGTTTTCTTTCAGAATGAGAGAGTTTTAGGCCATAGTCCACCGTGCTGGCCAAGTGCAAATTGGTGGAATGGGATCAGAATAGGGCTACGGTATGTAGGTAACCCTCCAGGTGACCGTCCTCAGCGCTACAAAGAGGTCTCCGGGATCTCCAAAGGAACGCAACCGGAGTCCTCTGAGCAAGTTGCCCCATCGGGCTCCTCAGCGATGGGTGGCTGGGCCCACCGCTCCGTCAGGTCTTTACGACGGTATGTGACCACAGCATGGGGCTATGAGTGAATTATAAATAAAAGTTTAATATGTATATGATATCGATGAAATCAGAAATGATCAAACCAAGTTATAAATTAAAATGAATACTAGACTTTGATAGCCTACTTGTAAAATACCCAACACGTGAATAAAACAACGCGATAGTATCAGTCGGGAAGGTTGAATGATTAATCAGAAAAGTTAATTTGCAAAACTGTTACGTACTAGGCACTAGTTTTGTAGCGTGTAGGGAACAGTAATAAATTAAACAGCTGAAGTACAGACGGACTACCTAGAATTTAATCAAGCAAATTACCCTAAAGTTTCCTCTTAACTGGAGTGTATTTGAGCGTTGTAAAGCGTAACGCGCGACGATATTTAAAGCAAAAGGTTCTAGCAACGAATAAAAAAACTATAAGTAGAACGAACAAACATTATTCTTCGAAACTTTTGTCTTGAGAATTGTACCTGAAATAGCATAACATTGTGAAGTAGCATTAACGTTTGAAGATTGTAAAACAATAAATAAGTATCATCTTATTTCTACTATTTGTCGTCAGCTTACTACTGTCCCACTGCTGGGCACGGGACTTCTTTCAGAAGTTTCTTCTTTGAGAGAGTTTTAGGTCCAATGCACCAGTTTGCACTTGGCCATGTTGGCCAAGTGGTAGACATATTTTTATTTCTATTTAAGTTATACAGATTAAGTAAATTTTATGAGGTTATTATCGCTCATGGATGTCTGAAATGTTTCTAACATTATCAACGCATTAATATCCCTGAGGAAGGATTAGATTAAATTATTTCATCGGTCTTCTTCGGGATATGGTACTATCAATTTTAAACAATAAATACTCCAAGTGACATTTATTTATTTATTTAAATTCACCAACGATTATTACATTTATACATAATGTAATAATCGTTGGTTACATTAGATCCGAAAGTTTTACAATTAACAAAAATCCCTTACAGACGAATATCGAAGCCATATTAATTTAAAAAACTATGGAAACAATAAGAAAAAAATGTATTATATAAACCCAGATACTTAATCAGGTTCCAGTAACTTAACGGAAATAAGCGGAAGATTTTTTTAGAACTAGCTTTTGTTGTTCTCCTATTGATTTTGAACAAATGATAATGAAGGTGGTAGAACCAGTGCAGTTCGATCGGGAAGTACCACCGCCACACCTATTTCTAGCGTGAAGCATTTCTTGCGTTTCGATATAAGGGTGTGGGGTGCCGGCACGCTTTCACATGAGGCGACCATCACAGTCATCAACCAGCAACGCATCTGTTAGTGACTTCAGATGGAACCCATGTTCTGTATGATTACAGACGTCCATGGGCGGCAGTGACCACTTGCCACCAGATGGACTGCATGCTCGTTTGCTACTTCAGCTAGATAAAAGAATACAGACTTTTGTTTTGTTTAAAAAGTTAGCACCGTAATGTGTCTAGATATTTAGAAGCGTCTTATTTAATTACGTCTAGCTTACGTCTTTTGTTTCTTGCCTTTCGGCTTAATCAGGGAACGGACGGTACTCAACTAGAAGTTACGTTCTTTGATACTAGATTCTTCTAATATTTTGTCTATGACCTAGGAATGCCATTCTGTTAATTTTATTTTACTTTCCTTAGGGACCTAATAACTAGCTGCAAGCCTTTTATTTTATAATAGTTGACCCGTCGAACTTCGTTCCGCCCAAAAGTCAAAAATCTAAAATTATCAATGTATCTCCACTATACTATACATGTATTATACATAAAAACCTTCCTTTTGAAACACTCTATCTATTAAAAAACTGTATTAAAAACCGTAGCGTGTTTTATATATCTAACCATACATAGGGACAGACTGCGAGAAGCGACTTTGTTTTGTACTATGTAGTGATAAAGCTACTCCGAAGCAATCAGCGCACATGAAATTACCATTGGTAACCTATCCAAATTCCAACTCATACGTTTTCTACTTTACAGACATATAGCAATTTCCTAGGCAATGCATGTTTCTTAGGCATTTATTAGGTTCTAGTTGCAATAATAGTGATACCTTATATAAAAACATAATGTTTCCTACTTAGTCCGAGACAAAAAGTCACTACAAGAAAAACATGCATTTATGTATGTCTAATAATACTTACAACTAAATACCCGACTGCATAGTTTTAATATTAATTACCAATAGAAATGTCAGACAAGAATTAATAATAAATAAGAAATAATCCCAGAATTACTGTTGATAATCAATTATTAATTAATAGACTTAACTGAACAACTGAATAAAACTGTGAGACCATCTCGCAGTTTTATTCAGTTCATCTTTATACAAACCATACGATTCGTGAAAGTAAAAAATAAGTAAAAAATAAGCAAATACTACGCGACGCCACCAGCAAAAGCTAGTATGTAATAATAGCACCAAGTTCTAACCCTCCGAAATGTCCTATTTAATTAAGACCTTACTTTCTTCGTCGTTTCTTGCCTTTTTTCATGCCAGCTTAATCAAGAAACGGACGAAATGGACGAAACGGACAAAGTCATTTGAACATTACCATTGTTGCTCTTAGCTTATTGCTAACTAAAATTTTGTGCCCATTCTCCGAGTCGCTTAATTAAACAAAATCTTTGTTCGCTTCATTGACTGGAATAAGACGTTGGTCATTTTATACAATTCAAGAAAAATGCTCCAGCTTAGTAATGCAACGTTGTTGGGTAAATATAATAAAAAACATAATATTATTTGTATTTGACATATTTTATTAAAATGTGTAGTGTAATAATGTTTAAGGCCATGTGATAAAACTAATTTGGAATAACAAAATGTGGTTGATATTTTTGTTCTATATTTTTTATCGTAAAAATAACTAGACTTGAGCTAAGGTTTTATCCACGATTTAAAACAAATTTAACAAAATTTAAAGATATTTCATAGAGTAAATCAATTTTAATGAAATAACTAACCTGATGTTAGTTAAGATGTGATATAATATAAATATGTTTTCACTTTTATTATTTGTATAAAATTTATCACACAAACAGTTAATTAATGGTTTAAGCCATTGGATAGACAGACTGATAGTCACGCCATTTTAGCACTTTTTTCCATTGTAGCCCTATATTTGGGACTTTTAAACGTAGGCTTACATTCGTTTTGGGTCAATGGTTCACTTAACAGAGGTTCTACGACGCCATACGATTTACGAGGTAATAGAAATTGACATTTCGATCTTTTTGTCTTGTTTTTTTAGACTTGTCCCCATTTTTGACAAAGGAAAGGGTTGATAAAGGTATTCTACGCACTGTGTTCGAAGATATTTTTAAATTTATACAGAAATGTATAGCTTTGAATATTTTACGTCTAACCTTTGTTGGGTACTTTTGTTTATTTTGCAGACAAAGGAATAGCCAAATTAAGAAGTTTATTCTTAGTAAAGTAATTCAATACTTTGTTCATCTAAAACTATGTTCTTTAATGAAAATTAGTAGAGATTTAAAGGGTGTAAATAAGCTACGTATAATATTCTTATAACTATTTATTAAAAAATGTCGATTTTTAAAATTCTTTCATATAACTAATACAATTTATTTCATATTTAGTATCCTAGCTAGAAGTATGGCTTCATTTAGATGAAAAAACTACAAAGCAAAACGTGCTATTGTGATCATAGATCTTTCATAGCCTTTTCGTGATATTTCAAAATCTATTTATAATTTTCAAAAGTGATATTTAACCACCAAAGACTAAAATAAGCATATATTTCTATTATTAAAAGCATCAATACACATATGGATTCTTAAGAATGGTATGAACGATTCGTGTGAAACTTTATATATACATTCTACCAGGTGGTAAAACTAGTGTAGTTCGACCGGGGAGATACCACCGCCACACCTATTTCTGGCGTGAAGCATTCCTTGCGTTTCGATGGAAGGGTGTGGTTGCCGACACACTTTTATTTGAGGCGATCATCCTAGTCCTCAGGAGTAACAACGCATCTGTGATTGACTTCAGATAGAACCCATGTTCTGTATGAAGTTGCTTACAAATGTCCATGGGCGGCAGTAACCACTTACCATCGGGTGGACTGCATGCTCGTTTGCTACTTCATAATTATTAAAAAATGTTATGTTATGTTGTATTATGTACCTACATGAAAGCTCACTTATAAACTTAGAAACTCATTATTGATTGGTTCCAAGAAGTAGTCAAATCATTATTGTTCTACTAATAGACAAGGTCTTCTCTCAAAATAAGGGTTTTCATAGTTCGCCACCCAGACTAAGTGCGAATTGGTGGATTTCATCTTTAAGAACTTTGTTTGATTTCTTTGATTTAATCTTTCATTTTCTTGATTTAATTTGATTGATTGATTTCTTAATGTGTAGGTTTTATCCTGGTATTTTTTTTTCTTCGAGGTAAAGTAGTGAAAGAAAATTCACTACTTTACCTCGAAAATTATGACTAAACCGTAGACATCTACTGCCTCTCCAACCTAGCCTGAGTCGCTAGGCTATCACTGCTCCGTCCCTGTAGTTCCGCGATCAGAATAGGGCTACGGCATCCCCTGCCTGTCGTAAGAGGCGACTAAAAGGGGCTTCCGGGGTAGCAGGCGGCTAGAGTGGGAGCTCGAACCGTTCGGTCAGGCGATCCCGGGAAGGACGGCGGTATATGTGGTCACATACCGTCGTAAAGACAGGACGGAGCGGTGGGTCCAGCCGCCCATCTAGGAGGAGCCCGATGGGGCAACGCGCTCAGAGGATTCCGGTTGCGGTCGGACCGAGTACCCGGAGTTCTCTTTATAGCGCCGAAGACGGCCACCGTTGGGGGTTAGTGGGGTAAAAATCCCACATAACCCTGCGTCGCTCCCACGGCGTCGGGTACCTTTTGAAGGTTTCCCCCTCGAAAACAAAAAAAAAAAGGTTATCACTGCTCATTGGGTTTCAAGTAACACTACTAATTTATATGCAGTTGGATTCAGTGATGTAAATTTGTATATCATTTACTTTGACTTGAATTGCCGACTTGTTTGCTATTTTAATCGCAAAAGAAAAAATATCTGTCAAATATTTATTTCTTACAGATTTCTTCAAAATTGAGGCCATATATCTCAGTTAAGTTATATACTTTTTATTTTTGTTAGTAAAATTGTTAGGTGTGTAATCTTACAAAGTCAGTTTCACCGTGAGTACGATCCATGCAACTGGGTCGAAATATTGGCAAAAATAATTCGAAAAGAATTCAAAAACCGCATATCGTGAGTACCCGTTAAGTATTAAAATGTAATCTTACAAAGTTTAAAATAAATTAAATCTTTTATTTGTTTGAATATCATTTCAAAATTATCCCTTTATTGAAACTTTCTCTCAAAAGAACATGGTATTTAAAGGAATAATCCTCCTAGAAGATCCTGGCAAACTGTGATCCCAAGATCTGCTTAAATACGTAAGTACCACTCGGGATCTCCACAGAGATTTTAAATTAAGCCCGAATTAATTACATTAATCAGAGCTAGTGTTAAATTTGCTTAACGGTGTTCACAGGGATGGTAGAGTAAGTACATGGGATTAGTCTTACAAAATCCAAGTATTAGTTATCTGAAGGCTGTAGTAGTATTCTTACTGCGTACAAACAACTGGTACATATTTTCTGTATTATACCTAAGTGTTAAGAGTAGTGATATCCTAATGGTTAAAACTTGCCCCCTCGATCGGGAGGTCCCAGGTTCAAACCCAGGCACGGAACACAGACTTTTCTGAAATTATGTGCATGTTAGAAATTAATTTATCACTGTTTATCGGTGAAGGAAAACATCGTGAGGAAACCTACACACTCGAGAGTTCTTTAAAAAAGGTCTCGGAGGTGTGTGAAGTCCACCAATTCGCACTTGGCCAGCGCGGTGGACTATGGCCTAAAACTCTCATTCTGAGAGAAAACCCGTGCCCAGCTGTGCATGTATTAAGTGCTACCGACTGACGGTTTCAAGCATATGTTAAAGTGTTTACCTTTCTGTGTATTTTAAGAGTATTAACTTACGCGATGTTTCTAATTTTATCTTATTTTCACTTTGAAAAATGGGTAAATATTTTAAGAAAATCGTCAAGTAGTGGAAACGTGTGAGTATTATACTTACACGCATGTAAATTCACTCACACAGGTGTGCTCACACATATAGTTAGGCTATCTTTATGTATATGTAAAATATAAGACATTATTTATCTTTAAGTGAAATCTCAATACGAGTTAAATAATAATTTACATAGAATAACAAGGAATTTTATCAAATTTAAGCAAACATATTTTTATTTAATAGATTTCACACACTCGTTTATTAATTGAACAAGAAAAAAGCGCCCCAGATTTTTATTATGAACTTAAAAAAGAAAGCACAGTATGATAAAAAGACACAAGAAAACTCGTTTTAATCGTTGAAATACATTTTTAGATTTAAATTAAACGTACTTCTAATATGAAATCTCGCAACCGCAATAAATATTTAAACCCGTACGCTCAATCGGAATTCGTAAAATAGGATTGTCCTTTTTATGTCCCAGAAAGTCCCGACGGAGCGAAAGAAGAATGAAATAATTAATTATTTATTTCTTCCGTACGCACTCGCCTTTTTAATAAAAATTCCACAATAATGGGTACCGAATGAACGTATGACGTAATAAGATTTATGTTCTCATTCGTTATAACTTTATCAGTAAATACACAAACAATAATAATATTAACCTTATGACACAAAATAGTAAGTACATTACAGTCATATGACGCCCTGAGGTAGTCGAAAGTGTGTTTCAGGGTCCAGCGTCTTCTCCCATTTTCGTTTGTACTATATTAATTACATTATGAGACATGGTAAAAAAAAATGAAAAGTTAATGCGTAGGTGTGTGTGTATGTGTGGGCGAAAACAAATGTTTACTCATATTTTGTTTGTATGTTAAACTTTCTATTTAAGTTAATTACACTTATATTGAGGAAAACAATAATTCATTACGTCCTTTGTCACAGTAAACTTTTGATCGGGGTTAATTAAGTCGAATAAATTTTACTGACTATACTTCGTTTTGATGATTAGATACATTTTTTACAGTTTTTTTGAAAAATACCTTTCATAGGAATAATATGTAATAAAACTTTCTCAAGTCGAGCATGTTGCTTAGAATGGAAAGTAAAAGTAGAGCGTTATCTCAAACGGTTTGCGTTATGGACGTGCAATAGTTTCGTATAAGCAAACACGTTTTTTGATACAAATTCAAATTCATTTATTGAAATTTTCCTTGACAGTAATGTAAAAAAATAAATATTGTATTGAATTTAATGAAATAATATTCATTATTCATTGAAATTATATATATTTTACCTACCAATCCTCTACATTAACTTTTAATTCGAAATCTTCTGTGCGCAAAGTATTTCTAAGGACACCATAAAATTTCGCATCAGGTATTCTTAAAATTAAACAATTCTCTAAAATTGAAGTGCATTAGGTAACACGTAGTTACAAAAGATTTTTTGTGACCATACAGAACGTAATCCCCATGACAGAAAAAACTCATGTTAAATTCAAAAGAACAGTTGGGTTACCTGCTTTTGTTATGACGGGTTAGTCATATTTTTTTCTGTTTCTAAAATTCATCACATACCTGTCCATTATTTGATTTGAATGCAATTTTTGGAACAGGTTCGTACATGTTACAGTCGCTGTCTACATTTTTTGTGGTTAATTGCCTTTTGAAATAGAAGTGGGCAAACAGGTACTTTCGGTGAACTAATCCGGGTTTGCAGATATTTGCCAAAGCAAATTTGTGTTTGAGAAAGCATAAAGGAAGTTTGTATAAAGCTTTACGTTAAAATTTCTTAGAATTTTAGGAACTTCAAATCTTGTGGATGACTTATAAAAAAAAAAATAATAAAATAAAAATAAGTTTATTCGAGAAAATTACAACACACAAACGGCACAACTAAAGTAGACTACATTAAAACATATATTATTATAACACATATATTATTATAACACATAAGATCAAGAATTGCTTATCAGTAAGCAATTCTTGATCTATTCTGATTCTTATGGTCAGAAATTAAGTATCTTCATATTTATTGATGTAATATAAGATATTAATATAACCCTGAAATAAAATACATATTGTTTGATATTTTTATTTATAATGATTTTGTCGACTCGCGTGGCGGAGCGGTTACCGTACCGGTCTGACGCGCATTGGGTCCGGGTTCGATTCCCATCCAGACAGGTATCTGAATGATGAGTATAGATTCATGTTTTGGGTCTGGGTGTTTGTGTATTCGTCTTGTGTGTGTCCATGGTACCTGTTACACAGGAGAAAATCCTAGTGTGGAGCTATGAGTGTAGAAAGCGTTTTCTACTCTCTAGGAGTGTAGAAATGATTGAATGAAAAAAAAATATGATGCTAATAAAATTGTAAAATACTGACAATTAAATAAGAATTAAAATCTAATCCTCTAAGCACTTGAAATAGTGTGATTTAGTACTAAATTTACATAATATTTTAATACAATATCATGAAGTACTCTCCTCTGCAATTTAATTATAAATGCATTACGTTTCAACAGAAGCCCATTAAATAAAATTTAGCTTTTAAAATTATCCATTGGGAATTATCAAAAGTGAAAATTAATTCATCATACTTTGTTGGCAATAGGAGCCCTCGTGACTGGTATTGCAATTAACATCCCTATGTCGTAGATACTATGGAACATACGTAGCCGAATACAAAAACCCAGATCCAGAACAGATAATTAAATAACATTCATCATTCAGCAATCTGCTTGGCCGAGAATTGAACCCGAAACCCATTACATGTCAGACCGGGATAGGGAGCCACTGCCACAGGGATGATCCAAACACAATTTACAGTAAATTTATGTTTTAAAATATATTGTTGTTGTATGTGTGTTAGTCTTGTAATTGTAGCTTTTTTGTTTTGTTATACTATTTTATTTACATTTATATCAGACTGGAAAATTAAAAAAAAATCAAACATATGCTAACACCTCAACAATATTAGAAGATAAAATTTATTATTTTTCTTTCCATTCCAATACTCATCATATTTTAGATAAAAAATAATTGAAATTGAAATGTAAAATAACAATATATAACTAATTCTGATCAGATTTTAAGAGTCATTCGACCCATTTTATTACAAAAACAAAACGTTTCTTGACTAACATAAACTAACGCAGAAGTCATGCAGTCAGGCCATCTAAAACCTATTTTATCTTAAAAGGAAAGCTATACACATATAATAGAAATGTTAGCTAAGTTCAGTTCAAGAAGTTTCAGTAAGGCAATTAGTCATAAAGCATTTACAATGTACGTAGAAGGTTGATTGATGGACGCAAATCGCTACTACTAATTGCGTTTTCAACGCAAATTCTATTTCTTGATTAGTAACTAAAATTTGTGATTAATTAATATTATTAATCGAATGATTTGCGAAAATCATGGTAGGTTTTTAGGGTTCCGTATCCAAAGGATGAAAACGGAGCCCTCTTACTAAAACGCTGTCCGTCTGCCTGTCTGTCACCAGACTGTATCTCATGAACTATGCTGTCTACTCTACCTAAAAACATGTATTCGAATCGTAGATTTTAAATTATAAAATTGTTATGTACCTACTAAATAAGCTCATGCATGCTCAATAGTGTTCAATAGCATTTAAGTAAAATAAGTATTTAAGTTTCCATGTAAGTGAACGATGTTCTTTTTGGAAATAAAGAATCTTAAACCTCAACTTTGACAGACAATTGAAATTTTCACAGATGACGTATTTCTATTGCCGTAATAACAACAAATAAAACAACTAAAAATAGAATAAAATATATATTTAAGGGACGCTTTGTGCATGAGTCCGACTCGCACTTAGCCGAATTTTTATTCTCTTATAAGTGTATCGTTAATTCTACACGTTTTCACGACTGGGGTTTACGTCTTGCCAAGTGATTGGCAGACTTCAACTTGAATACGCTTCAATGCCTTCGAAAACATTATGGAAAGAAGTATGAATAATGTGGAATTCCCATTTGAATTAATGTTCTTGATTATAGTATATAGGTACATAAAATAGATACCTACCTACACACGGTCACCATTTCTCGGAGATAATCTTTAAACTACATTTAAATTCCATTAAAGTAGTAACAAATGCATTATTACCGTTAAGGACAATGTCTGTTTGTTTTGTTGTAAAATATTGAGGTAGCAAACAAGTTGATGATAAGCGACCACTGCTGCCCATAAACATTTGTAATCAACACAAGAAAATATCAGTCTTACCTGAGGTTAGCCACAGATACGTTGGCGTTGCTACTTCTGAGGAATATATTGGACCGCCTTGGACAGCCATATGTCAATTACCACACCGTTTAACAAAACACAACAGCATTTAACACTACTTTTTATGCAAAAATCGGTATGGCGATGGTACTTACAAAGTTCTTCGACCATTAAAAGTATACTAGATAACAAAAAGTGCGTTGTTTGTAACTGTTTGTTGACCCCAATAAAGTAAAAAAAATATAATAGTAAGTATGGATTTAAAAGTAATATGGTGCTAATAATCGTTAATCGTTTTCTAGTAGTTCTACAAATCAGTATAAGTCAGGTTCAAGTAGCTAGTTACTGGAGTCCATTAGTTTTCAGGCTTTAACGAAATGTGATTGATGGGCGCAAAGCGTTTAACAAACTGTATTTATAGGTTCTAGTAGATTTAAGTTCTAGAAGCGCGTTAATTTGATTTTCTTTCAGTTATATATTGGGTGTTTGGAAAAGTAAATTTATCTTTCTAAGCGGAGTAATTATGTTATTAGAAAACTGTAATTTATAACGTTGTTTATTGTATGAAGGTTGTAGAACCAATGTAGTTTGACCGGGGAAGTACCACCGTAACACCTATTTCCAGCGTGAAGCATTTTTTGCGTTTTAATGGAAGTGGGTGGTATACTTTTATATGAGGCGCCAATCATAGCCCTTGGGAGTAGCAACGCATCTGTAATTGACTTCAGATATAATCCATGTTCTGTATGAAGTTGATTACACACGTCCATGGGCGGCAGTGACTACTTACCATCGGGTGGACTGAATGCTCGTTTACTACTTCAGTCAGATATACAAAATATATATATATATATATATATATATATATATATATATATATATATATATATATATATATATATATAAAGTTCATTCGCTAATAAGAATTTACGTTAGTTTGTTTAACTATTCATGTATTTGTTTTAAAACCAATTTTTTGCAACAGTCATGCAAGTTGTGGAATATATTTCGACCTGAGATATTCGCGGATTTTCAAAAAGAAGCGAAAGGAGATGTCTTATTAAGCTGCCAATGCATAGGTAATAAATCTGATATTGCAAATGTCCATAGGCGATGGCGACTACTTGGCTGCTTTTCCATTGAGTTTAAGTATATAAAGAAAACTTTAAAACTTGTATTTTTAATGGAATACGTCAGATGAAGGGTGATATTTTTCGAGCATTTCATTTCTTTATTGCGCTTTACAGCCCAAACTGCTTGATGGTATTTAAAAAATGAGGTGTCGCTGAATTTGTCTTAAATGTCAAATAGACGAGGATGGTACCTATGCCTCAAATGTCAAAGTAGTATAATAAACTACTAGGAAAACTGGAAATCAAAATAATGATAGCTAGTTCATAGAACAGAAAGAACTACAAAAACTTCAGTCGTGTTTTTGTGTTTATAATAACTAGTCACCCATTGCATCGGTCGAAATTCGACCGTAATGTAAAATAAAAACTAAACTTCACATTGTCCTACTAAACTAAACTTCATAATTATTGTGCTACTTTGAGCACGAATATTTCTCGAAGTCCAATTAATTGTTATAATTTTCAAGTTATTTTGAATGCACCCGTTAAAGGTAAAAAGAGGTTTAATTAGCTAACCGGCATTTAAAATCAATAGCGGGTATTTTGACAAAGACATCTGACATTTTTGACGTTATGTGTTTTCATAGTAAGATATATAAGAATATTAAATAGTCTATTACGTTTATTATGTGTTTGTGTTGTGTCAAATGTAAGGTAGTGTGTGATTTTATGTATGTTTTATGCATTATTTAAAAAAAATATAGTTGATGTAGAGAAGGATAGCGCAATGCTAATATTTTTTTCAAACGGAGGAGTATAAAATTTATACTCCTCCGTTTGCGATATTTTAAAAACAAATCACAAGTTTTTGCTTCACGTATTTATATATAGATTTACGAGTTTTTAATTAAAAAATAAGAAAATCTGATGGAACTTCAATAACATAACGTGTATTGTTAATGATCAAAGAAATACGTGATCAAAGAAAAAGGTCTATTTCAATTTTTATATACAAAAACATTAGTCCTGTAATTGTCTCTAAATGGCACCAGATGATAAACACGATCTAAGTTCTCACGGTTACAAGAACTGAGTCTACGTGTCAACTTGGGATTTAAACTTGGGACTGTTGAAATCTGTTCCTGACGAAACGTATTCAAACCAACACTAACAAATGTTTGGAAGCTTAAACTTAATGAATGCGATATGTTTTGATGAAACTATTCAGAGATTTATGATACAAACACGATTCTTCGAAATGCTTTACTTATAACTTATAATAATAATATAATAATAATAATAATATACTTTATTGTACCAAGAAAAGAGAAAAATAATACAGTGAAATCACAATATAAAAATACAAAAGGCGGCCTTATCGCTTAACAGCAATTTTTTCCAGGCAACCTCACGGTTCGGAGTTTAGATTTAAGAGAAAATAAAGAAAAGGTAGGGTGCAATAATCAGGTTAAGGAAAATAGTACAACATATTAATTAAGAAAGTTACTTACAGAGAAACTAGTTTTTAAAAATTTTACATAACAACAATTGTAGAAAGAATAAGTTTAAAGATAGAGTATAATTAGATAGAACTAAATTTGTCGTCAACCCATTACTGGCTCACAACTGGGCATGGAGTTTTTCTCAGAATGAGAGAGCTTTTAGGGAGAGAGATAGACAGCCATAGTCTGCACTGGCAAAGTGCGAGTTGGTTTCCTTACGATGTTATCCTTCACAGCAAAGCAGTAATTATTTTTCTAATACGCACATTATTATTTTCGAAAAGTCAGTGGTGTGTGCCTGGGAATTCAGACCGATCAAGAGGGCAAGTAATAACTAGTTATGAAGGTGGTAGAACCAGTGTAGTTCGACCGGGGAAGTACCACCGCCACACCTATTTCTAGCGTGAAGCATTTCTTGCGTTTCGATAGAAGTGTGTGGTTGCCGGCACACTTTCACATGAGGCGACCATCATAGTCCTCTGAGTAGCAACGCATCTGTGATTGACTTCAGATGCAACCCATGTTCTGTATGAAGTTGATGACAGATGTCTATGGGCGGCAGTGACCACTTACCATCAGGTGGACTGCATGCTCGTTTGCTACTTCAGTCAAATAAATAAATAAAAATAAATAGTAGGCTGCCACTGCCCTCGCATAGCTAAATATATGTAACTAATATGATATTAAATAGGCAAATCTTTGTAAAGATGAATGCTTTGATGAATTCGCCTTAAAACGATGGTGGTTGTGGTGGTAGGTGGTATTAGGTGGTAATAATTCTGCCTAGTAGCGTTATTTGCTATTGTGTTATGGTCTGAACGTTGTGGACACATACTTGCCCGAGGCGTTCTAGCTTTTACTAAGTTGGAACGCCGGACGGACAGACGGCCACACGAACAGACAGCCAAACGGCCGGACAGACAGCGGAGTCGTAAAAATCAATCGTAGGTCCCATTTTACCCATTGGGACTGAACATACGGACTATAAACTACGGACGGGCATATGGAACTCTAAAAGAGAATAACATTTAATTGGCGATTAACAAAGCAACCTAAGAAATACACTGACAAATTAAATTCATTTATAACTGTTTCCATCCATCAAATCCTCAAGTAAACGGTTTACAAGTTAAGTGAAAACTGACTCTCGTTAAATTTAAGTCAACTCACACAACTTAGCGCAACTTCGTCCTAAATAAAGCTCGCTAAGCTTCGGACGAAAGTTTACAAATTAATTATTTAGAATTAGTAATTGAATGATAAATTGCTCATTTCGGTTGAAGGGTCAACATTTTGTGACACTTAAGGACTAACCACTAATTAAAGAACGAGAAATTATTATTAAAACTATAACCCTGCTAAAACGCTTAAAACTAAAATCTCATTTTCATTTTTAATAATTTACCTAATTTAACGCTTTTTAGAGTTTGTTTCAAAATATTACCATAAAAGTGCTATGCAATGTAATCGTTAAGTGTGCACAGGCGATTCTTCCGTAACTATAACAGATATCAAAAAGCTTTTAACTGATATCAAAAGTACTTTACCTAATGAGTAAAATGACAATAATAACTTTTTTAAATAAAACTAGTAATATTTATAAACTTTACATTAAACAGTGTCATACATTGAGTATGAGATAGTAGAAAGTAGAGTAGTAGAAGTAGTAAACCCGCAACCCTGGAAGCCCCTTTTAGGCGCCTCTTACGACAGGCAGGAGATACCGTAGCCCTATTCTAGTCACGGAACTACAGGAACGTGTCTGTGATTGAAACTTCGTTTCTATAAGTTGGTCACAAATGTCCATGAACGTAGCCACTTACCATCAGGTATACTTGAAACTTGAAAAGAAAACTAATCACAGGATTGTCCATTAAGCCGTTTAAACGGGACATGCCAAAAATATTAATATAATGAAGAGAACGTGCGAGACTGGGCGTTCTTCATCTTCACTCATCGTAGATTTCATTAGGCACGCGGCGAAGTCGGGCGTAAGCTGGGCACACTTGTGTTCACCGCGATTTTATGTATCCTATGGAGCCCGCTGACCGCTCTCTACTCTGTTTCCAATATTAATTTCAATTGACGTTGCGATGTCAGCTTCACCTCAGTATCGCCTCTTTTTTTTTTTTTAAGTGGGTAATCCTCATGGATACCCAGCCGCCCGTTTGACGGGAACACGGGCGCGCTTTAACATTCATCCGCGAACCCGCCAGTGCCTGGTCGCTTCCGCAACCCCCTCGCGTGGAGCATGGAGCTCCCCTCCAACAGGAAGGCGCGCCAGAAAACACAAAGGCAAAAAAAAAAAACAAACACACAGTGTCGCCTCCTATCGTATCTGAACACGCTCAAATCAATTAAGATTTGATGTTATTTTCTCCGACACATACATAAATTCAAAAAAGTTTTCTCTCCTGATGCATTCTAAGCTTATTCTATTTTAGCAAGGAATTAGGGTCAAGACTTGAAATCGAGCCATCCCAAGTTTGTAGTTTAACCCTGTCTTCACTAAACTGCGAAATCTTCCAGATTTCAAACCCGGGATCACTTTAACTGCGTTGAAATGTAGGTCTGTTGTGACTACTTAGGATTTGTTTACCCCAGATAAGGGTTGTTAATTTGTAATACAAACGAGCGTTTTTGTCATTATAATTGGAAGTGAGTCTGACTAATGCGATATACATATATGTATGTTCAAAAATAGCTAATTTAGTGTATGTTATTATTATAAGAAAATACCATTTATTAAAAATATGTTTTTACCATGATTTTCCAAATAATAAATACAATGGGAACTTTATTTATTCATAAGTACTATGCAAAGTAGTATAATATGTACATTATAATATATTGCTGAAAAATAATTATTTATTTATTTCATAATCATTTTCATGTTAAATAATTTGAACTTGAAAAAAAATCTATTGATAAGAATAATAATAGTAGTAGTATTATTTACCGTCACACTTGTATACAGGAAATATTTACAGTGTGATATTATTTACGACAATTTAAATAGTCCATTCTTATACGTAACTTGATCATGTTTATGTCGTCAACCCATTATTGTCCCACTGCTGGGCACGGGTCTTCTCTCAGAATGAGAGAGTTTAGGCCATAGTCCACCGCGCTGGCCAAGTGCGAATTGGTGGACTTCACACACCTCCGAGAACTTTTTTTTTTATAAAGAACTCTCGGGTGTATAGGTTTCCTCACGATGTTTTCCTTCACCGAAAAGCAGTGATAATTAATGTATAATACGCACATAAATCAGTAGTGCGTGCCTGGGTTTGAACCTCGGACCTCCCGATTGAGAGGGCAAGTTTCAACCATTAGGCTACCACTGCTCATGATGTCATGCTCATCATGTTTATGATAACGTCACAAATATCGGCGTTTGGAACGCCCGTTTGCCTTTGCGGGAAGGTATAGCGCACGGTTAGTTTGCAGAGCTGTTTAACTGTCGTGTACATTTTGCTAAGATATGTGGAGTAAGCTTACTCAAATTGTAAAGTATAATTAGAAACCTTGTAATCTCTCTAATTTGCCTAGAATATTACGTTTTCGTATGTTTTTGAGTATGCGTACGTATTTAACCTTAAGGTAGGTAAAAATGTTATTATACTATAATTGAAATTCGAGTAGTTCTACTATACTAGCACTGGTAAGATTATTAAAAATATTGTTGTGACTTAATAATAAGATAATGATAATGTATATATTTATTCATTTAACAATATTATGTTGACCTGCAAAACATCTCCTATTTCATGTCACTTTAAAATATATGCGCAAGAATATTCATATTTTATTAAACTTTGTGCATAAATAATAGCCTAACATTAAAAACATGAGAATCTTATAAGATTCATTATAGCAAAATTCACTTTTTTGTCATATTTTCGCCTAAGTTTGAAATATATTTAAGATTTTGGGCCTGCTTTCTACGCATAATCGATTAATTTTAATGGGTAGGTAATTTTATTAGTAAAAATAAAATAATCCTTTTATCTTTATTTACGACGAGCATCTAATACGGCCTACTAAAATAATTATGTCTTTCAACCTAACATATTTATACAAAATTTTGTATACCTAAGTAAAAAGAAAGCAAGTTCTATCATATATCTAGTAGGAAAATACACACATATTGCCTATTTCGTTCCACAAACAGTCGAACAATTTTATTTTTATGTGGAACCAAAATTAGTTTCGACTCTTACTCAGCTTTCGACTTTCATTTAATACAGTGTGTCATTAACTTCAAAATGAGTTTGTTTACGAGGTTGCGAGATATATCATTGTTTTCTTATTTGTTTGCTTTGAGAAGTAGAATAAAGGAACTTTAGTTGGTTTGATAACCACCTTAATTAAAATGTATACTTTCATTGTAACATCTGATGATTATATTTTAGCTTGAGAACGAGTATTATAGAGCTAGTTATGATTTCACCGCAATATATTTTTTTACTGCTGGACATACATAGGTATATCAAGAGGGTAGGTAATATTAGTTCCCCGTGATGCTTTAAAAAAAACTTAAAACGCTTTCTACACTCATAGCCCCACTGTAGGATTTTCTCCTGTGCCGTGGGTGCCATTGACACACAAAGAGACACAAACACCCAGACCCAGAAAAGAATCTAAACTCATCATTCAGATACCTGTCTGGCCGGGAATCTAACCCGGGACCTACTGCGTGTCAGACCAGTATGTTAACTACTGCGCCACGCGGCTTGTCAAATATCATATGTTTAGCACACGTCTCTCATGTCGTCTGAAAGTCTCCAAGAAGGCTCTCTGATAAATACCACATCAGAGAAAATGGATTACAGGTTGCCCCTGACCAAGTCGACTGATGATATAAAGAGGACAATTGGTAAGCTGGACACATGGGTTAGCAGCTCACTACCAGTCTGACTGGTTGACTGGCGTAATTTAGGGCAGGTCTATAGGTCGCAATGAACTTTCAAAGACTACCTGCGTGGCGGTGCGGTCACCATACCGGACTGACGAGCAGTGGGACCCGGGTTCGATTCCCGGCCAGATCTAAATTATGTGTAGATTTTTGTTCTGGGTCTAAGTGATTGTGTGTCTTTGTGTTTGTCTATGGCGCCGACGACACAGGAGGAAATCCTACTGTGGGGCTATGAGTGTAGAAAGCGTTTAAAGGCTAGAATAGTGAGATGAGGACAGGTAACTCATGTGGCCTGTAGGTTTAATTGCTAAAAACAACAAATACGTACTCCTACATAAGGTCTAGGGCACACCATTTAAACTAAATATATGTAACACTGATATTATTAGGCAGGAATCTCAGTGACAATATCGGCAGAAGCAAACTATAAAAATTCCACCTAAGTTTTACCTTCAAGAGAAATATTCGCCTAATTCGTAATTGTTTCAAGACAATGATATCATAAAGCTTTTTATAATAGCAGCTTCGAAACGACATTAATCTGAAGACCCTTGGAGTGACAATAAAAAAATTTAACATCACAGAGAGTTACTTGCGAAAATTTTGAATCTTTTGTCCCTTTATCTAAGTTACTTTACAGGAAACCTTTTCAGAATACTCGATAAAGGGAATATCTTGTAAGAGGAGCGCAAATTATCCGTCCATGCTGATTTTCATAACGTACAAACGCGATAAAATTTGCAAGAACCCTAATGAGATTGAGTGGAGTCTGTTGGATTATATTAGCACCGGAGTTGTCTCCGGAACTTGTCATTGAATTACTAAAAATATATGTAATTTTAAATTTATTTCATTTTTTTATCTGACTGAAATAGCAAACGAGCATGCAGTCCACGTGATGTTAAGTGGTCACTGCCGGCCATGAACATCTGTAATACACTTCATATAGAACATGAACCCATGTTCTATATGAAGGACATCTGTAATCAACTTAATACAGAACATGAGTTCCATTTGAAGTCAATCACAGATGCGTTTCTACTCCGGAGGACTATGATAGTCGCCTCATACAAAAGTGTGCTGGCAACCACTCCCTTCTATCGAAACGCAAGAAATGATTCACGCTAGTAATAGATGTGGCGGTGGTACTTCCCCGGTCGAACTACACTGGTTCTGCCACCTCGAAAATATATTTTGATTTAAATTTCACTGTCACTTCAGACATAAGATGCTTTTAAAGATTAATGCAAATTTGTAAATTTTAGTTTATCTTTGACAACTATTATACGACGCTAGAGACGCGAGAGAGACACAGAAGATTTTCAATACCAATTACATAGTAGTACAGCTAATAAAAAACACGATAGCTTGCGTAATAATTATTTAATTTAATTACTAAATTGTTACAAGCTATCGTGTTTTAACTTTTTTCTACTATTATAGTTTTTTCCGGTTCAATTATTTTAAATCAATTTTACCAGTGACAGAATTAATTTCCATTGAATCAAACTAATATTATAAAGGCGAAAGTTTGTGAGTGTGTATGTTTGTTACTTCTTCACGTCTAAACGGCTGGAGCGATTTTCATAAAATTAGTAATTAGTAGGGAGTTAGCTGACACTCTGGATTAACATATAGGCTTTATACCTGGGAAAGTATCTTATTCCCACGGGACAATCGATACATAGATTTTTTCAGCTAGTTATCTACTAATACTCAGATTGGGGAGATTATATAGAGTGTCAAACGTGTTATTATTTAAATAGGAACCGAGGCTAAACAAATAGAGACACTGTTTTACTCTAACGTTCGCAGTCGTGCATTTGTGCAATTTACTAGAAATTAACTATCTAACAGTTAACTTGACTAGCGAAGAATGCGTTTAGGAATAAGTACAATCAGTTTTTAAGAGGTTTAAAAAGATGGAAAGAACGCCAGTTTAAAAAACGTGATTTCTAATTTTCAAATGGAATCCAGAAACAAATTTGCAGAAACCTTGATTGGGTCGAGTAATGGAACCCGTTGGATTACATTACCAGTGGAAATCTCCAAACCTATTCTATTACGAGGATAATATTTATAGTAACTACTGCCAGCAAGATTTTCTCATTTACTTTTCTTCTTATCTGCACCATAGAGGTGCGCTTCTTTCTGTTTTGAAGATAACTTAAACGTAAAAGGTGTAACACGTGCTTTTTTCTTTACATGTGTTTTTTTTCCCTTGCATTCTCATTGTTGATCATGTTGTACTTCATTTCATACAGAAACAAGTGACAAAATAAAACAGAAAAAACTAATTAATTAGAAGAAATCGCTGATTAGCGATAAGACCGCCTTTTGTATTGTTTTAAAAACTGTATTTTCCTTAATTGTGTTTGTTTTTATTTTGGGTACAATAAAGTGTATTATTATTATTAGTTAGAAATGAATCTTTTATTCTTCATCATCTAAGGCGCTATAGCTGCGGGTAGGCTTTGGCCTGGTCCAGAACATTTCTCCAGTCCAGTCTATTTTGGGCTTTCTCCCTACATCTTGTCACGCCCACAGTTTTTATTCCTCCTACCTATATTATAATAGCGAATTAGCCAGGCCATATAAGTATTTTACGGTAAAATGCAAATGCATTAAAATATTTAAGGCCTAATATATCAGATATAGTTAAGATTACAAAGATTCACTTAATCTAATCTAACCAAATTATGGAGATAAGATACAAATGCAATATGGATATGGGTATTGATAATGTTAACTTTCTGAAATTATTAACAAAAAAATCATTAGCCACCAAATTAAAATGGTATATATTACTATATATATAATCATATCATATTGTTTCATCCTCAATTAAATTGTAAATTGAAGGACTACATTATTTAAAAACAAATATTTGGTTTTTTAAATGATATTACTCGTTTATTTAATATTCTTTTGATGGTTGTGTTTTTGACGTATGTAAAATGAAAATAATTCTCAATTTAACTGAACTGAAATTTAATATAAGCGTGATACTTTTTACATAAATTTATGAACCTGTCTGTTCTTTTTCAATTTTAACTTTGAAATAGTTTTTCGTTCGCGTATAATTGCATGTCTCAAATAGTATATTTAAATATTATAATATTCTAATCGTTATAAATATTGTAATCGTACTAAGCATACTGTACGTGACTGTTGGATCTTACATTAAATATAAATTTCTATTATCTTGAAATGTTCTAAATCCGGAGACAGCAGCGTCTCGCGCCAAGTACACGTTAAACATATAGCGTGTGACAGGTACTCGTGTCTCTATTCTTCTGTCCTATGCCATCATAACCTTACCATATTTTTATTTGCACACTTCTCATTATTTTCTTCAATAATTATTCAATAATAATCTTCAATAATATTGACACTTGACATCAGTTTATATATATTTTTAATACCTGCCTATATATTATTCCAAAAAAATTACTTATTAGTTACCTCGGAAACAAGACAATATTATTTTATCAGACTAATATTATTGAAATACCACATTTCTCTATATCTAAAAAATTGGAATTAGTCTACACATCATCATTTTTCTCATTAAGCTATTGAATAGCTTTTATCGCAGGCTTTGAGTGTGGAGACTGAATCCAGAAACTCCGTAACGAAAAAACCTAACAGCCCCCACTCGGCCTACCATGTAGCGCAGCCGAGCGATAGCTTAACGTGTATGTATAATGTAAGACAGTATGAAGCTCGCACGGACTGTGACGAGCTGTTTGGAAATCGGACGAATATATAAGCAGCTGTTTGTGAGAAAGTATTATAGTATTAAAGAAAAACCTTAAATAAATAACAAAGAAAAAAATACTGCATAAATAAATAAACAAGTATAATTGCATAAGTTGATAAAAAACGCTTTACCGCGGCAGTCCCCGAGTGCCGCATATTTTTTAATTCATCGAAATTACTACCGCTAAACGTATTTATGCTTCCCCACACGTACTACGGTACAGGAGTGCTCCGTTGCAGGAGTGCTATGCGTGTCTGTGCTAAGGGAGCTATACTTAAGCATCTCAACGTAGAAACACCCTTTTGACCAAACTCAAGAAATACTCCAAATCTTATCTGAGAAAGATAACAGATATTGTTAGATCTAGATAATTAAAGGACTTATTTATATTAAAGTGGTATTATAGCACAATATGGTTACAATGGCGTATATAAACAACGACTAAAACAAAATATAGACTAGAGCAGGAAGTAATTATAATAAATAAAATTTCTCTATGGCACAAGTATGGCCAGCACTTCTATATATATAATTATTAAATTGTATTTTAACAGATATCTATGGGCGGCAGTGGCCACTTACCATCAGATGGACTGAATGTTTGTTTGCTAAAATCACCTCAAAGTTGTAACCATTAGGCGAATAACGCAAAATTTACCTCAAATACTAAATCGTAGTAGGAGTATTATGAATAATTCCAAGCCCGCAATACCCCAAAGTATAGGTCTCTGTAAGGCATTATTAACCTATCTATCATTCATGGATCGAATTCCTTCGGTATCCGATTCGGTAAACGTTTATCCAATTCGAAATCTATTTCGGTACTTCAAACTGATTGACGACGTCTTGTTTTTCATTTTGGTATGAATTCAATGATTATTGGGTTTTCGTTTATGCTATAAATCTCAAGAATAAGATTCACATTGCTGTAAGAGAAAGAATCGAAGTTGTAACTTATATTATAAGTTTACTCATATTGCCGTTATGCAATATGAGTAAACTTACTATACGTATGTTAGTAAACTTTTTATGTAAACGTATTATACTTGTGTGTAACTTTTTTTAATTACCAGAAAACATTTATTGCATCATTTGATTTATATATAGGACAAATTCAATTATTTTTATTTACTTTAATAGTTAGTTTTGAATACTAAGATCTGTCTTCGAAATAAATTTAGTACTTTGTAGCTACTAAATATTACACGGTTTATACGGTATTTAAATATATTAAATAGAATATATTAAATTTAATATGAAATATGAATAGGTAATGCTAGAGGTATTCATATTTCGGCAATATGAATACAAATACTTATGTACGTCAATCCGATCTATAATTTATAACAAATCTATATAATATAGCTATAGCATTTGCATATTGCAATAGCAATATTCAATTATGCAATTATTTAATTACATGTACATACGTTATATATTTAAGCGGTTTAATTCTAAAAGCGATTTTCAAATAAATTAATAAGCACTATGAATACGTTAGCTAAATGATTACTTGAATGTTCCACAAAGCAACATCCTGTTTGACTATTTGACCATTAGCTAATACGCATTTCCACTCACGATATGAACATTGATAGAGTAAACAGTCATCAATCACACCATTTCGATATTTGCGGTGAAAATCACAAATTCAATCAATATTAGATAGTTACTTATTGGCTGTTTTGTGTAATTTTAACGCATTCTACACTCATAGCCCCACAGTAGAATTTTCTCCTGTGTCGTGGTTGCCATGGACACACACAAAGACGAATACACAAATACCCAGACCCAGAACAAGAATCTAAACTCAACATTCAGATACCTGACTGGCCGGGAATCGAACCCGGATCCCTCTGCGCGTCAGCCCGGTAATTACATAATAAGTTTCTAATAATCCCAATCTTGTTAACCGTTTAAGGGATTTTTAGGGCGCCTTTTAGGGAAGGCCTAGGTCCAGCAGTCAGTTGGGATGAATCCCAACATTTGTGATCAGAAGGCCAACTTAGACCTCAGGACCAGAAACACTTTTCTTTTTAAAACCCTTATCGTTTTTATAATTCTGAGGTAGCAAGCATATACAAAACAAGGTTTTATCTGAAGTCTATAAGAGGCATTGCTACTCCTAAAGTAAGCCGAAAAGCTAGTTCTATCACCAAAACGCAGAAACTGCTTTACGCTAAAAATAAGTGCGACGATGGTGCCTTCTCGGTTCAATCATATACATTTGAAATACTCTACCTTTTAAATCTAAGGTTGAATTGAGATGTTCATGGCCGGCAGTGGCCAATTCGCAGGAAATGAAATGCATGCTTTTTTATTGCTTATAATTAAAAATTATACGTATATAATATTAGAACAATACAACAATACAACAACAATAATATCGTACAATGTACAATCTCATCAAGTCATTATTAGCCCACTGCTGGGTACGGGTCTTCTCTCAGAATGAGAGAGTTTAGGTCATAGTACACCGCGCTAGGCATGTGCGAATTGGTGGACTTCGCACAATTCCGAGAACTTTTTTTAAGAACTCTCGGGTATGTAGGTTTCCTCACGATGTTTTCCTCGAAAAGCAGTGATAATTCATTTCTAATACGCACAAAAATCAGTGGTGCGTGCCTTTGTTTGGACCTCGAACCTCCCGATCATGAGGACAAGTTTCCTATGTACAATATCTTGCCCATGAAACTTGCCCATGTACAATATCAATATCAAATATGTTCTAACCGAGCATAAGGTTAGCGACAAGATTTAACGACTGTTATCAATAAAAAAGGGACCGATAATTTAATGTGCCCACTGAGGCACGTGAGCACGCATAAAATTTTGCCACTAGCGGCCACCCATCCATCTTCGGACCGTACCCGTCGTGCCTTAACTTTGTAGATAGGTTGAGATCATAAAGTGCGGGATTTTATCATTCTTTGTAATGAACGCAGTATGACTGTTGCTTTATTTATTGGTTATATGTATGTATTTATATGTTAAACGTAGGTAAACCATATTAAAATATTTACATACAAACAAAACCACAATGCAAGCAGTATAAATTAAACAAATATAAACAAACTGTTAAAACTCTATCATTATAGAGTTGAAAAATTAATGATCCGACAAATGTAGCCTTAACGACAGCCGGGGAATGTTTTAACCGAATTGTTATTTAATTCAATTAATGTTTTATCGTCTGAAAACTACTGTTTCGTTTTGGGACCGAACGTGTTAATAACATTAAAATTACAATTGATTTTAATTGGATCGCGAATGGTTTCATTGAATGATAATTTTGTATTAATAGTGACGTTTTCGAAAATTATTACCATGTGTTTCCCATGGGTTATAAATACAATATTACGTCGCATCGTAATCGTTTACGAGGTAATGCTACGATACGATATCGTGTCGTAGCATTGCGATTCTTACGATCTCGTCGAAAATTACCACGACACGACCGCTATACTCGCAGATCGTTTGTTATAAGTTTCAGCTATATACCTATAATAGTGGGATTCAGTAGATATGAGCTTGTATGTATTAAACAGGTTTTCGTTGTTTCTGTAGTTCCGGGACCAGAATAGGGCTACGGTATCCTCTGCTGGTCGTAAGAGGCGACTCAAAGGGGCTCATGGGGTTGCGGGCGGTAAGAGTGGACGATCGGACTGTCCAGCCAAGTGACCTCGAGAATGATGATAGCATGTATGGCCGCATGCCGTCGTAAACACCAAGAGGCACGGTGAACATCAATCAGTCACCGGAGGGCACTGCGCTCAGAGGACTCCAACTGTGTTCCGTTGGAGATCCCGGAGTCCTCCACGTGGCGCTGAGGACGGCCACCGGGGGGGTTTTAGTGAGGTAAAAATCCCACATAACCCGGCGTTGCTCCCACGGCGGCGTGAATTTTAAAGGTTTCTCTCTCGATAGCCAAAAAATGTAGAATAAACAATATATACAATTGTGTCAATATTTGAGAAAAGTCTTGGTTAAGAAATTTCATTGTTAAGTTTGAAAACTTAATGAAACAATATGTATACAAATTGTTTTTCCATCCATCCCAAGTACTAATGTACTAATATTTCATTCCAAAGGACCTACTATCGTTTTCTGATAACATTGCTAGGTCTATTTCTGTCGCGACTACGCGGCTAGATTGGAATATATAAGTAGAGCTTTCATGTTCTGCTATAAGCATCAAGAGAAGGCAGGCATACTTAAATTTACATAAATTCAAACTTACTTCACATAGCTTAAAGTGCTAGTTGCTTAAAGGATTCCATCATATAGGGAGCGCACCTAATCACGATACGTGAAAGGTAAGCTTAGAATTGGCATTATCAAATTTTAGAATGAGCTATTTATATGCACCAAATATTATTGAGTCAAAGATTAGATGGTTATAGTTATTATCATTAAGTTTAGACGTACTGACTTACAGGTCTAGGTAATACTTTTAGTACTACTCATTCTTGTCGTCTAGAGAAGATGAGAGGATAAATATACAGTATTCTGTTCTAACAATGTAATTAGATATATGGTCTGTTACATATAAAAAATCTTGTTATAAGAAGACATATCAGAATATTAATCCTACGATACTTTTCCATTTCGTAGAAACCCATAGAAAATTAATTTAAAACCAAATTAATGAACGAGTGACACTAATTTGAGCGTATTTCCGGCCACAATGGAATACCTTTAAATCTCAAAGATACGCTTCATCATTATTAAAAGCGACAAAAAACCTAAAAGTAGGTACCTCAAGTTTTTGTCGAGTTTTTCCCCGTAATAATTGTGACAAAAAATCTTTGCAGAAACTGTTGTGGACAGGTAAATTTATCTCCAAGATTTACGCGTTTAAGCTAGGTAGGCTATAACTCATTATACACCTGCTTTGCTAGGTAGGATATAACTCATTATACACCTATTCGAATTTGACTCTGAATAGATAGTCCGAGGTTAACATCCGACGCTCGTCAGTATTTTTTCAAAATGATAAGTATATTAGACTATCATTATTTCGTGGGGAAGTAATATATATTGGGGTAACCTACACCAGGTTACCCCAATATGTTAAAGGTGTGTGAATGCTACCAATTCGCACGTGGCCAAAGTATGGGCTATAGCCTAAAATTCTCACTTTTGCGAGAAGATCCGTGCTCAGTAATGGGAAAATAATGGGTTGACGATGACACGCCTGCCAGGTTCACTTTTATAGATCTCACCAACTCTGATCATTCGTTATTTTATGACTTTAGATAGACGACAACTTGCTGTAGCTACAAATTGTCGTTCCTACTTTTAAAAAAATTAAGGGCCTGAAGGGCACCACGTAATAGAAGCCCAGTTGCGTACATATCAGAAGCAACGAATTCATTTCCAAGTAAAGCCTTTGAGGCCACTGATGGGGTTTTAGCAAAATTTTGTACCCTTTTGTGGCCACACATTTGTTTCGAATGCTCAATTATGACGTCTACAGCGCTTAGCGAATGACGCTTAAAACGAATCTTTCATGGCTCTCAGGGTAAGCGATCTAAAAATGTTACGCTAAGTAACTTGCTTAAAAAAGTACAACAATCTTCGGAAGGCATAGTTATATTGCTCTATTTTTATTATCATTAAATTACCACCGTTAAGAATCCGGAGGTGTTAATGAAGAGTCACTAAACAGCCGTGTCAAGCGTCAATAACGTTAAATATTAAAGGATTTGTCCGACCTTATAAAGAAACATAATTTAGCTGAAAATTGCAGCAACAGTTGTTTAACTTCGCTCAATGCTATGTTAGCAGCGCCCCGCGAATGAAATGCTAACGCCTTCTCGTTACCCGGCACCGAACGTCCAGAGGAACGCCGCGGAGTTTTAGTCGGTAAGAGTCCGACATACTTTTTGCGATTTCCCGAGTGGAAGGTCACCCATGAGGATCCGCGTTCAAAAAAATTATAACATATATGTTATGTTGGGTTACATTAAAACTAAAAGCATCTAACAATTTTTGACAAGTTCGCACCAATTTCTATCCATCTACATTTGGAAACCATATTTATAACTAACGACAAAAGTGAAAAATACATATACATACTAATATATTTGTATATGTTATTCTTATATGTATATTATTCTATCCTTTTTTTAGTAACTTATTACTCTATGAGTTATTTATAAATTATTAGTCACACATACACGCACACATGCGCGCACACACACACACACACACACACACACACACACACACACACACACACACACACACACACACACATGCACGCAAACACACATTAGTGATATGGCAACTATCTATACATAAAATAAATAAAATAAAATCCATAATTGGCTGTACGTTTAGTCTGTAAGATTTGTGTTGTTTTTTTTAAATTAAGAGCTGCGGATTTGTTGTTTATAAATAAATAAATAAACAAATAAATATGCCACAGAGCACCTTTGGCTCAATTTTGACCGTGTTGGTATTAATACCAGAAGTCTATCACAACTTACATATTATAAATTAATTTATGTTAATTAACTTTTACATGCTACACAACTATTTGACTCAGTTAATAACTATGCACCTCGTATGAAAACTCAAAGCAGACCATTTATCAAAAGGAAATAGAGCCAAATTATCAAATTTGCCATCAAATTAATGGCTAATTAGTTAGCTTAACTTGCAAATGGATTTCCTGCAAACTTACATAATTAGGTGTAAGACCACTGTTTGATCGCATTCATTTAACTACAAAACAAATTAAAAGTTAAAAGTTATTTTATAACTATTCTTTCTGCGTATTAATTACTCTTTACCATGAAATCTAGAATGGATATTTCACTATAAATTTTCATAATGTTTTTTTTATAAGACGGAAGTAGTCACATTAGTTTTAGCTGCCCCCGTATCTGCTCGCGTCGCAAATCGTTGTTTTATGCTCCTCCCTTAAAAAAACTACACAAGGTACTCATTTCTATGGCGTTCCTGCAATTTTTATAATAAAAACCTACACAGCATCGATCCCTTCGCCATATCTTTAGGGAGATACAAGAGGAGTATAAGAAAACGATTAACTGAAATTGGTGGATATTAGTTAAATTAATTAGTTATCATAGTGAATTTCTTTTTTGTGTAATGCTAATTAGTATACAAATATAATGCTCAATTAACAATAAGCATAAGTTATTAGTGGAAACTGTATTGCGTTAAGTTTATTTCAACTGCAACACTTCACTGTACTGTAAATTTCTGTTCGTTTCCCAAATAAAAAAAATAAAAAAATATGTAGCAAATAAGCATGCAGTCCATCTGATGGTATGTACTCATTGCCGCCCATAAACATCTCTTACAACTTTATATACATCAGTGGTTTAAAATTAAACAAATCACACATGAGTTGCTAGTCCCGATGGTTAAAATCCCTTATAAAAGTAAGTCAGAAACCAATAATATATAAATTCGTAATACCTATCATCACTACATAGTATAAAACAAAGTCGCTTCTCGCAGTCTGTCCCTTTGTGCGCATAAATCTTTAAAACTACCCTACGGATTTTAATGCAGTTTTTTAATAGATAGATTGATTCAAAAGGACGGTTCTTATGTCTAATACATGTATAATATAATAGAGAAATACTGATAATTTTACATTTTCGACGAAGTTCGCCGGGTCAACTAGTATTACAATAAATTTAAAATATAACTTGTACCTATGCATTATGATTAAATACTTATTGTAATCCGAAATGACGCCCAAACATCAAAAAATTGTATCTCAAACAAACAAATGAATCGGACATATTTTTAACAAACAATTCACAAACATAAGTTATGTTACCAAACCGCTATCACACCGCAATTTTAATCAAACAAGAGCTTAATGGTAACAGCTAATTATTACCGCATTGGCTTCTACAATAAAGGTTAAATATGTAATCGAACTGGGTCTAAATTAATACATTTTTTTTTTATCAACCGTATGATAACGTATGATAACGACGCTAATGTCAACCCACTATTGTCTATAACTATTCTTCTCGCAAAGTAAGATTTAGGGTTTAGTCCACCACGCACGTTTCAAGGACGAAATAAATGGAATGGTGTGGATGCCCCTCTTACATTTAAGGTGACCATTTTATTTAGTTCGACCGGGGACTACACCTATTTCTAGCGTAAAACATTTCTTGCGTTTCGATAGAAGGCTGTGGTTGCCGGCACACTTTCACATGAGGTCACCATCATAGTCCTCGGGAGTAACAACGCATCTGTGATTGACTTCAGTTCCATTTAAAGTCAATCACGGATCCGTTGTTCTGTTTAAAGTTGATTATCCACGGGCGGCAGTGACCACTTACCATCAGGTGAACTGCATGCTCGTTTGCTACTTCAGAAAGAAATATATATGAAGTATAAGCCTATAATATTAGCCCAACAACTGAATTAAAACTGTTATACATTTATCGAATTTTGTATTTTAATACGAGTAAATATGTCGCATATTATGTTATGCGTATTTATCTGAGCCGTTCCCACTTAGTCCAAAGGTAGCAAAGAATCTGTAACTTAAGAAAAAACACTAGTCTTATCTGGAGTTGGTTTGATGTCCATGGGCGGCTGTGGCTATTTACCATCAGAACGGCGCGGTCGTTTTATGCTGCTATGTTATAAAAACTGAAGTTAAGAGTTTAGCATAGTATGAATCTCTATATATTATTAAGTTAAGCAATAACTTGGAATCGGTTTTTAAGTAACTTGCCACAGGCGGAGGAGTACGAAACTTTGCATGGTTATAGTGGACGTAGAGGATTACGGAATGCTTTTTTTTAAATAATGCGTATAACGTAGATCAAATCAACTAAAACATAATACACACACTAGCGTGCATTTGTCACAAACACATACAAACGAAATAAAACATTCAATCTCTTACTACGAAAACACATAACGTCACAAATGTCAGATGTCTTTATCAAAATACCCGCTATTTCTTTTTAATGCAGTTAAATTAATTATACCTCTTTTTACCTTTCGAGTCTATGAAATTTTAATTAACAAAATTTAATCAATTTTAAGAAACATTTGTGCTACTTTGGACAGTATCAAGTTTAGTTTTGGAGTTAAATTACGGTCGAATTTTGACCGTTGTGACGGATGACTAGTACCATATAATTGTATAGCATTCAAATAATTACAATTATACGATTCGAATACTATACTGACTATAGGTACAAATTGTTCACATTTTTCCAATTCTCACCTTCTCCATTCCCGACGTAAGAGACATGACGCAACGTTTATAGTATTTGCGGTAAAAACTTTTCGGCCATCCGAATTTATCCGGATCGAGCCGGTCCAGACCAGAAATGTCTAACAGTTCGCAATAAATTTACCCGGAGTAAAACGGAAGTGTTTTATCGCTCCCAATAAATTTTATCCAAGTCTCTTTATACATATGATACGTCCTTCCATACGGTTTGAGAGGCTTCAATAAAATCGCGTTCTACTTATCCATGTTATTTTATCTTTTTGTACGGATATAAATTGAAGTTTGATTTTAAAGTAGATCAGGCTCATTTTACATAAGGCGTTAATAGCTACTCTCGGACTAAGGAGTCCTCGGGAGTAACGACGCCTCTGTGATTGACTTCAGATAAAACCCCGTCTCTATAAAGTTGCTTACAAATCACTATAGACGGTAGCAACCTTACTATTTGGTGCATCATGATCTTTTGCTACTTCAACCGGATGATAAGTACCTACCCGTTTTAAACTCTTGAGCCTCCAGAGGGCCTTTAGGCAAATTTCGTAGACGGTAGACCGATTTTGAAGTTTACTCTAAAAACATAGATTTTGTTTCGAATAAATACAAAGTAGGTAAAGAATATACAATCGCCCTTTTAGCATACACAGGCCCTTTTAGCAGCAAGAAGTTGTAAGAGATTCTGTGCGGGAAGATGAAACAGCGTCTCTCGTAGCAATCAGTATTTTTGCGAAAATTCGTAGTTAAAGATTTATTTACAAACTTACTCTGTTACTACAAGTAGAAATACGTATTCGTATATATGGCGTCATAAGTTATCTATATGACAGATTTTTTGCCAATAAAATGTACAAGCTGTGTATCGCGTCTTCGCACGCGCTGAATACCACAAACATTTTACTGGTACAATTATTTTATATTCGCTTCTAAGAGGGGGAGGGGGGGCGTTCTTAGTTTAAGTTCTTCGATTATTACATTACTAGTGTAATAATCGCAGAACACGCGATATATACCCTTATAAGAAAAATGCACTTGAAAAATTGTTTCAAGTCTTGGGAATAAATCATGAATTTTTTGTAAACTGTATTGTATAATTTTTGCTTGTCTGTCTGACAGTTTGCTTGGAATCGTATCAAACCAATAATTCTTAAATCAGCTTAAAGGTATGAAAATATGTCCATGTTTTGAGTTAATAATTAGTAAGTCATTTCGTTTAAGTCCATTTACTACTACTACCTATCAAAGTTATAACAATTTAAAGTCATTTAACATTTAACATTTTCTGTGCCTCAGAGCCTCAGGGCGCAGCTAGTACAAAATAAAGTTTTTTTTTTTTAAAAACGCTTTCTACACTCATAGCCCCACAGTATTATTTTCTCTTGTGTCGTGGATGCCATGGACACACACAAGACGAGTACACAAACACCCAGACCCAGAACACGAATCTAAACTCATCATTCAGATACCTGTCTGGCCGGGAATCGAACCCGGGACCCAGCGTGTCAGACCGGTATGGTAACCGCTGCGTCACGCGGGTCTTTCGTTTCATTATAGCTTAAGATTAATTCAAGCGAAAGTTACTTGTAATGTACGAGTATATCTCTTAACCACCCGATTTGTAAACATCCAATCGTTTGATTTCATGTACGTAGAAACTATAGCCCAGGATTAACATATTTATAGGCTACGTTCTACTGAATAACATCAACGGTAAACGGTAAAACCGCTTATACCTATATACTAGTAATGTAACGAATATTCGCATTCGCATTCGCAAGAATTGTGAAAATCTTTTGCGAATACTGATGTTACTACTTTGCAAAAAAATGGTCGATGAATCTATACAAATTTAATTTTATTATATTTATTTATTAATTTTAAATTGACAATGTGAATTTGATAAATAACTAAATTTGATAACTATATGTATATATAAAAGAATATATATCCTCCGTCACTCTACACCGAGAACTGAAAAAAACCAACAATGAATACGCGAATGTCGGTAAGAAGCATTGGAATTCGCATTCGCATTAGCGAATGTCAAATAACTTTTTACATCACTACTATATACTTACAAATGTGGGGTAAAATAATTTGTAGCTGTAAGGTAACTTTCGTACGGATTATGGTAATCTCGCAGATGAAGACATTTAATGTCCGTGAAATATGTATATTTCTGAAGAAGAAAAGCTTAGAATAATATTTTTCGCAAATATTTTTTTCTTTGTTGATATTTCAAACAGCCTTGGAATAATATTAGGCGTTCATAAATATTAATACTTCGTAAAATAGCAACCACATCTAAGGGCGAAAAAGGGAATGTTACGCAGTGAAACTAACTAACAAAGTAAATTTTAAACGTTGGGCTTAGAAGTATGATTTTATTACAGGATTTCAGTATAAAATATAGATGATCACTAAAATTTATAAAAATGAAATCCAAAAACAAAAAATAGAGAATGATGAGATAAATTAGGTTTTTGTTAATTTTAGAAATAGCAAGCGAGAATGCAGTCTATGAAGATAAATAACCACTGCTACCTACGGACAGTTGTAATACCCCGAATAAAATAAGAATAAGTTTGTACAAGGTACCTATTTTTTAAGTTTTGCTTATAATCTACGTCTTTTAATCATCAATTTAAATTAGACATAACATTACCTGTCGTCATCTCGTTTATCATAAACAATATTTACTAAATAATCTTTTAAAATAACAGAATATAAAACCACTTCCAGAATACCTATTTGACTTCAGTAGCGCAAAAAGCTGAATGGCTCTTTCTGTTTACTTAACATTTTGCAAGGTAGGGCCGATTAAGGTAAATATGACGGTACATTTAAAGCGAATTGACCGTGAAATGAGTTTAGGCTGGAACTAGACATTTGAGAAATAAATCAGCTTACTAAAATAAGCTGAGACGCCATTCTTAACGACTTAATATAATAGAAGATACTGAGGTAATAGTTGTACATACGCAGAGTAACGAGTAAAGTATAAGATATAAGGCTTGCAACTATTATAATTTATCGTTTGACCCTTGCACGCGTGGCAATGAATTGTTGAAACATAAACAATGTTTGTTTGAAAAAGCTTTATAAATTAGTACAAGGGTACGGAGTGAAAAGCTTATTGAACAAATCCGTAGAAACGTATGAAGCATTCCAAAATAAAAATGCTGGCACGATTTTGAAGCATTTGAAAAAAATGGATAAAACATAATTTATTGCTCAATTTTGACTTTTGAGTGTCACTAGTTTGAACCTATGTATCCACCTTAGTCGCAATTGCTAAATGAGTGGCAGAATAGACACGCCGCTCGTAGGAATCGCGACGTTTATCGCATTGCTAGAGTCAAGTAACAAACAACGCGAAACGACGCGGTTAGCGACGCTATAAAGTCGGCAAAATTCTTTGTGATTTAACTCCGTATGCAACACCCCCATACTTATTGTTGAGCTGTATCGTGTTCTGGTCTAAAGGACGTAGTAAAGGAAACATCATTTTCAAAGGCATTCCAACCCACTCCTCAGAGTAGCAATGTGCATGTGGTCAACCTCGAGCAGAATCTAATATTATGTAGGCTTATAATAATAATAATAATAATAATAAACCTAAAACTGAGAGAGGCCTCAAACATACTCCATCACGCTGTTCCGATGCGAATAATTGGAAAAACGTACGTAAATGGAAAGAACTCATCCCGAATTAAATGTTTTCAAATCGCCCACAACGCTAGAACCGATGTTATTTAAAGATAACAATCAGTAACGACATTTTGATATCCTTTCTGGACCAAGGAAGTGCGCTTGACTGACCACGACCGCGCCCGATGTTACTCAACTTTGATGATTGGTCACGATCAACAAAAACAGTGGGGCAATGCGTGCTTCATTGCATTCCAAGAATTACATTTCAATTCTAATTTATAATGACTAACTTATTCCAGTGGTTCTGCTCGCTTTGTTTCTGTTTATCGTAGTAATAAGTATCCCATGTGATAATCCAGACTATAAATTATCTCTGCGCTAAATTTCAGCGGAATTCGACCGGTTTCGTGAAAAAGTAACAAACACATACAGCCTTACAAACTTTCACATTTATTATCGTACTAATATTATAAAGGCGAAAGTTTCTGCGCATGTTTGTTACTTTTTCACGTCTAAAAGGCTGGAGTGATTTTCATAAAATTTGGTAGAGAGTTAGCTGACACTCTGGATTAATATGTAGGCTACTTTTTACGTTGGGAATCTTATTCCTCCGGGACAATCGATTCATCGATTTTTTTTTAATGCGGGCCAAGCTGCGGGGTTCAGCTAGTAATACATCAGATTTATGAACAACATTTGGTTGTTTAAGACAAATTTCAAAAGTGGTATAACTTGTTGAAGGATTTTTGTTGTTTTAACAATGTATATTACACACTTAGCAGTAACTGTTTTTAAGTCCCACTGCTAGCCGTGATTTTCTTTTATGACTAGGGGGGAGGCCTGGAACATATTTTAAGCTGGAGACGGTGGAGTGGTGACTACGTGTTAATTACACTATACTGCTCCTTGTATTTATTATGTTACGTTAATGGATACGAAAAATTTTATACTTAAGTATCAAAGATTTTTATAAACAATAATGTGAATTGCATACTATTGATATATTATCTTACATTTTTTTCAAACGTAATATAAATATTTCTTTCTTTAACGAAAAATGCTCGCTTATCTCTATTCGCGCGCGATGGTTGTCATGGTTAAAGCTCGCTATAATAGAAGCCTTCTAAATAAACGAGAAACATGGCTATAATCGGATTGGTGCTTATGTTCGGAAAATTATTTATTAGTTCAGTTTAATTAAAGGTAATCGGTAAATTAACGCGTACTAACGATAAATTCTGCTCTTACTGATTCTTGGGGTTACGTACAGTAAATGTTGTTTAAATACTCATATCTGTAATTAATGGTCTGGGTGTAAGCTGATAACAAATATTGTAATAATTTTGAACAATATATACGCGTTTTGTTATACGTTTCAACGACCTTTGTAATCATACTAATATTATAAAGGCGAAAGTTTGTGAGTGTGTACGTTTGTTACATCTTCACGTCTAAACGGCTAGAGTGATTCTTATAAAATTTTGTAGGGAGTTAGCTGACACTCTGGATTAACATATAGGCTACTTTTTACTGTAGGAAAATATTTTATTCTCACGATTCGATCGATACATCGATTTCAGCTAGTACGACTATAAGGGTACCAAACAGCGTTGCCAGATTTTTCATCATCAAATCGGGATTTTGAAACTTTTTGACTGAATAAAGTGGGATTTCATAGTCAAAAGCGGGACATAGCGGACAAGGGGGCTGGAGGATCTACATTTGGTGACCTTTTTGGTTGACAAACTGCAGTTTGATTTAAATTTCACACGAGGCGACCATCATAGTCCTCGGGAGTAGCAACGCATCTGTGATTGAGTTCAGATGGAACCCATGTTCTGTATGTAGTTGATTACAGACGTCCATGGGCGGCAGTGACCACTTACCATCAGGTGGACTGCATGCTCGTTTGCTACTTCTGTCAGATAAAAATAAAAAAAAATGTATAGATTTATAGATTAAGCGACCATTTATTTGCAAAAGTCCAGTTCTTCCCGAAAATCGGGACTAAGCATGTCTCGCGCGGGACATTTAATTTTGATCAAAAAATTGGGACGTCCCGCCAAAATCGGGACGTTTGGCAAAGCTGGTACGAAACCACTGTAAGACGTAACAGATGTTAATTGTTGCTATATTATACATTGACGGAAGTCTTCGCCACGGATGGATGTCACACACTGTTTAAGTACTGTACTAAAACTGTGTAAGTTTTAATAAGATTGAATTTCCGATGGTATACCTACCACCATCAATGGCATGACCACTTACCATCGGTATGGTCGTTTCCATCCATCTATCCATCAGCCTTTTGTAAGCCACTGCTATACATAGGCCTCCTCTAAATGGCGCCGGTCTAACGACCCTTATGCCTTTTAATACAGCGGTTTCTCGCCGTCTTCAGGTCATCGGTCCACCTGGTCGGGAGGAGACCTGTTCGTCTTTTGCCTAAATTTGGTCACCACTCGAGCTTTTTTCCCTTGGTTATTCCTTCGAGCGATTACCGGCCCATTCATTGTTAGTTGTTTATTGTTTGAATTTTATCACTACATCGCATGAAACAAAGTCGCTTCGCGCCGTCTGTCCCTATGTATGCTTAAAACTTTAAAACTTATACATACTTTCATATGAGGCGACCATCATAGTCCTCGGGAGTAGCAACGCATCTGTGATTGACTTCGGATGGAACCCGTGTTCTGTGTGGGGTTGATTGCAGATGTCCATGGGCGGCAGTGATCACTTAACATCAGGTGGACTGCATGCTCGTTTGCTACTTTAGTCAAATAAAAAAAAAAAAAAAAACTACGCTACGATTTTTAATGCAGTTTTTTTCATATATAGAGTGTTTTAAAAGGAAGGTTTTTATGTATAATACATCTACAATTTAGTGGAGAAACACTGATAATATTTTAGATTTTGTATTTTAGGTGGAACGAAGTTCGCCGGGTCCTACTAGTAAGAATATAAAAATAACCAGATTCCCTTGCATAATATACAAAAGTAATATTAAAGGAGTTAAAGGAGTACAGTTCAATTATTTATACATTTCTAGCCATTGTTAGACGTTGCTTACTGCAGCTGTATTAAAGTGTCAATGTTTTGGTATGAATTTGACTTATTAAGATTGTACGTAGCTATGTATAGCTATACTAATTTGAAGTTTCTGTATACAGCTGGAAATATAATCTAACCAAACAGTAAGCCTCTTGGAGGGAAATTGAAGTAAATATTACATAACTACTTGATTAGGCTTCAGAGGAATATAAACAGGAAATTGAAACTGGTGTAAATTTAGCCAAGTTTGAAATGAGGCTTTTGTAGGCCTTTTGTACTCTAGCCCCGAGAATATAGGTATACGAAAGCAATAAATGACTAAAATTTGAAAAAAGTCGCTTTCTACACTCATAACCCCACACAAGGATCCCGTGTCGTGGGTGCGATGGATATACACTAAGACGAATACACAAACACCCAGACCCAGAACAGGAATCTAAACTCATCATTCATATACCTATCCGGCCGGGAATCAAACCCGGGACTCACTGCATGTTAGACCGATATGGTAACCGCACCGCAACGCGGGTCGTCAAAGTCAGTTTACTTTTAGGATTTAAATTTTTTTTTTACATAATGGAAAAACAAGGAAACTTTATTCCCATATATAATATTATATTAGACAGATTGTGAGAAAGTTTGAACGAAATCTGGCCGTTTAAAGTGGGTCAAAATCGCGCCCAAAGAAGTCGGTTACAAACATACAAACAAACATACAGGTGAAGCTAATAAAAATCTAATAACATATATAGTATTATATTAGACAGATTGTGAAAAAGTTTGAACGAAATCTGGCCGTTTAAAGTAGGTCAAAATTGCGCCCAAAGAAGTCGGTTACAAACATACAAACAAACATACAGGTGAAGCTAATAAAAAGCTAATAAAAAAAGCAACAATTTAGTTAAACAAAGATAGGCTTGATATATATAAATCTATTAAACAAAGAAAAGCATAATAATACTAATGTTCTAGTTCTTTTCTTGTAAATAACTATATAGGTATATACAAACATAAATAGTTTTATGTGTAGATATGCTATACCGCGAAAGGCCCAATACAGTTCATGCAAAGGTTTACAAGGAACAATATGATAACTCACAGTTTACCCAATTATTCTGAGTCACCCGTCGCGTTGGTCGAAATTCGACCGTAATTTAAATAAAAAAACTAAACTTCATATTGTCCAAAATAGTACGAAAATTTGTCAAGTTCAAATAAACTTTCAAGTAATTTTGAGCGCACCCGTTAAATATAAAAAAGAGGTTTAGTTAGCTAAACCGCATTTAAAAGCAATAGCGGGTATGTTGACAAAGACACTGACATTTCGGACGTTATGTGTAATGTGTTTTTAGTTGATTTTATGTATGGTTTATGCATTATTTCAAAAAAATATTAACAATCTGCATTTCTTCTCTACGTCCACTATATCCGTGCTAAATTTACGTGTATGAACGCATAGTATGTATGTTATTGTATGTATGTTATTAGTATGAACGCATAATAAATGCGTCACAAGTTTTTGGTTCACGTATTAATATAATAATACCACATTCATCAACGTAGAGTACCTATTCCGAATTCGGTCTCCATTCATACAAACATATTTTAGATTTCTGTTCTAAATATAGTTGTTTGTAGTCGTCTTCGTGTGGGTAGACGCCATTCACAACAAAGGGAATCATTATTACTTGCTTTTACTATTTATTGTTATTTACATAACTTACATTGAACTATTGAAGTATAAATAGATTGTTAATGGCTTTTACAAGTAACTTAACAGCTAAGTCATAAAGTGTTGTATCAAGGTTTATTTATTTATTAGTGTTCAAATTAAACGCACCATATTTATTTAGAAAATACTATAGACTTCTTCTGTAAAAATGTAACACAATTTTCGCAATTGTTTTTAAATATAACACAATTCCATATATTAAATGCTAAACATTAGTTATTTTTTTATTGATTAGTGTAACAAAAATATTCGAAAAAGTGTAAACTTTAGAATTAATTTAGGTGTTAATCGGAATTAGGGAATATTAAAACATTCTCCAGCCATTTACTACTTTATTAAGGTTATAAAAATTCAAACTGGCCTCAAGAATACCTTATCTGATAAATACAAACATTCTAAGACCAAATATACACATCACTTTTCTGTAAAAAGGTTTTTAAAAAGATACATTCAAAGAATACGCATACAAAATTAAGCTCTCAAATAAATTCTTCCGTTTGAATACAAACACTGTATCCTTATTACGCTCGAATGAATACTGAATGAATGCGGAAAGAAAATTTCAATTTCGAAGACATTTTGTCCCAATCGAGTGTAACGTATATTGGAAGAAAGTGAAAAGAAGGCATATAATTGGATTTTACAAATATTACGCTTATTTTATGTTTTGTTAAGAATCTTTAGTAAAATTCTTCGAAGACCCTATTGTTTGAAGTCTTCAAGATAAATTTTCATATGTATATTTCATTCTACAGTGAACACGAAATATTAAACCACTGATTATAAGTAGCCGTTACGTGTATGTATGTATTAATTTTGCATTATTATAAATCTAAAATATTACTTAAAAAAAAACTTTCTACACTCATAGCCCCACAGTAGGATTTTCTCCAGTGTCGTGGGTGCCATGGACACACACAAAGACGTATACACAAACACCCAGACCCAGAACAGAACAGAATCTAAACTCATCATTCAGATACCTGTCTGGCCGGGAATCGAACCCAGGACCCACTGCGTGTCAGACCGGTATGGTAACCGCTGCGCCACGCGGGTCGTCAATAATTATTATTATTGACGACCCGCGTATTATTATTACTAATTATTATTACTATTAATAATAATTACTATATTATTAATAATTACTAAAATAATTAATGCGTAAATTTAGGGTAATATATGTGCATCTGTTATTCTTGCATTCAATAACTACTGGTCAGATTTCGCGGAAATTTGGAACACTGATAGTTTATGATCTACATTAACACAAAGCTCTCATTACCACTTTAGACATAACAAAAGCAGACGAAGCTGTGGGAATAAGCTAATAGTAGTATATAATGTCATTAATAATTTTTATCATGGTGCAACATAGTGAAACATATTTATTTTGTGATATATAGCTGTTAAGCTACTTGTAAGCTGTTAACAATCTATATATAATTAAATGATTTAATAGTTTAGATATTGTATGTATGTATACGTATATTTTAAAATTTTAGGTACAAGCAATATTGCTATTTATTGAAATAAATATAGGAGTTAATAAATACATACTGAAAAGAGTGTGACTAAACTGCAAAAAGTCATTAGTAGCATCAACATTTTTTTTTAATAAATCGTGGTAATTATCAAAATAATTATGATACCGATATCGTAAGCCTGCGTTAAATAGTTTTTATAATGATAACTAATAATTATGTATTTTATGTGGAAGATAATGCATTCATCTCTAGGATTCTGTCTATTAGTCACTACTTTATTCTACGGCATCCAGAAGACGAGAGATGATAGAGAGATTGCTATTCAATACTAACACCACACAGCAAAAGTTAACATTGCTGTTTTAAACGTTAATATCTAATAAATAACCTGATATACTTTAATACTTAACGGGTACTCACGATATGCGGTTTTTGAATCCTTTTCGAATTCTTTTTGTCGATATTTCGACTCAGTTGCATGGATCCTGGTCACGGCGAAACTGATTCAAAAACCGTATATCGTGATTACCCGTTAAGTATTAAAATGTGTCAATTCCGCGATAATATTAGTCTAAAATCATATAACCTAATATATACCTAATAACTATAATAATAATCCAAAACAACTCTAATAAATCGTAAGAAATTTAACACAAATAAAACACTACATTTATTAACTACATTTCAAGCTACAAAGCGAACAAAATGCACACAAAACTTCTCAAAGGCGACTTACGTAGTCCGTGAAGCACGCACTGGTAATCACTAGTTTCCGTAACTCGAAATCGCGTTTTTCCGAACTTGTTCCCAATTTCGACACCGTTCCGAACGGTACGGACGCGGGAACGTAACTGAGGCGACTGGGGAGGCGAGGACCGGACAGGGTGTCCCGAATTTGACAATGACAAACTAGGAGCTCCTTTGTTTACTTTTGATGGTTATTATATTTCGTAAGTTATGTTTGATAGGCGAGTTATTATTTTAATGAGTTACATTTAGGCCACTTTGGAGACTAATTTAGTATAAAGAATAGTTTTAGTTTCTGTGACAAATAAAAATAAAATAATATAACGTTAAATAAACCAAATTAACATCTTTTTTCATAAATATTTTTCATGGTCAATCCGTTACTTTCCCTCAGTTGGTTCTCCTCACAAAGGGAGAGAGATCATATGCAAATCAGTAGATTATAATAATATTCATTATGTAAGTATAGTTTAAAAAGTAGGAAAATATTTAATTAAATTAAATTCAAATGTAAAAAAACTTCAATGTGAAAAAATATACAATTAAATTAGACAAAACATATATAAAAATAAGTTAATTAAAATGTTTTTCTATTTTATTCAGTATTTTTGTTCCGAACTAGCTGTGTTCTATTATTTCAATCGTGTTTAAAAAAAAATAACATTATTTTGATAGAGTAATTTGATTGACTTTAATTTATCAAACGCGTAATATGATCGCGTATGATCCGAAGATACTGGCTATAAATTAATGTAAATTAAATTTTGTAGTTATTTAACCAAGAACTTATCTTTTTTGCAAAATACTTTTGAATCTTGATAGGAGAAAATTTCGTTTCTACTACACTCAAATATTTCTCTAAACAAAAGATATATTAGTAATACTCTAAAGATTCCTGTTTTAATGACATACACTCGCAAAAATACGCACAACACACATTCTTCAATTCTTTGATAACAGCTTAATTTCACATCTAAACATCTCTTTGATAGGGTATTACCATTAGCATTAAATTTTACTATAATCTTTCGAAGTTTGAAGTACAAAATAACATCTACTAACCCACGTTAGAAAGTTCTTTGTTATAATTTGTAACATCAATTTGGATGGAGGCTGTAATCACGTCCATAAAGTACAAACCTAATTATAGTTGTTCATAAAACTAATAGATTAAGTTAAGAGAAATTCAATGGCAGTTTTATGCAATTATGTAGTAACTTTGTATACAGAGTGACTTTTCGTGTACATAGGTACGTGGAGGGCTAAATTTGAAGTAAAAGAAATTGCGAAAATAGCTCAAAGGAGCTATGAGGTTGAATTTTATAAAGGCTCAAATTAAGTTATACATATTAAGGCATAATTGCAGTTTTATGGAAACAAGTTAGCAGAATCGGGTATTTCAAACTGTTCGAAAAGAACAGCAGGGTTGTACTTATGTGTATTTGTACGTTCATTAAAAATTACTAAATTAAACATTATTAAATTTCAAAAATACTATAGTGTCGCTTAAGTGGATAAAATTCTAAAAAGTAATGATTAATGAACGAATAGTCAAATAAAAAAATATTAGTCATTTCATACATTTTCATACTACGAATGAAGCCTTATCTAACCATATTACCAATTATTCGATAATATTGTCTATTTTGCCTTGATTTTAATACATACCTATCTTGGGCATAGACGTATATAAAAATATGTAATAGCAAAACGATTTTATCCTGAAAACTTTATTTAAGAAAAGTAGTAACACAGTGATTCTATTTAATTTCTTTTATTCATTCTGTGTAATGCATCATTTCTTTATTTCAAGCCTTTTACCTATATATCTTTTGTGAATTTATAAAATTACTAAATATTAAATTTACATTATTGATAATAATGAGTTTTCATTTGGGGACTCCTACGCTACAAGAGAAACCCTCTGAAAATGTCACCCATGTCATCATGTGTGGGCTTAGCAATGGAAATGTATAAACCGTTCTGAAAAACGAAAAATAATTATCTTAATTATTTATAACATTAGGTGTATCAATGTTTGCGGTCCATAGTTTCAAATTCCAAAAATATATTATTATTTTTTAGCTAGCTGAATGACTCTTGGTTCGCTTCATAAATGTAAAAATTGACGCCATCTTTAAATGGTGCAAAATATTGAAATCAAAAGTATCTATAGACTAGAGTTATTTGCTACTTGTACATCCAAAATATTATGTAAATCGGACCAGTGGACTTGAGTAGTTGAGTAAAAACCATCTTATTTTTATATATTATTACAGTAATACCTCGACTTACGCTACCCTGACTTAGGCGAACTCGGAGTTACGCGGTTTTCAAATCTCCTCAGTTTGTCTTTTATTGAGTGCCAGCTGCGTCACATAATCTCTATATTATGGATTACATAGCTTTACTATCCTACACTATTCAATGGAACGAGAGTGGAGTAGAAAAACTATTTTCTACCACAACATTGAGTATTCTTAACTTGAATTTTATGTATGTAAATGTATTAACTTAAATTTAAAAGTATTAACTAGCTCTGACCCGCGGCTTCGCCCGCACGGTCAAAGGGAATTAACATTAACATTTGATAGCGTGATTCAGAACTTGCACATGAATTTTAGTAACGCCATCTATTTACAATGTCTGGAACTAGTAAATATGTATCAACTAATAAAACATCGATATTCTCATGGGAATGAGAGAGCGCGGTAAAAAGTAGCCTACTTCACTCTCCGTTCTCTTAACTAATCTCCCAGTATATAAACCATATCATATAATAGGTATGTGGCGACGTGAAAGAGGAAAAAACAATCACACTTTTATATTTATAATATTGCTTTGGATAAAAGTAGGAATAGTAGGGATATATAGGTATAAGTGAATGATTTTTATATTTTAATCAATTAAACTACAATTATCATTTTGTCCACTCCAATAAATTGCACGTTAACTCGCCATACTTATCAAAAATCTAGTACCCTTTCCAATATGGAATTAGACCCCAATTCCGGGGGATGGTGATAAATACCCCTGATAAGGAGTGGCCCTCCGGCCATAATGTCTATTGTCTCGGAAAATAACTTCCGATTGGTTTCAACCCCTGTTTTGATATGACTCACACCACCTGCTATCACTTATGGTATTAAACTATACGCTATGATTTTGTAAGTATCTAAAGGACCTATCTGTAAGAGCCTAACCAACATTTAGACTATTTATGGTTAATGTATTTCATTCATATATAATAATTCATTTTTTGATATATTTATATTTTGTTCTGTATTCATTTATGATTTACGATATTCGAATGAAAAAGAGGGTAATGTTTTTAGATTGTATGTATGTTTGTATGCATGTAAATTTCTTTAGCACGCGCTACAGCCTTTTTTTGTTCTCGAGGAAGAAACCTTAAAAAGGTACCGGTCGTCTTGGGGGCAACGAAGAGTTAATTGGGATTTTTACCGCACTAAAGCCCCCCGGTGACCGTCCTCGGTGCTACAAAGAGGACTCCGAGATATCCAAAATAACGCTACGGGAATCCTCTGAGCTCGTTGTCCAGCGGCCTCCTCCCAGATGGGCAGCTGGGACCACCTCTCCGTCTAGTCTTTACGACGGTATGCGAACACACATACCGCCGTCCTTCGCGGGATCGCCTAGCTAGACGGTTCAAGCTCACACTCTATCCGCCCGCAACCCCGGAAGCCCCTTTTAGTCGCCTTGTAAGACAGGCAAGGGATACCGTGGCCTTATTCTGATCCCGGAATCACAAGGACGCGGCGACTTCACCGGTACCGCGGACGCGCTACAACCTATAGAGTACTTAACGTATTGAGTAACATATGACATTTGATTCAACCATCATTGGAATCTACTATTGTTAGAGGTAACGCTGGCTATATGATTATTAAAAATGGCGCCTGCGGTCGAAGAAAAAGTGCGCAAAGGGACGATTATTAACATTCACATTAATTACCAAACGACAGCAAGTAAAAAGTACACCAAAAATATATATTAACTGTTTCTTCGTATATCAAAGCTATCGAATTTTTATCTCTTTTTTTATAATTAATAATGATACTTATTTTATAGTAAAAATATTTTATCAATATGTTATTATAATTGATAAGATATATCTGAATAATTTTATTAGTTGTGATTTTTTATTAATTTCATGAAAAGGAGTAAAAGGCCAACTTAATACGTGGGTTTCCTTAAAGAATAAAATATAATTAGGAGAAAATATGAATTGAAAAGGTTATATACACACATTAAAAACTATAGAATACGTAAGCAGAATAATTATCTTAGCAAACAAAGTTTCATAAACTTTGGTTTTGGCAACTTAAAATTATAGCAGATTGAAACTTTCAGAGGCTTTACTATAAAGTTTTGATTTTGCGTTTAGACTCTTATACGAGTATGTAAATAGAGACGAGCGTTAAGACGCACTACGTAATATATTCTTCAAATACTAGTATTGATAGTTCGAGTGATATGATTTGAGCAAACGAGCATGCAGTCCACCTGACGGTAAGTAGTCACTGCTGCCCATAGACTCCTATAAGCACTTCACATAGAATGTGAAGTTCTATCTAAAGTCAAGTACAGATGCGTTGCCACTCCCGAGGACTAAGATGGTCGCCTCATACAAAAATGTGCCAGCAACCACACCCTACCATGAAACGCAAGAACTGCTTTACACTAGAATAGGAATAGGCGGTGGTACTTCCCTGGGTGAAAAGTTAAATTTTAAATTATATGTGATTTAAAAAAAAAATTACAGAGAACTGCATAAGTATTTAAAGAAGTCACACCAATAAACTAAGTGGGCATACTATATGATATATGCATAAGTATGGTATGTTTTGATAAATTAAATCAGTCTCTCTGGTAACATATTTTAGAACAGTAAGTACTATCTTTTTGCCCGCAACCTCTGACGCATAGATTACTTTACACCCTTAGTGATGGAATATGATAATATTCTTTCTCAGCGTCTGTTATTTAAAATAAACCTGTTATCTTAATTTAATAGTACCATCTTTAGTACCTCGTTAAGAAATTCCCGTTAGTTTTAGTTCGAAACTTCAAAAAGTAATCGAAACTTCAACAATAAAGATTCAAGTGTAACTTCAACAAGGTCGTCCAAACTGAACATTGTAATAATAATACCTCATAAAATTACCTGTAAATTTACTGAGAAACTCAACAATAGTGCACCGTTCAAACTTTGCTTTGTTTTATGCATACTGAAGAGTTTTATTACACTCTGAAGAAATCTTAAGTACACTCATAGTTTATTGCCCGGCTCTCAAAATGTATGTTGTTGAATATCTCGGCAATTCTCCGTAATATAAAAGGTGCTTCACTTGTATTCTTTTATTTTTAGGGTTCTTTAGGGTTCTTTACACTTAAGTTTTTTTTGACTGAAGCAAACGAGTATGCAGTCCACCTGATAAGTGGTCACTGCCGCCCAGGGACATCTGTAATCAAATAGATACAGAACATGGGTTCCACCTGAAGTCAAACACAGATGCGTTGCTACTCCTGAGGACTATGATGGTCGCCTCATGTGAAAGTGTGCCGGCAACTTCCTTCAACAACGCCCTTCTATCGAAACGCAAGAAGTGCTTCACGCTAGAGATAGGTGTGGCGGTGGTACTTCCCCGGTCGAACTACACTGGTTACATACACTACATATAAAGCATGTATATATGCATATAACTATATCCTTAAATATTTAACGGTACTAAAAAATTAAAAGCGCGTATTGTGAGTAACAGTAACAAGTAAAATGTATTATATTCTAATATTATTACTCTTTTAATAAATTGAAATAAACAATTCAACATATTTTCTAAATTAAATATATTGTGCTTGGTAATAGTATTCTTACATGAAATTCACAGATTCAGCTATAAATTTCATTGACATAAATTAATATAATCATCACAAATCATTGTTGGATTGTATTACTACTCAATGTTATTCAAGTGAGTTAATAAATATGTCCCAAAATATTAATCCATATAATGGCCCCATACTCTTTTATCCTTCAACGATTATTCTCGATGCGAAATATGAATCCTCATTGTTGAGAACCAATAAAAAAATCAAAATACGTGTTATATTAGAAATCCGTGCACCCCTCGTTATGAAATTATGGTAATGTAATCTTTTGTTGTAAAGCATCCTTATTTTTAAGGCTGTACGGTATTATATTGCACACGTTTCGAAGGGCTATGGTGTTTGGTTCCCTTTTTCATAAAGAGATTATTAGGGAAGATCTCCCATACACTTTCATTTCTGTTTGAATTTGGGAGGCTTATGTTTTGGGGTAAACTTTAATAAAGAAGAGAGACTTACGGCACTTCCCGCCGATTTTATTTATAGGCATTTACAATGCGGTCACTATTAACATTTATTGGATGCTGAATATTTAATACCTCTTGTTAGTGTTGGATTTTAACTTTGTAACGTTGGATTTGGAAATGTATTTATTGTGTCCATTTGTATGTTGTGATCGTTCTTAATACAGACTGACTTACTTATTCAACTAAATTAGCAAAGAAACGTTATCTGATGGTACGAGTGACATCCTTCCTGGTCACTTCTACTAAACACTAAAATGAAATGTCTTTATTTCTCATAGGCTTACGGAGGCACTTACAAATTGTTACATACATATATGTTTTTTTATACTACCACCGGATCGGAACACGACCTCAACTGAGAAAATCCGACGTAACGTTTTTATACTTGAGGTTAATTTGAAGTCAACCTCAAGTATAAAAACGTTATAGTTCAAATCAGTCACTCATTAATTCTTGATGACAAAATAAGATTATCTCGTATAATAAATATTTATTTTGACGATTAAATAACAAAAAAAAGTAGTAAAAATTAACAAAAGCTACGCGATTCCATTTTAGTAATTATCTAACTCAACAGAACTGTGACCAATTACTCTATGAGATCGTAGTATTAGTGCTAGTTTCATTTCGTGGGGAGCTCCGTCACGGATACCCCTCTGTTATGGGGCGAAAAAGGGTTATGCCAGACTACTACCGGCTAATATCCCACGCTGATTCACTATACGGCAAGTGAGGAAGCCACGAGCAAACTTTTGCATTTCACCTCTGTTGAGCCCCTTTTGAGAACCAATTCTGGAATAGATCATTTCTACCTCCTGTCGTGCTTTAAAAGGCGTATGGGATTACCGTCTAGCCTTTAGGTACTTATAGTATAATAGTTACAGGATATACTGACTTCACATTAATAAGCTTCATGTTATTTTTTTTTATTTCTATTCGTTGAAGTATCAAACCAGCATGTAAGCTGATCTGTAAGCAACTTATATTAAATAGGGTTGAATTCAAACACAGATAGAACAAGGGTTCAATCTGAAGCCAATCACAGACGCGTTGCTGCTTCCGAGCACTAAGGTGATTGCATCATGCAAAACTTAGGTGGCAACCACAGCTTCCCACCGAATCGCAAGAATATTTCACGTTAAAAACGTCTGAGCGCATTGCCCTATCAGGCTCCTCCCAGATGGGCGGCTGGGCCCACCGTCTAGTCTTTACGACGATATGCGACCATACATACCGCCATCCTTCCCGTGGTCGCCAGACCGAAAGGTTCGAGCTCCCACTCTTGCCACTTACGACAGGCCTTAGCCCTATCCTGATCCCGAAGGTACGGGGATAGTAAAACTAAACTGATTATACTACATGGCAAAATAAAGTTTTGTGATCCAAGTACACTTCAAATGCAATTGAAACACTTATCCATTATATCAAATTATCCGTTTCACTGTGTCATTCGAGATTATTTACGTGATGTGACCGGGTGTTCCGATACCCGGTTCCCAATCCGGACATAATGAATGTTTCAATTACCCGGAGTGAAGTTTCGCTTTGCATTTTGACTTGCAAAGCAGACAATGACAAGTAACGAATTGTGTTTTCATACTGTGAATTCATCGCGTAGCTCCACACTGAAACTCTATGCGAACAAACAAATGTAAGTATATATAAATTAGAAATATAATCTAAATTAGCGTTAGTTAGTTTCAACGTAGTAGAACAATGGTATGACCGGGAGGTCACACCACCACACCTACTTCTAGCGTAAAGCAGTTTTTGCGTTTCGATGGATGGGTGTAGTTGCCGGCACGCTTATATGAGGCGACCATCATAGTCCTTGGGAGTAGCAATGCATCTGTGATTGACTTCAGATAGAACCCATGTTCTGTATGAAGTTGATTACAGATGTCCATGTGCGGTAACGACCACTTACCATCAGGTGGACTGCATGATCGGTTGCTACTTTAGTCAGATAAAAAAAACAAGTAGACGGCAAGCTCGTTGGCTATCTTATAAAAAATAGTTCATTGATGTGGGATCAACTCGTGTTAATTGATGAATTAAATTAAATTAAATTGAACACTTTGTACACTTGTAGCCCTCCACTAGGATTTTCTCCTATGTCATGGGTGCTATAGATCACACAAAGACAAATTCACAAACTCTCATACGAAAACAAGAATAGGTTCTTGTTCTTCATCTGAGTCAGAGTCATCATTCAGAAACGAATTTGTCATTCAGATTTGTCACGACAACGACACGGAATACGACCCCAGTTAAAAATATATTACCACTGCTTGGCTGTAACTGTGCATATTACTATAACTTTACATATAACTATCGTCAACCCATTATCGTCCCACTGCTGGGCACAGGTCTTCTTCCAGAATGAGAGAGTTTTAGGCCATAGTCAACCGCGCTGGCCAACTGCGAATTGGACGAATTCACACACATCTGAGAAGTTTTTTTAAAGACCTGTCGGGTGTGTAGTTTTCCTCATGCTGTTTTCCTTCACCGAAAAGCAATGACAAATTTCTAATACTCTCATAAATCAGTGGTGCGTGCCGGGATTTGAACCTCGGACCTCCCGATTGAGAGGGCAAATTTTTTTCAACCATAAGGCTATCACTGCTCTTTACTACGTAACATCGTTCCTTCTTCACGTCCACAGGTGAAATAAATGGATTTTTTTACTTTATAATAGCTCATTGCTGCCGATCAGGTCGCATCGACAACCTTTACCACGGTATTTCGTATCACTTGCATTAATCCAGGACATCTGCCTGCCAGATTTTAGGAAAATCTAACGAATATTTATATGAAAAAGTAACTTACATACATACATTAATACAAACTGTCGCTTTTATAATATTAGTAAAATAAATTACGATTAGTAAAGTATGTTTTTCTTACAAGTTATCAATTACATTATCTTCCCCTCCGAATTGAAATCCGGCCTCAACAGAGAAGATGCGCCAAGAAACTTAACGGATTTGTACATTTTCTTTGTATATTTTATTTTTTAAGCTATTGCACAGCTTTTATCGCGGGCTTTGAGCGCGGGTACCGATCCAAGAAATTCCGAAACGAAAAAACCTAACACCCCCTCTCCGCCTGCCATGTAGCATAGCCGAGCGTTCTGTTATAGATGCTCTATGTTCCCTTATTTGATGACTCCTCACTTCTATTTTTGCATGCTCAGCCCTTATTCTCCTTCCCCTCCGTTGATGCATCCAGACCAGTCAGTCTCATTTCTATTTCCTAACCATCCGGTCGTGTCGCCACAAAATAAATCTTTTTTTTAAAAACTCTGTTTCCCCGAGGCTCATAACATTTTTGGTGGCAGCGATAAGGGATTTTGTAGTAAATCCCCGGTACGTCTCTATCGAGTGAAAATCCAGTACGTAAAATATCCAAAAAGTTGTGTGTGTTGTGAAAAAGTTTAAAAGTGCTCGTACTAAGGCCCACTGCTGCGCACTGCTCGTGCTGTAGCCGGCCATCAACGACGCCACGTAACGACCCATTGCTGCGCGCTGCTCGTGCTGCAGCCGGTCATTGACGACGTCACGACACAACAACGACGACGAGATACGTCGACATTATTCTTCTACATCGACGACACGACGACGACGGACGACGTAACGACGGACGACGGCGTAAACAGCGTGTTCCAGTCTTCTACTCCTCACTGCATCCTGGTCTCCTTCTTCAACTTCGCGACGCGAGAATTGCGGACATGATTAGTATAATCATAATTACTCTGTAAGTGATTCTCAAATTATCCTGGTCATTGCATAAGATTCATAATTTAAAAACTGTGTGTCTATATTACTTTATTTTTGTGTGTTTATTTGTGTCTATCTTTTTTTTGTGTGTGTACTTTCTATTCGATTTCCGTTATCTTGTGTAATTTATAAAATGGCAGAAAGTAGATCACAAAGCCCAAAATTTGAACAAAGGCCGGAGATAGCCGTCACAGACACCGAGGATGACAGAGAAAGCCTTTGTCCCCCTCCTCCAGGACCTTCCACAAGATCTACTAGGAAAAGGACACCAGCTCCTAAACCCGAAGTAGAGCTTTCCATTCTACTTAAATTTATTAAACCTTACGACGGCCGTAGGGATACATTAAATTCATTTATAGTCAATTGTAATAATGCCTACGACCTAGCAAATGATTCGCAAAAAGATATTTTATTTAAATTCATTTTATGCCAACTACAAGGTAAGGCGGAAACCGCTTGTTCTATAAAAGAATTCGCTAGCTGGCAGCAGTTAAAAGACTTCTTAAAAACGCAGTTCAGTGAGCGGAAACATTATTCTCACCTGCTCACGGAGTTACAGGAATGCAAACAAAAAGTCAACGAACCTGTTAGTCAATATGCCCTGAGGGTGGAGACTTGTCTCTCCTCCCTACTAACTGAAATATCCATAGCACACGGCCACAAGAGTCGTGAAATGGTGGGCCGTACTGCGGCTATGGAAGAGTTAGCGCTGCATCACTTTCAGATGGGGCTAATCCCTCGTATTTCCAATATTGTCAGGTGCAGGTCGTTAAAAACTTTAAATGATGCGATTAACGCAGCTATTTCTGAAGAGAAGATCCAACAATCATTATATAAATACTCTCAGCCGTCTGTACGTCAAGAAATCAAATATCATAACCTTCAAAAACCAAATTTCATTCAAAAACCTAATTTCGTGCAACAACCGAATTTCGCCCAAAAACCTAATTTCATTCAACGAACAAATGATTCAACTATTACCTGCAGGTATTGTAAGAACCCAGGTCATACCCTGGAACAATGCCGCAAGCGCATGTACAATAATCAACGTTATAAAAATCAGGGCCAAAACGTTCATATACCAATCCGTAACCTAAATTTTGTAACTGAAAATGTTGTTGACGAGGACCCCGAAAAATATGAAGAACAAGAATATTATACGGAAAATCCAACAAAAAACTAATTAATGTCTCGTCCCCGTGCCGTACGGGACATCCGTTAAAAATCGGCACGCCGAAAAACACTGTATCCACTGTATCCACTGTGTCCACTGTGCCCACTGAGTCCGCTGTATCCACTGTATCCTCTGTATCCACTGTGTCCACTGTGCCCACTGAGTCCGCTGTATCCACTGTATCCGCTGTATCCACTGTATCCGCTGTATCCACTGTATCCGCTGTATCCGCTGTGTCCACTGTATCCACTGTATCCACTGTATCCACTGTATCCGCTGTATCCACTGCATCCACTGTATCCACAGTACCCGCTACAATTACTACCCCTACCACATCTCTTACCTCGCCCGCTGTATCGATTACTAATCCTGAAACAAAAATTTTTGAAATTAATACTAATCCTAATAAAGTTCTACTTCCTCATGTCCTTGTTAACTCTCCTGTATCCGAATTGCCTCTATCCTTGTTAGTAGATTCTGGTTCAGCAATTAGTTTGATTAAATCGTCTTCTATTCAAAAACCTTTTAAATTAATTAATGAACAGATAGAATTGAAAGGAATTGAACCCGGAGCAGGTATTACGAAAACCTGTGGTCACTTCCTCTTAAAATTAAATTTATCTGACTCAAAATCAAAAAAAACTGTTGGTCATAAATTTCACGTAATTGATAAAATTCATCTGCCCTATGATGGAATTATAGGGACGGATATGCTAAATTCGTTCAGATGTAACATTAATTATACAATAAATAAACTTCAAATTAATGGAATTCAAATACCAATGCATTTTCACGAACCAGTTTATACTATACCTGCTAGATCAGAAATGATTATAGAGTGCTCCGTCTCGAATCCTGAGTTAAAAGAAGGACTCATATTAGATCAAAATCAATTCAAGGACATCTTAATTGCTAATTGTTTAGTTAAAGTAAAAACTAACAACAGGATAAACATATCTGTTGTGAATGTCTCTGAATCTTCAATTTATCTTAATTCTAATTTATTACTTACCTTAATTCCAAGAGACACCAATAACCTTTCAGAGAGAGTGCCTGAAAATAATTCCTCAGAGTATCCTGTTAATACTTTACAATCCTATAACTCAATTAATAGAACCCAGGGGGTTCTCAATCAAATCAGAGCTTCTCATTTGAATAGTGAAGAAGCTAATACTCTTTTCGAAATTTGTGCAAATTATTCAGATATCTTCTATTTACCCGGAGATCCCCTATCCTTCACTAATGTCCTAGAACATGAAATTAATACAACGAACAATGAACCAATCCATGTAAAGTCCTATCGATTTCCGGAATGCCACAAACAAGAAGTTCAAAACCAAGTTAATAAAATGCTTAAAGATGGCATCATTAAACCGTCCATGTCTCCATGGTCTGCTCCTATTTGGGTCGTCCCGAAGAAGTTAGATGCTTCTGGACAGCGAAAATGGAGAGTAGTGATAGACTACAGACGACTTAATGACGTCACAATCGGTGATTCATATCCAATACCCAATATCAATGAAATATTGGATCAACTTGGCAAATCCAAATACTTCTCTACTCTTGATTTGGCGTCCGGTTTTCATCAGATAAAAATGGCATCCAAAGATGCAGCAAAAACCGCTTTTAATGTCCCTCAAGGACACTTTGAATTTAAACGCATGCCATTCGGGCTCAAAAATGCGCCTTCAACGTTCCAGAGGCTGATGAACACAGTGCTCACTGGCCTTCAAGGCACCAGGTGCTTCGTGTATCTCGACGACATTGTAATATATTCATATGACCTCGAGTCACACATAAAAAACCTAAAATTAATATTTGATCGTCTAAGAGAACACAACCTCAAACTCCAGCCTGATAAGTGCGAATTCCTTCGTAAAGAAGTTTCTTATCTAGGTCATCTCATCACAGATAAAGGTGTGAAACCTGACCCAGAAAAGGTCAAAGCTGTTTCTAATTTTCCAATTCCCAAATGTCCTAAGGACGTTAAATCCTTTCTAGGTCTTATGTCGTATTATAGGAAATTCATTCCTGACTTTTCAAAGACAGCAAAGCCTTTAACTTCTCTCCTGAAAAAGGATACTTCATTCATTTGGCAAAATGAACATCAATTAGCTTTCGAAACCCTAAAATCTCGTCTCATCTCTCCTCCGCTTCTTATCTATCCAGATTTTACTAAACAATTTATACTTACATGTGATGCTTCCAATTACGCTATCAGCGCAATCCTCTCTCAAGGAGATCCTGGCAAAGAGCAACCCATAGCCTTTGCCTCTCGAACCTTAAATAAAAATGAAGTTAATTATAATACAACGGAGAAAGAGTTATTAGCAATTTTATTCGGATGTAAAACTTTTCGTCCTTACTTATATGGTCGCAAGTTTCAAATAATTACGGACCACAGACCCTTGAAGTGGTTATTTAACCACAAAGATCCAGGTAGTAAACTCCAACGATGGCGATTAAAGCTAGAGGAATTCGATTACGATATTCAATACCGAAAAGGCAAGTTAAACTCTGCCGCAGATGCCCTTTCAAGGTACCCCATAAATCCTGTCTATCCTGGAAAAGATAATCCTAACCCTGTGGAAGAAGAACCAATTTTGAACTCACCTGGTATTTTAAATGATTTAGAAAGTCTTCTAGTATCCCCACCTTCAAATATTGAAGCTGGCCTCCTAAATCCTGAAATAGAAAAAGATTTATTAGATTACCTTAGCTCTATCAATGATGAAACGCGTGTCCACGTCGAATCTGACCCGCAACCTTCTACCAGTAGGCAGAATCCTGAAAACTTACCTGTGTCAGCTAATCCTAGTCCTGAAAAAAACTTAATATCTAACGACTTACCTGATATACCTAATACCCCAAGAGAATCCGACGCCCTTGATCCTTTGTCCTTGACACCTGAAAATAACTTACCTGCTGTCTCTGATCCTGAAGCGTCACCAACCCCTGAAAATCAAAATAGAACATGCGTCGATAGTTATAGTAAGTTTTTAAAGTCCCCTACAAGGTCATATAATACTTCGATAACAGAGCATAATGAAAATTTATTAAAATGTAAACAAAACTTAATCATAATTCCTACTTCAATTGACATGGACGAATCCATGCCCTATGTACAAGAAGTACTTAGTAATTGTCCAGATAGCCGACGCGACGAATTCTTAAAATTAGAGAGAAACCTACACACTGCGTTACCCCTTATAATCGAAAATAAAAACTATCTTTTCTTATTTATTAAAGTACATCATTTTGATGACGTCTCTTACCCAGATATATACAAATCTCTAAAATTTGCTCGTGATCTAATAATAATGGAATATTCGACAATAAATGACGTCAGCATATCGGATTTTAAGAATCCTTTCGATAAACACTCTTTCGTCAAAATTTATAACATGTTAAGTTTTCTATTCGACGGAACTAATATATCAATACATATTTATCATAATAATATTATTTACCCTTCACTTAGCGAAATCCCTAAAATATTAAAAGAAAACCATGACATTCCTATTGCAGGTCACTTAGGTAACCTTAGAATGTACAACCGTATTCGTGAAAGATTCTATTGGAAGAATATGCGTAGTGATGTCGAAAATTATGTAAAAAAATGTCAATCTTGTCAAGCGAATAAAGCCTTACGTAGAATTAACCGAGCGCCGATGATAATAACTTCAACTTCGACGGCTCCCTTCGAAAAATTATCTATTGACATTGTCGGTCCTTTGCCTGAAGCCGGAACTGCAAAATTGCGATTTATTTTAACCATGCAGGACGACTTGACAAAATTTTCATTAGCGTATCCTTTGCGTTGTAACACCGCGGAAGAGTCCAGTGAATGTCTCGTACATTTTATATCTCTATTCGGAATACCCAAACACATATTAACAGATCAAGGTACTAATTTTATGGCGGATTTATTTAAAAAGACCTGTGATTTCCTTAAAATAAAGCAGCTGTGGTCTGCCCCTTATCATCCACAGACTCAAGGTGCATTAGAAAGGTCACATTCTACTCTTAAAGAATATTTAAAAACATATGTAAATGAAAACCAAGATAACTGGCCTCAATATGTGTATACAGCTATGTTAGCATATAACTCGTCTATTCATTCTACAACACATTATTCCCCATATGAATTATTATTTGGCCATAAGCCCCGTATACCAGATTCCTTGTACAACGAGAATACAATAACCTATCCTGAATATGTCCAAATGCTTCAACACCGCATGAAACATGCACGTGAAAAGGCTCTCGAATATATATACGGCTCAAAAATAAGATCGAAAAATTATTACGATTCCCACAGTCGTTCAGTAACATACAAAGTAGGTGACTATGTTATGTTAAAGAACCATCTCAGGTTACGAAAGGCCTTATCGCCTCTCTGGAAAGGCCCGTATAAAGTAGTCAAAGTTCATGGGAACCATACGTTATCTCTTCTCATTAATAGAAGACATGTGAGGCATCATTTCGACGAAGTGAAACCCGTCCAGGGTATCCATGATCCTCCTACAAAGTAGGATAATCCTTTTTTTTATCAACTTAGTTTTTTAGTAATTATTTTAATTATGTAATTTTAATGTCTCTTTCGTTACAGCTTACTGGCCCAAGGTCATTGTCAAGATTATGTTCATCAAATCAACTCAAGTCCTGGCATTTATTTTGACCCTATTGGTCAACTTAAAATTAATGTAGGTAATTTAGATGTTGTAGCCGCGTTTGACATTTCTTATATTGAACCGCATATTAAAAATATTAATACTATTCTAGCAACAACACGTCATTTGTGTAATCAAATACAATTTGAAATTTCAGAAGATTTGGAATGCAACAATATTTTAGAACCTCTCAGAGTTAGATATAATGATATGGTATCTGAGTATTCTTCTATTTCTCATTTAGTTAGTAATAGGTTCAAAAGAGGAGCGTGGATAGGTGGCATTGGCACTCTAGCTAAAACTATTTTTGGAACTCTTGACGAAAATGACGCTCTTAAATATGATAATGCCATTCAAAACATCCAAGATAACGAAAAGAGAATAGCGTATTTAGTTAAGGAAAATGTTTTAATTTCAACTTCCTCTCTTAATCAATTTAACGTTACATTAAATAAAATTAAGATTAATGAATTTAGTTTAAACGAAGCTATCGACAAGTTCTCTGTTTCAGTAAATAATTTAACTTTTATTTCAAATGTTTTAAATGTAAAGAATAAAATTAATAATATCCTGAATAATTTAGAAGCTTCCATACTCACCCTATCTTTTCAACTGCAGGACATAACAAATGCAATTTTGCTCGCTAATCAAAACATTCTTCACCCGTCGATTCTCAGTCCTACTCAACTTTATCAGGAACTTGTTGATAACTATAGATATCTACCTATAGATTTTAAGCTACCTATTAATTTAGAATTAAGCGAAATTCATATTTTAACCAACATTTCTATTGTAATTAGTTACAGTTTAAAAAACAAGCTAGTTTTTGTTTTAAGAATTCCATTAGTCTCTCCTAAGGAATATGCCTTATATCATAATTTACCTTTACCCATTCCGCATAAAAATGTAAAGCCGGATTCTTTTAGTTTTATAATACCCAGCACTAAATTCATAGCGATGACCAGGGATAAAACGGAATATTGTACTTTAGAATCACTACAGGAATGCAGAGCGATAACGCGTTACAATTACATCTGCGACGTGACGTCAGTGTTCCCCACGAGTGTGAATCCCAATTGTGAAAGTGAAATTATATGCAGTGTAAAAACTACTCTTCCAAAACAGTGTAAAACTGAATTTATATACGGAAATTTAGATATATGGAAACCTATAAGTAATAATAATTGGATTTTTGTACAATCCCAGAGGAATAAGTTATACATAGAATGTCCTAATAAAAATAATGTAGAATTAAATATTCTTGGCACTGGGATTGTTAATATTCCTTTTAATTGTAGAGCGTATTGTAAAACAACAAAATTAATTCCTAAATTAAATAACCTTTTGTTAAATTTAACTATTGTGAAATCGGATTTTAATATTATTAATGATTCCTGTTGTGTATTAAATAATTTTAAATATAAAATAAATAATGAGTCTCCTATTCACCTGTACAATTTAGATTTAGATTCCTTTGCTTCAGAATCAAAAATGAAATTAAAATCAATATCGTCAGAAGCCGATAAAATCATAAATCAACATCATATTATTCAATATGGGGCTCATTACTCTATTGTAACAATTATTATTGTTTGTGTTATTTTCTTATATTGTATTGTAAAACTTTATTCTATTATTAAATCGCACGGCCGATTTTCCTTCACATTTCCGAGATTCTCCTCACCCGTTCCAGTAGAGTCAACTCCCGAGGAAATACCAATTCCTGAAATTACTATTCCAACAAGGACCAATGCAGGTCGTTCTAGAACCAAAGATGTTCCTTCTCCCCCCTTAAGAACAAGGATATAATTCTTCTCTTCCTAAACATCGTATTTCAACCCCGATGTTTAGTCTACCCCGGGGAGCTGTTATAGATGCTCTATGTTCCCTTATTTGATGACTCCTCACTTCTATTTTTGCATGCTCAGCCCTTATTCTCCTTCCCCTCCGTTGATGCATCCAGACCAGTCAGTCTCATTTCTATTTCCTAACCATCCGGTCGTGTCGCCACAAAATAAATCTTTTTTTTAAAAACTCTGTTTCCCCGAGGCTCATAACAGTTCGCTTAACGTGTATGTGTATGGTACGACAGTACGAAGCTCGCACGGTGGACTAGCTGCACAGAAATCTGACGATTATGTAAGCAGCTGTTTGTGAGAAAGTATATAGCATCAAAGAAAAAAACTTGAATTAATATCAAAGTAAAACAATACTGCATAAAAAAATATTATAATGATGCTATGCAATAGCTTTACCGCGGCAGTCCGCGAGCACCGCACGTTTTGTTTTAGAGATCCAGAAATATCCGAATCTTATTATACTTATCATAGTAAATATCCGAATCTTAAACCAAAACTACGGATTTGCGTATAAAGTAGTCATGTTTAGACATTACTTACGTCGCATAACAATCGGTTCGTCCCGACATGTGACTTCCAATTTGGGCAAAATGAATGTTTTAATTAACTGAATTGAAGGTTTGTGTTCCTGCCATTTGACATTACGCTGAGCAATAAATCAATTTTACTATTTTGCTGTTTCGATCGTAAATTAGATCTCACAACTGAACCAGTAAAATAATGAAAGAAAACAACAAAATACCGTTCATATCGCATTTCCTAAAAATGTTAAATCTCAATGCGTTTTAAGAACTTTAATCAATAAATTATTATTTACACGGTAAATTTAATGTTAAAAAAATATCGCTTATTATACAGATTAATATAAAGGAGTTACAGACTCCTTTATATTAATCAGTTTATTAAGCGATAAATTTTGATCCTTTTTTTATGAATAAAGCAAGTACGGAGAAGTGTGAGATTCATCATAATTAAAGTTTGTATAGAGGAGGGCCGGGTCGAAAGATAATAGCACAGTATTAATATCATACAGTAGTCTAACTCTACCGTGTCCTTGAATTTTATACCTACAGACGCGCTGGACGAGAGTCCGCGTTAGGGCTACCCGCCTAAAGTTTCTTTCTTACTTATTATGTATTTTATTCAGTAGATTAAGGTAAAAAACAACGCGCTCTTTTAATATTTAAGACACTTAATAATAAATCGTACACAAATAATAGTTATAAATTTCACACTGAAATCTTACCCACCAAAATAAAAATTATTAACACTGGACGTGTTTATGCACAATTAAAGCAATCAAAAACAGCCTAATATAGTTTACAACTGCTCTTCGACACATTACTATTTAAATAAAAAGATCCACTGCTTAAAAAACGTCATATCGCCCGGTCGCTACTACGGCGCATTCGCTAGCTGTTGGGTACCGAGTGCATACCGAAATCGTGGCGCGTAGGTACAACTTGCGTTTCGTGCGTTTGTAAGAAGTTAGAATACTGTAGATACTAGTACTGTGATAATAGTCTTGAATATATAGTGTTACATATTATATTTAAATATAAACGATAATAAGACTTACATTGTTTATTTCTGTCAATGTAAATATTGCTTTTAATACAGCTTATTCAATTAAAAATGTGATGATCTTTAGCAAAGTTGTTATTCATAAGCTCACGGGTTTCTGGTGTATTTTTTTTCTTTTTTTTGTGATGGTATAGCAACGCGTCCAGGGTACAACAGGACATTATATAAAAAAACACTGCCACCTTCAACACCACTACGGTGGTTATGGTGATTCTAGCGTGATGGGGTAATAAACATCCATCCAGGTATTCTTCCTTACAAATCTTCATCTGTTAATATTAATAAGATATCCACAGCTTATGGATAGCTTATGGATTTATATAGTATGTAAGTAGTATGTTGATGATGCGATTGTGGCGAATCTATTTGACCCTCTACCAAAACTCGCTCAATGCACCTAAGGAAGATGTAACTCCAAAAATATCGACCATAAGATATGTGGAGAAGTCTTTCATGTTCATGAGAAATCTTGTTTAAGACAGGCTTGCCAAGTTAGGGGTTTTTCCCCGAGTTTAGGGGATAAATAAGAAGGATGGGGATTATTTTCAGGGGTACTTTTAGGAGTTTTTAGGACTTCAACATATAGGTGTTTTTAAAGGGAAATGACCCGCCAGGTTATACGACTATGCTTTTCCTTCTCTTCCTTTCTTCCTTCCTTTCCTTCTCTTGGAAATATCAGCAAAAAGAATTCGAAAAGGATTCAAAAACCGCATACCGCGTATATATATTTTTTATTGACGGGGAAGAAACCTTCAAAAGGTACACCGAAGCCTTGGGAGAGACTCCGGGCTATGTGGGATTTTTACCCACTAAAACCTCCTCGGTGGCCTCCCTCTGCGTCCGGGGACCCCGGGACCACCAACGGATACCACCGGTGTCCCCTAGCACTGCGCCCCTTACGGGCTCATCTCTTAGGGAGCGTGACTGTCCCCTACGCCTTTCAGTGTACGGCGTTTCCTTCTCTTGGAAATATCGGCAAAAAGAATTCGCAAAGGATTCAAAAACCGCATATCGTGAGTACCAGTTAAGTATTAAAATGAAATTGTCATGTCAAAATCCGTACAAGATTTTTGAAACAGTTATGGAAAATCCTTGTATTTTATGAGAAATCTTGATAGTTCCGTACTGACCAGCAGGCATACGATTGCCTCTCGTAACTCACGGACATTATGAATGTTTCAATTAGCTGGAGTGAAGTTCCGCGTTGCAATTTGGCCTCCAAATCCAACTCGTAATGGAAATACATAATTAATGCCAGTATCATGTCGCAGATAAAGCGTGGTTTATGATTGCTGTTTAGTTCCAACCTTTACATCAGTGCCGTAGCGTATGCTCTATTTTTTAATAAAGTAGCAAATAAGCATGCCATTCACCTCATGGTAAATCCTAACTGCTGCCCATGGATTCCTTTAATCAACTTCATACAGAAGAAGTGTTTTATCTTAAGTCATACTCTTAAGTTTATTACTTATACCACTCCCGGGAGTAGGATGTCTGCATATGAAGTGAAGCCTGTTGGTACTTAAATGTAAAATGAAGCCTAAAGGGTTTATAAGTGTAAGATGCATCATTTACAAAAAATAAATCGCGCAAATCAAACATTTAACATGCAGGCAAAATGAACGAAATAAAATGTTCAGGCAATCGATAATCTAATGAACGGACGTTGAAAGCAGACAATCTTAGTCCTTAGGGACCAAACTCGAGAGTAGCGAACTTTAAAGGACTAAATTGTTCACCTCATATGAAGGTAAGCCTAATGCTACTTCAATGCAAAAAACAGTCAAGTGCGAGTTGGACTCGCGCACGTAGGTACAATTGTCAAAAAAAAACGCCAAAAAAACTAGTTTATTGTATGGGAGCCCTTCGTATTTATTTATTTTATTTTGTTTTTATTTATAGCGGCTAAGAAATACGTCATCTGTGAAATTTTTAACAGTGTAGCTATCATAGTAGCTAGACAGTTAAAATTCAACCATAGTTCATAAGATATAGTCTGATGACAGACAGATAGACAGTGGTCTTAGAAATAGGGTTCCGTTTTTATCCTTTGGATACGGAACCCTAAAATTAAGCCTAAAGAGAGTTTATGAGTGTAAAATGCGTCATTTACAAATAAATCGCGTACATCAAACATTCAACAGGCAGGCAAAATGTCCCGGTAATCGATAAGCTCATGAACGGACGTTGACAGCAGATAATCTTAGTCCTTCGGGACCAAACTCGAAAGTAGCGAACTCTCGACCACTAAAATGTTCTCCTCATATGAAGGTAAGCCTATTGCTACTTCAATGCAAAAAAACAGTCAAGTGCGAATTGGACTCGCGCTCGTAGGTGCACGTACAATTGTCACCAAAATAAAAACTTTTTAACAAAAAATATCTACCGACTTCCATGTCACAAAAAAGTAAAAAATAATTTAAATATATTTTGGTCTAGAACATACTCAGTACTTAGTACATAGTCCTGAAGTCGGTGCTCGACATATTTCGCTGGACGACGGTAACTACGTCCTATATGAGCACCGACTTCAGAACTATGTACTAAGTACTGAGTATGTTCTAGACCAAAATATATTTAAATTATTTTTTACTTTTTTGTGACATGGAAGTCGGTAGATATTTTTTGTTAAAAAGTTTTTATTTTACACTTTTTAGTGACTATATTTTTATGTTTGTATTTAAATAAAGCCTCTAAGTTTGCTTTGTGCATCTACATATTCACAAAAATTAAACATAAAACACTTTTACAATTCATACAAACAGGGCGCCCCCTCTGGAAGTACCCCTCCATCATCAGGGTTGAGGAGTTGAAGGTCAAATTTTTCATCTTATATTGTTGCTTAGTAATCTTATAACATATACGTTAGTACCAGGTGGCTAACTTCTATGGCTCAGGCTTGCAGTACCCTGCATCATCAGGGTTTAGGAGTTGAAGGTCAAAGTTTTAATTTTGTGCCTCTGTTTGGTATTATTTTTACATACCCGTAAGCACCAAATTGCCAACTCCTATGGTTTAGAATTGAAGTACCCCTTCATCATCAGGGTCGAGGAGTTGAAGGTCAAAATTTTAATTTTGTGCCTCTGCTTAGTATTATTTTTACATAACCGTAAGCACCAAATTGCCAACTCCTATGGTTTAGGATTGAAGTACCCCTTCATCATCAGGGTTGAGGAGTTGAAGGTCAAATTTTTGATTTTATATTTTTGCTTAGTATTTTCTTTACATAACCGTAAGCACCAAATTGCCAACTTCTATGGTTTAGGATTGAAGTACCCCTCCATCATCAGGGTTGAGGAGTTGAAGGTCAAATTTTTCATCTTATGTTTTTGCTCAGTAATCTTATAACATATACGTAAGCACCAAATGGCTTATTCCTATGGTTTTGGCTTTAAGTACCCCTGCATCATCAGGGTTGAGGAGTTGAAGGTCAAATTTTTGTCCCATGAATTTGCTTAACAATTTCATTATATATTCGCAAACATCAAACGACCAACTTTTATAGTTCAGGCTAGCAGTACCCCTGCATCATCAGGATTGAAGAGTTGAAGGTCAAATTTTTCATAGTAAATACCTACATAGTAATTTTATTCTATATTTTACTCAATTGGACTTCTCCAGCTAAGGTTCGGCCGACTATCACTAATTTTATTATTTTGCTCCAAAAAGTTGAAGATCCTATGATTAGAACCTTATCAAACTCTTATCAGACTACCCCTGGAGTACATCCTTTCTAATAAAAAAAGAATCATCAAAATCGGTTGGCGGGATATTGAGTTATTCATACATTTATCGCGTACATTGAAAATGCAAATTTAAGACTTATGCGTTTTTCTTATGGATGCCCTAGTCAAAAAAATACTAAAAAAAAATGGGACCCTATGACACGCACTACCTTTCAAATAAAAAAAAAATCATCTAAATCGGTTCACCCAGTCCGGAGAAATGAGGTAACAAATATAAAAAAAAAAAAAAAAAAAAAAAAAATACAGACGAATTGAAGTCGGTTAAAAAAACAGCAAAAAAACTAGTTTATTGTATGGGAGCTCCTCGTTTTTATTTATTTTATTTTGTTTTTTTTTTGTAATAGCGGCAAAAGAAATACGTCATCTGTGCAATTTTTAACAGTGTATAATAGTAGCTAGACAGTTAAAATTCAACCATAGTTCATAAGATACAGTCTGATGACAGACAGATAGACGGACGCACAGCGGTCTTCGCACAGGGTTTCTGAGTGTAAAATGCGTCATTTACAAATAAATCGCGCACATCAAACATTCAACAGGCTGGCAAAATGAACGAAATAAAATGTCCCCGTAATCGATAAGCTCATGAACGGACGTTGACAGCAACAATGCTATCAGGATTGTAATCTGAGTCCCGTGATCAATCTTCAGCAACAATGGACGGGGATGAATGCACAGATGTTAAGATTACTTAAAATACTTTGAATTGTATCGAGTATGGGGCATTTCAACGTGGCGCTGATAATTGACGTTCCATATTTATGTGGCTTTTGTTTACTGATTTTCAGTGAAAAGTATCATGTGGTTCTTTTATTACAGTGATATCTCCTATTTCTGTTAAAATAGCACCAGCATTGTGTTGGGCTATAAAATATGTGGACGCAAAGACGTAATAGGCTTAAAAACTTAGTCTTTGTGGTTTTGGATAAGGACAGTAACGTTTAGGATTGTTTACTACTTTAGATGAGTATAATATATCATACTTTAGATGAGCATAGTACCATCTATAGTGTACTATAGATGAGTATAAATTATATAACAAAATATATTTGCGCCAAATGTTTTTAACAGATGAGGTAACAAACAAGCATGAAGTCCACCTGATGGTAAGTGATAACTGCTGCCTATGAACATCTATAAACGATTTCGAACAAGGATTCTTTTTGAAGTCTGTCACTATTAAATTTTTTCTTCCCATGGATTAAGATCGTTGCATCAAAAGTTAGGCAGCAACTACACCCTTCCACCAATACGCAAGAACCGCTTCATGCTGGAAATAGGGGTGGCGGTGGTACGTCCTCGGTCAAAACATATTCGTTTTTCCAGTTACAAAACACATTAAAAACGATCACATATTACTACAGACAACAGGTACATAGTTACTGTATCTAGGTAATAGTACATTTGTTTGATAGCAAAGCTTTAAACGCCTATTTCAATATTTACCAAATCGCGAATGGAATGCGTGTAGCTCCATGGTTTGCGCAAACATCGCCGGAGGCCTTATGGATAGTATGAAAATACCTGATACAAAGTTGATCACCCGTTTGACGACCCACGTGGCGCAGTGGTTATCATACCGGTCGAACACGCAGTAGGTCTCGGGTTCGATTCCCGGCCAGACAGGTATCTGAATGATGAGTTTAGATTCTTGTTCTCGGTCTGGGTGTCTGTGTATTCGTCTTTGTGTGTGTCCATAGCACCTACGACACAGGAGAAAATCCTACTATGGGGCTTTGAATGTAGAAAGCGTTTAAAGTTTAATGATTTACTAATCATTAAACTTTAAACGCTTTCTACATTCATTTGCTCAAATGCGTATTGGTGGATGGCGTCTAGGTTACTACCTAGACGCCATCCACCAATACGCATTTGAGCAAATTTGACAATGCTCCAAGTTTTTCCCAGGAGTGGACGTAAGTAAGGACTAAAGCATTGCCTAATAAAAGCTAGATATTCCGGTTGTTATGTAACATATAATACTTTGTAAACCTAAATTACTTTCATATTCAGTTTCTCTGGGGTTTAATCTTCGCCTAAAACCTCAAACTGTTACAAACTCGTATTATTACCGACAACTGCCGACAACAAAATTATACTGACTGACTGTCAGCTGTCAGCTGTAACGGTGAAACTGGTTCCTCAGTAATTTACATTGAAATAATTTATTACACCCTTTATTTATATTAATTTTATTAAATTCTAAATGATAAGTCCATAAATATTCACATAAAGTGTTATCCACTGTATAGATCTAGTGTAATAGTAGTAACTAGTGATAAAAATCGTGACGGTGAAGTGTCTTAGAACTGGAATAAGAACAATTAGTTAATAGTGGGCAGTGATTTAGGCACATCCGTACTGATGTATAATAATCAAAATTAGTGTTCGTTTAGTGTCTGTGACAGTATTCTTCATTATACAAACAATTTTAAAACATATATTGAATGCAAATTGTTTAAATATAAATCGAGGGTGTCTTTGAAACTTTTTGTTAGCGAGCTTTACTAAAATACCAAACCAATACATAATTTTCGCGTAGTATTACAAGTCACCTGTGGTGTGTTTACTAAGGATCGTTAACTTAGTCTTGTTGCGCGATAGACGGAGGTTCAAACCTCTCGAGTAGTAATTATTTTTTAGTTTTTTCTTTTTTATTATTTTTTATTTATTTATATTTTTTTATTTTTGCTGAGGAATCATTACGCCACTTAATTATTATTTGATTTATTTTATTATTTAATAATCTTTTTCATCTGTGACATTATTTTGTATAAAACTGTAACTTTCTTTGAGTTTTTCCTGTGTGCAACTTTTTCGCGCATTATTATTATTATTATTATTATTTATTGAAGTTCACTTTTCGTTTACTTAAAATGATGACCCGCAGAGCTTTAGCTCGTCAAGAAGAAAATAAACTTCAATTAACTTTAAACGAATTGAAGTCCGCCAAACAGTTGTGCGAGGAGCTGAACAAAGAAAGAGACGATAATGAAAGGGAACTATTAGATTTACTTAATATTAACAAGAAATTAAAATTAGAAATGGCCGACCTACATAATTTATGTAAAGATGTAACAGATGAGCGGGACCAGTTGCGGCTCGTGGTGGACGGATTCAACGAATGCAGCATAGAATATGAGAAGGCCTTATGCCGTATCGATTCTTTAGAACATCAGTTACAGGAGGCTCATAGAAAAATTTGCCATCTAGAAGCCGCAAACCATGCTAACACTGCATCTTTGAATCAAAGTCTTTTCGATGAGTTGGTAACCGGCGCCCCGGAAATTGTTTCTGCTCCATTTAATGTAAAGCCTATGATTACAATTGATCTCACAAACGACAGTGTAAATAGTGTAATTAAATGTAGCAAAAACAAACTCAAGAAATATGTAAAAATTAATAAATACATTAGAAAAACTCAAAAGATAATAAAGAAACATAGATTTTTTATTAAAAATGTAAAATTAAATAGAGAGCGTTTGCAACTCATAGATAAATTAGACATGTATGCCTCTAAACTAAAAAATACCACATTGAAATATAAAACTGACACAAATAATTTTCAATGTGAGATTAATCGCTTGGAGGCAAAGTTAAAGTCAATTAATATAAAGTATGAACAATCAGAAAACCAGTTAAAGGAGTACATTTTAGCAATGAACGAATTAATGGCATGTAATGCGTCGGAAACACCGAAATATTTGGATAGCACTAAAATCTCGCTATCTGAGCCTTGCTCATTGCCTAAATGTGACTCTGATGAATCAAATACATGTATGCAATCTGTTGCTAATAGTTCCCAAGTGCTACATAATTTGTTAAAAACGTCTCCTACAGATACTAAGAGTAATATTGTAATATTTAGTGACGAAATGGGTAAGGACATGGGTCATCTTTTGTCAAAACACTGCAAAGGCCATTCAGTTATCAATCACTGTATGCCTGGTTTATCTTTTCAAAATATCATGGACAAAATTTTGACTCATAAGTTTAATTCCCACTCTACTTTAATTATTCTAGTAGGAGATAGGGGAGGTGTAAATAAAAATAAATTAATATATTATTACAATCTTTTAAATAATCTAAAAGTGGATAAAATCATTATGTTTACATTTCCCTACAGCCAAAGCTTGTCACAGGTGGAAAATAATTATAGGTATAATCTTAATTTGACATTAAGTAATTTGACATGTCAACATATTAATTATATTAATAATAAATTTCATATTATTGACATTAACAATTATGTTAAATATTTCTATTTGACAAAAGATAAGTACTATCTTACCAGATATTTAAAAAGACAAATAGCTGTTTCGCTATCATATTATATTGATATTTCAGCCAAGAACTTGGCTACTAAGGTTGCTTCTATTGAGCAATTAAATAATATTGACATGAATTCAGCCAATAATTTGGCGAATATTGACAATTACAATTATTTAAATTAAACAATATGACAATAGAGACAACCTCTAGCAGTAATGTTTTAAAATTATCGTCTGGTGCATCAGAATATTCAAGGAATGATGGGCAAAGACTTAGAGATAGAACTTTTTTTGGAAAATAGTAACATAGACATTCTATGTATAACAGAACATTGGCTGAAAGCCGATCAAATCCTTTTTAACTTCTGTAAGCATCAGGTTGCCAGCTCGTTCAGCAGAATAAACATGATACGCGGTGGTTCACTTATAATTGTAAACAACAACATAAAATTTAAGGAACGGAAAGACATTGTGAACCTGTCTGTTGAGCGAGTTATTGAAATTTCATGTATAGAATTTGAGCAGTTCCTGGTTGTTAGCGTATATAGACCCCCCATTGCACCTTATGAGGAATTTGAAAAATTAATGGAAGAGGCTTTATTTAAAGCCACCAGCTCTAATAAGGGAATTGTTGTCTGTGGAGACTTCAATATTAATATTCTAGAAAATACAGCTCAAACAAGAAAACTTATTTTGCTCTTTAAATCCTATAATTTATACAACAGTTTTTATGAACCTACTCGGATAACTGCTACTAGCTCAACATGTATAGATAATATGTTTACAAACTTAAAACCATTAAATACTTCGATTATAAACAAATTAGACTCAGATCATTGTGGGCAATTAGCAGTATTCCCTGTAAAAATCAATAAGACTGAAAAAAGGGAGATTAAGTTTGTTCCTATAAATAGTTACCGCCTTGAACTATTTAAAAGCAATTTGGCTCAAAAATTGCCTTTGTTGCCTATACACAATGACCCTGATATTTTATATAACTCGATATTTAACTTAATCAGTATTGAATTTGGAAAAGTTTTTAAGTCAAAAACCATAAATGATGGACGAACGAAATTTAGTGAATGGGCAACGAGAGGTATTTATATAAGTAGACGCAAATTGTATGACTTATATTATGAAAAATCTTATAACCATGATGTTAAATTTAAAGAATATGTAAAAAAATACTCTAAAATTTTTAAGCAGGCCTGTTCCTGTGCTAAATCCCTATATTTAAGAAATAAGATAAACAAATCTACTAATAAGATTAGAACGACGTGGAACATTATCAACAACGAAACTAATAACTTATCTAAACATAAACAACACTTTAATTTAAAAATTAATAATATAGATGTAAAAGGAGATTTGGAGGTGGCATCAGAGTTTGAGAACTTTTTCACTAATATACCCGTATTAACAACAAAAACTCTGAAGTCGTCCTCTACTTCTGCCGAGTCCTTACTTAAAGAATATGTAACTGAATGTAATACAGGTTTTGAATTTTCAAAGGTTAATGCGGGAGATATCATTATTGCTTTTAACAGCCTAGACCGTAAGAAAACGGCAGACTTATGGGGACTTTCTGTTAGGGTTGTTTCCTCGATTATTCATCTCATTGCACCGCACTTGGCTACTGTATTCAATGCCTGTGTTACTTACGGTGTATTTCCTGACCTTATGAAACAAAGTAAAGTTATTCCAATATTTAAATCAGGTAGTACTTCAGATCCAACTAATTTTCGACCGATTTCTATACTACCAACGTTAAGTAAAATTTTTGAAAAAATCATCCTAAATGATTTGTTGAATTATTTTAATAAAAGCCAAATACTTCATGATAACCAATTTGGCTTTAGAAAGAACCGCTCTACTATAGATGCAGGAACTAAACTACTGAAAAATGTATTCGAAGCCTGGGATGGATCACGCGATGCCCTAGGTGTATTCTGTGATTTATCCAAGGCTTTTGATTGTGTCCACCACGATACACTAGTCAGGAAATTACACCATTATGGGATCAGGAACAAGGCTCTTAGCCTTTTGAATTCTTACTTGAATGACAGAATTCAAAGGGTTGTAATAAATGGTACAAAATCGCCCGGCGCATGTGTTACAATGGGCGTTCCGCAGGGTTCGATACTCGGTCCATTCTTGTTTTTAATTTATATCAATGACTTGCCTCATTATATAGGAGATAATCACGAGATTGTATTGTTTGCTGATGATACTTCATTATTATTTAAAATTAAACGACAACTGGATAATTTTGACGAGGTAAACAATGCTCTCTCGAAAGTTGTACATTGGTTCAACATAAATAACCTTCTTCTGAATGAGAAGAAAACTAAATGTATCAAGTTCTCGTTGCCCAACGTGCGACAGGTTGAAACCAATGTACAACTCAATGGAACGGTTTTGGATCTTGTGGATTCATCTGTCTTTTTAGGCGTTACTCTAGATGCCAGATTGCAATGGGGTCCCCACATTGAAAAATTGTCGGGTAGACTCAGTTCGGCGGTATATGCTGTGAAAAAAATTAGGCATTTAACTGATGTTGAAACAGCTAGAATAGTTTATTTTAGTTACTTCCACAGCATTATGTCTTATGGTATACTGCTGTGGGGTTGTTCTTCAGACCTCAATTCTATCTTTGTATTACAGAAGAGGGCTGTTCGAGCCATTTATAATCTAAGTCCGAAATCTTCACTTAGAGAAATATTCAAAGAAATAAATATTCTTACTGTTGTATCCCAATTTATATATGAGAATTTGATTTATGTTAAGAAAAATATTAATAAATTCAGTAAACTTTGTGACAACCATGATATAAATACAAGGAACAAACACAATCTCTCCGCACATGTTACTCGTCTCCACAAAATTAATAATTCTTTTATGGGTCAATGTATACGCTTTTATAATAAACTACCAATTCAAATCAGAAATTTGTCAATCAATAACTTTAAAGCATTTATTAAGATCAAGCTTAGTCGTAAAGCATATTACAAAATTTCTGATTATATAGATGATAAAACAGCTTGGGACTGAACAATACGTAATTAATAAAATGTCAAAGTGTAGCGTATCCTGCCAAACGTGCTCCTTGTTAGGCCAAATGTAGGGCAGGATACTGGAGCTAACTATTGTTACCCATGTAAAAACAAGATGGCAAATAAAAAAAATAAAAAAAAGATATACAAAGAAAAAAAGACAAACCCACTGAGTTTCTTGCCGGATCTTCTCAGTTGAGGTCGTGTTCCGATCCGGTGGTAGTGTAAAAAAATATATATAAATGTAACTGACAATTTGTAAGCGCCCCCGAAGGCCTATGCAAAATAAAGACATTTCATTTCATTTCATTTCATTTCATTTCATTTCATTTCATTTCATTTCATACGACACTGTATTCGGTTACGGTAAAAATTATTGTAAGTAACGTAACAAAAAACGATAAAAGAAATCCCCTGTGAATACAGCTTTAATGTAGGTACATTATCGGGGACCAATATTGTTTGGCATAACACTAAGATACCTTTGCCTTTTCGACCAACTTTTTGTGTGAAATCGCTTTTGTGTTGACTCAAGCGTGACTCAATACGGGTGTTTAAACTATATTTGGTAGATGTTTAAGGCTGCTTATTGAAGTGGTCAAATCGTATGGAATTATTTTATTTTGCACTATTGTGTGCGTAAAGATTTTAGGCAAGATTTATAAGGGTTGCACCTTATTGGACGCACGGAGCGATAATTGGTAGAGTAATTCATACTAATATTATTATTATACTAACGTTATTAATACTAGAAATTTGTCAATGAATAAGTTCAAAGCATTGATTAAGATTAAACTCTACCGTAAAGCGTATTATAAAATTTCTGAATACATAGAAGCCAAAACAGCTTTTGACTGAGCAATAATATACAGTAGCGTATCTTACCAAACAGGGCTCTCTTTTACCGAACTGTAAGGCAAGATACTGGAGCTAACTTTCATTACCATGGAAAAAAAACATGATTGTAATTATATTTAAAAACAGACAAACAGACAAACCCGCTGAGTTTCTTGCCGGATCTTCTCAGTTGAGGTCGTATCCGATCCGGTGGTAGTGTAAGAAAAAAATGTAAATGACAGTTTGTAAGTGCTCCCGTAGGTCTATACAAAATAAAAACGAAATTTCATATTATAAAGGTGAAAGTTTGTGAGTGTGTATGTTTCTTACTCCTTCAAGTCTAAACGGCTGGAGCGATTTTTATAAAATTTGGTAGGGACTTAGCTGACACTCTGAATTAACATATAGACTACTTTTTAATATGGGATAACATATCTTATTGCAACGGGATAGTCGATACATCAATTTTTCTGACGCGGGCGAAGCTGCGGGGTTTAGCTAGTAACTTTATAATAAAAAAAATAGGCACCGCTTCATGCGGGCAAGTGAAGTAACAGCCTTATAACTTTATTAACATGAGTACCTCCCGAACATTGAATGGTAACATCGCTATTTGAAAATCCTTTTCCTTTTGCGGGAATTAAATAGCAAACGTGACGTGCTTGCTATCAGGTTACAACCTTAGAGAATTGACATGGAATGCATTATACAGAAAACTTTCTGTATCACGAAATACAGAAATTGTTTTGTATAAAAACCTCTATGTCTGATGATACAACTTTTATAATTCTGCATCAATTTTGCATCCTTTATTAAGTTTAGACCTTAAGATTTACGGTCGAACAATTAACACTGTACCACCTTGAAAATTTTCTTTGTACATCTAGCCCGTTTAGTTTTAGGGCAAATTAGAAGGCATAATCTTCATCAAATGTTAAAAAAAAATTAATAATTCTCTTCATATAATAATCCCCTTTTCTTTGTTGTAGAGGGGGAAAACTTCCAAAAGGTACCCGACGCCGTGGGAGCGACGCAGCCTCTGTGGGTTTCTTACCGCACTAAAACCCCTCTGGTAGCAGTCCTCGGCGTTAGGAAGAGGACTCCGGGATTTACAAAGGATCGCAACCGGAGTACACTGAGCGCGTTGCTCAATCGAGCTCCTACCAGGTAAGTGGCTGGGCCCATCACTCCGACTGGTCTTTACGCTGATGTGATGCAGCCGTCCTTCCCAGAATCGCCTGGCTGTTCGAGTTCTCACTCTTACCGCCTGCAACACCAGAAGTTCCCTTTGAGTCGCGTCTTATGACAGGCAGAGAATACCGTAGCCATATTCTGATCCCGAAACTCCAAGGACCTAGTGAACCTTAACCTATTTAAATATCTAATATTTAAAGTATATTTGGAATTTCCTTTATATTCGAATTCAATGATTAATCAGCTCGGCGATAAACACGGGTAGCAATAACGTTTAGGCTTTTTTTCATAACCGATTCAATGTAAGTACACAATTTGTAGACTCGCTGTACCCAAAATGTAAAATAGGTATTACAACAACTGAAAACCCGTTAAGTAAATACCGTTTTAGGCAAATCCAGTTCTTCCAAACAATTTAGTTCATTCGTACTCATAATAGCGAGTCGTAAAATAACACATCGTAATTCATATCAAAATACCGGACTATAAAGTTGGGGCAGTTAAATCAAGGTTATTAACAATATGTATGCAAATATAACTTTTGTGATCGGATCATCCCTTGGGGTCTTTAGGGTCAGAAAAAGCGCATACAAAAAGCCGCTCATTCTTTACAAATAAATCATTTTGATCGATACCATGGAGCAACTCACGTGCGAAACAGGGATGCATTGTTACAAGCCCTCGTAAGGTGTGGTGTAAGGTATAGACTTAAAGCGGGAATGTAACATATAATTTCCTTGTAACACGTAATAAAATAACAATGACGTTATAATTTATTTGAAATGTATTTATGATTTTTAAATTATGATAATAACTAAATATGCTTGTCAACGGCGTCATAATCGCGTGTAGTCTTATAACGGGAATATTATGCGAAACTGATAAGAATATTGTGGTAAGAAGACACTGGATACGAGGCCTTAAAATTGGGGAGAAGAGTGACAGTTGATGTCGATGATTGTCACCAACGGTAGCCAATGGTCGCCCCCTGTTATGAGCGGTTACTTTTTATTCTCAATATTACTTGCAGCCTACCATTAGTGATCGATGCAAACAGCCGTAATTTGACTGAATTGTTGCTCGATTTTCACTCAATATTATTCATATATTTCCATGCCGGCTTTATCATCATTATTTTAGGTATGAGCACTACTGCAAAAATTACGAACTCAACTTAAATTTTCCGCGCCTGCCTTCAAATCAAACCAAAACCGTTAAATAAGAATCATTCGCTCGGAAGAAGAGATTCCTTTGTGAACTCCAATATGCCGTCCTATTTTAAACTTATAATAATAATGGAATTCCCCCGAATTAATTGTGTTATTTTTGTAAGAACGGCCTTTTAAGATCGCTCGTACGGAATTAATTTGTTATCACAAATATTTTGGATTAGCGTTGTATAGCAATATATGCTTTGTTAGAGGGGCTAGTGCTAAGAATCTTACTGTCAGCGGTAAAATTGCATGTCGTTTTAAGGAAATCACTTAAAGTGGCAATATGTCTAAGCTTTAATCAAAGTACAATCTTTCGAAACTTATGTGTCATTCTTTTTTTTCAATAACATATAGGTTTTTCTTAGTTATTAAAATCAATGGTTAACATTAATGAAATAAATACTCATTTTTAATACATATTATTTCTGCATTAGATGCATTAAGAATCGCATTAATAAGTTTCGAGGTGTTTTGCGTAGTTAAACTTTATAGTGGCTTTATCAAAAACCTTACCCTTCCATCCATCCATCCATCAGCCTTTTGATGTCCACTGCTGAACATAGGCCTCCCCTAAATGGCGCCACTCTAACCGGTCCTGTGCCCTCTGAATCCAACGGTTTCCCGCTGTCTTCTTCAGGTCATCGGTCCACCTGGTAGGGGGGCGACCTGTACTCCTTTTGCCTAACCGTGGTCGCCACTCGAGGACCTTCCTTCCCCATCGGTTATCGGTCCTGCAAGCGATGTGGCCGGCCCATTGCCACTTCAGCCTACTAATTTTGAGAGCTATGTCGGTAAGCTTCGTTCGTCTACGGATTTCATCGTTGCGAATCATGTCTCGTAGCGAAATTCCGAGCATAACCCTCTCCATAGCACGCTGAGCGACCCTGAGTCTCCGAATGAGGCCTAAAGTGAAGGACCACGTTTCGGCGCCGTAGGTCATCACTGGCAACACACATTGCTCGAATAGTTTCGACTTAAGGCACTGAGGAATTGTGGACGAGAAGATACTACGAAATTTCCCGAACGCAGCCCAGCCGAGTTGGATTCTTCGAGTGACCTCCCTCTCAAAGTTGGACTTACCCATCCGGATCGTTTGTCCCAGGTAAATGTACTCGTCGACAACTTCGAGAGGAGTGCCGTCAACAACTACCGGTACGGGTGTGACATGGACGTTAGACATGATTTTCGTCTTGTCCATGTTCATCTTAAGACCCACCCGTTGTGAGGCACTGTTGAGGTCGCCTAGCATTGTGTTGAGGTCCGTCAGCGAATCTGCCAAGATGACTATATCATCGGCAAATCGAAGGTGCGTGATGTGTTCGCCATTGATGTTAATGCCAAGACCTTTCCACTCCATCAGCTTGAACAAATCTTCCAACGCAGCGGTGAACAGTTTCGGCGATATAACATCACCTTGTCTGACTCCCCGCTGCAGTTGGATTGGATTTGTGCTTCTGTCGTGTACTCGGACTGACATGGTGGCGGCAGTGTATACACACTTCAGCACCTCGATGTACCTATAGTCGATCTGGCATCGCTGAAGGGACTCCAGCACCGCCCAGGTCTCGATAGAATCGAAGGCTTTCTCATAGTCCACATAAGCAACACATAACGGCAGATTATACTCCTCGGTCTTCTGTATAATCTGCCGCAGCGTGTGAATGTGGTCTATGGTGCTGTAGCCTTTTCGGAAACCGGCTTGTTCGGGAGGCTGGAAGTCGTCTAGCCTGCGTGCAATGCTGTTAGAGAGGACTCTCGAAAACAGCTTATACACGTGGCTCAGAAGCGCAATGGGCCTGTAGTTCTTCAAAAGAGTTTTGTCGCCCTTTTGAAGAACAGCACCACTACGCTTCTGCTCCACGCTTCCGGGGTTGTCCCGCTAGTAATGACGGAATCGAACAACTTTTGGAGCGCCACTAGTACGGGTTTACCGCCAGCTTTTAGCAGCTCTGTTGTGATTCCGTCATCGCCCGGTGCCTTGTTGTTTTTCAGCTGTTTGAGAGCCTCTCTAATCTCGTACAGGCTGACGTCCGGGAGGTCCTCAGTATAGTGTCGGGTCAGTTTGGCACGTTTGTCGTCCGCCTTGTTACGGGCGGGAGCTCGTGCGGAAGCATACAACTGTCCGTAGTATTTCTCAATTTCCCTCAGAACATCGGAGTTAGACGAAACCATGGTGCCCGATTCGGTCTTCAACCTCGTCAGCAGGCTCTGCCCAACGCACAGATCCCTGGCGAACACTCTCGAGCCCTGGTTTCGCTCAATAGCGTCTTTTACGCGATGGGTGTTATGAGCACGCCAATCGCGTCGCCTACTCTGAGAGATCTGTTTATTGAGCAGTCTGTATTTCGACATTGAGGCTGGAGACTGCACACATAGTTCTCGCCTCTCCCTCATGAGACCGAGAGTATGTTCTGAGAAAATCCGAGACCTACCACTGGAGTGGGTCTTAAAGTACTTAGACCCCACCTCGTGGACAGTTGTTACTACCTTGGTGTTAATTTCGTCCACAGAAACGCAAGAATCGAGACACGCGAAACGATTTCGTAGCTGAAGTTGAAACTCTTCGGAGCCCTGGATTTGGACAGGTGTTGGTCGGAGCGTAGACTTCATTAGGCGTGACCGTTCCAGCTTTACGTTGATATTTAATGTGCCTCTTACCATCCGGTGATCACTTCCGGTTTTCACCCTGTTGATCACAGAGACATCATTAAATATGTGCCGTTTGTCTGCCAAAATGAAGTCTATCTCGTTTTTAGATGAACCATCAGGACTTATCCAAGTCCACTTTCGCTGTGCCTTCTTCCTGAAGAAAGAGTTCATCATAAAGAGGCCTTCCCTCTCCAAGAAGTTGGCAAGCAAGTGGCCTCGGTGGTTCCGTTGTCCAATTCCAAAGGGCCCCACCTTCCGCTCGCCATCGTTCCGCGTGCCTAGTCTTGCGTTAAAATCCCCCATAACAACGGTAAAGTGGGTCTTTGAGGTATGTATGGCTCTACTTACGTCCTCATACATAACCTCGACCTCATCGTCTGGGTGTGTCGAAGTCGGCGCATATACCTGTATGACCTTCAGCGAATACCGTTTAGATATTCTGAGTATAAGGTACGCTACCCTTGACGACACACTGTCGACTGTTACCACGTTGTTGACGAGGGATTTGTGGACGAGGAACCCGACACCACCCTGAGACAGGTGGTCGCCCTCCCGGTGATAGAACAAGTTGCCCGATTTGAGGATTATCGTGTCCTCACCCTGTCTTCGGACTTCAGACAATCCCAAAACACTCCAGTTCAACTTGTCTATCTCTTCTTCCAGCTCCTGTATCTTCTCGTCGGTCCTCAGTGTCCTGGTGTTGTATGTTGCCAGGTGCAGAAGTCGTCGGTTGCGGTAGCCGGATCTCTGCCGGAGATTCTTAGCACCCCCTGCCCCGCCGTTACCTAGGCCGCTACCGTAGCCTGGAATAGCGGGGCTGCCGGGGACTGGGGGCCGGGGTTCTTCTGCACCTTCCATTGGGGGTTTTTGCCGATAGTCACCGCGCCTGGCAAGCGTGTTGGTGACCGCAGTAGGTGTAAGTTACACAAGGAGATGCTGCTGCCCATCTCTTGGATTTATGTCCCTTAGTCGCCTCGTACGACATCCACGGGAAGAGAGGGAGTGGTGCTATTCTAAAAGGCCGACACCACACGGCCAACCCTTACCTTACCTTAAAATAAAGTAAACTGTATGTTATTGTTATGTTTGTACATGTTTATAGTGTGCAATGAAACGTAATTAGGTACTTACTCCTATTCTATCACCAAACAAAATGATAATGGGTTACATTTTTGTTATTTAATTTCCACTGAACACATAATATTCACGTTAACGTCACAGCAATAGATTTACAGTTTGAAATAAGTATAAGATACAAAGAATACTGCATGTTAGCCACTTCTATTCTATACAGATATTTTGTATAAGAACGACAATTCAATTTATTCATATCATTTTCAGTTATGGAGCTGATAACATTTCTTGGAGCTATTCTGCGGCAAAAGTTTCAACAAACATGCAGTTTACAAGCGGTATGTATTCGCCAAACTACTTTATAGTGTAATTGTATGGTTTTTGTTCAAGCAATTTAGTTTTGCAAGACTGAACCCTACTCTATTCACTTTACTATCCTATTAACCCTTGAATAAGACAATTGCTACTGTATGTTATTCTGTAGAAATATAGGTACATAGAACTATTTGTTCGTCTGCTCAAGTATCGCCGACGCACATGAAAGGAAATCCAGTATGGTCCGTGCAGAGAGTCACCACAACACCTATTTCTAATGGGAAGCAGATTTTGCTTTTCGGTAGAAAAGTATGAATGCCGGCTGCCTTACTTATGAGACATCTATGTCAGTCCTCATGTGTGGCAACATATTTTTGAGCAGATTACAATGCTCATTCTATATGGAGTTTGTAACTAACTCATTATTATCCCATCTCATTATTATCACTCATTATTATCAATCGGCGACTATTTTCGATCAAGTATATTGGGTGCTCGTTCGCTAAATCATCTTTAAAAATTAGACGTTCCAGTTAACGTGACATTTAGTTTAATAATAATGACTTATTTTTTGTATAATTTAATTTAATCATAATTAATTTTAATTTAATCAATTGCTATTTTAAATACAACGAATAATTTTTAAAAAGATTAATTTTTACATGCCCTAGAGTTAGAATATAGCGGAAAAATAATTGTAAGAACTGTACCTACCTATATTCAAGGAAATAAACGATTTGATTTAATTTAACTTTTTATGCACACCATCATACCTTATGTCTCATATGTCATGTCACAGATTATTATTAAATGAGTCATTACATGGATATCATTATAGTAACTATTTGCATGGATCCTTACAATTTTCGAGTGACTACGATCCGTACAATTGGGCTGAAATTCATACAAATACACGTTGTTTCAAAAATGTGTTTCACGTATTGGCATAAAAATTAACATGTCATTAGCAGCCGTTACATATTTAAATGTAACAGACGAGCTACGTGCTCCCATTTCATACATAAAATGATAAATTATAACGAATTATCCGGTAGCAGTTTTCGTTATAACAACTATTAATAACATACTTATAACCGGTTCAAGCTATCGCCTCGTGTATTGTTAAAGTGGCTACCGGTCGATGACTAGCAAAATCTTGAGTATCGCGTAGAGAATGACCTGCATTTTTAAAATAACTCGTTTATTAAGTGGTAAGGAAATTTCAGTGAAAATATAAGTTAAATTACAAGAAAGTGACGCGTGTTTATAATATGAAACGTTGAAAAAAACAATGGCAGATCCCGTAATAAAAAATATTCCTAAGATTCGGTGATAGCACCGGAGCCTACAACCTAATTTATTTTCATTCAGGAAAGCCGAAAAAAAAGATATCGGAGTTACCAATGTTTTGATTTTTAGGTTATGAATGAATATTCAACATTTTATTGAAACATACGGCTTAAATAAATAAAAAAAAAAACAACAGATAAAATGTAGGTCTCAATTTTATTATTTAACATTTTTTTTTACTATTATTGAGTTAGATTTCAATAGCGATATGCATAGTGTAACCCATAAATATGTTTCCGTTTATAATATGTTCGTGTAATATACATGCTGGTTATACCCGAGTGTGTGGTGTGTTATACACGTGTTTATATTATGCATGGTGTAACTATTTATTCAAGTTACGCAAATATTACATTTGAGATACATTCACGACGACTGATTTTGACGACCCGCGTGGCGGAACGGTTACCGTACCGGTCTGACGTGCAATGGGTCTCGGATTCGATTCCCGGCCAGATAGGTATCTGAATGATGAGTTTAGATTCGTGTTCTGGGTCTGGGTGTTTGTGTATTCGTCTTGTGTGTATCCATGGTACGTATGGTAAAGCGTGTGTATTCATTCCATTCATTCTTGAGCTCCTCTAGATCCATTGTTGGACATAATCTTCCCGTAATGGTGATTCCCGCTCATAATGCTGTCTCCTGCATATTGCCTATTTGTTGGCAATCCTCTCAATGCATTGTCTACCGTTGATGTTTACTGCCGTTAGGCAGTTGTACGGTCTTTGACATTCAGTGACCACACTATGTTGCTATTAATTTAAAAAAATAAGTCCGCAATAAGGATTCTTATTAAGCAAACATAAACGGTTAATTGGCCCCATTTGGCTGCTGCATTCTTCGTCCTATGCTGTCGGCTCTACAAAATAAACCTAATTATGATTCAATTAACTAGAAATACCGACAAAGTTATAGCTCACTGTTGAAAGCTTGAATATATAAAGCTGAAAACTATATAAAGCCGGCATAACGCTTCCGTTTATATACCTGAAACGGTTTCAGTAAATCGGTTGTATTTTTTACGTATTTTACACTGCGGTGCGGAGCCTACGTATCCATATTTATTTATTCAATTTTCACACGCGAATGTGAAAAAAGAAAACTTGCGGTTTTTCCAAACAAAGTTAGCGAATCGATTCGCAAGTGGTTTGGGCAAGTGGAAAGTGTAAAGTGGGAAGTGAGATGCGGAAAATGTGTGTAAAGCGGTGTAGAACGTTACGTTTGAACACGCGCTTTCTACACCAATAGCCCCACACTGGCATGATATGAAGCAACCGACCTTGTTTTCGAAATTACGCAACATTGAATGACTTCAGAAAGTATCTATGTATATTTTATATGAAGCTGCGTAGAGATGTCCATGGACAATAGCGTCTGTACACGTTTTCTACACTCATAGCCCCACACTAGGATTTTCTCCTGTGTCGTAGGTACTATGGACATACACAAGACGAATACACAAACACCCGAACCCAGACCATGAATCTAAACTCATTCAGATACCTGCCTGGCCGGGAATCGAACCCGGAACCCATTGCGCGTCAGACCGGTATGGTAACCGCTCCGCCACGCGGCTCGTCAAAACAGTTCTTTCATTTGTATGTTTTAGTGTATATCATTTAAAATATAATGCCCAATAGTATCAGTGTTAGGCGCTTCTGTGTTCAGATTTAAAGATTATAGTGAGAGTAATATATTTATGTGAGGAGATTTTACTAAGCTCCCGATGGTAGCATCCGTGGTCAAGCTCCGCCAGCACTGACTTTTACGTCGCCTGATTACAGATCTCCTCGGGTAACAGTAACCACTAACCATCAGATGAACTACATGCTCGTTTGCTACCTTCATATTAAATATGGGGGTACAACCCATTATTGTCTCACTGCTGGGCACGGGTCTTCTCTCGGAATGAGAGAGTTGTAGGCCATAGTCCACCGCGCTGGCCAAGTGCGAATTGGTGAACTTCACACATCTTATAGAACTTTTCTTTAAAGAATTGTTTCCCTTTACCGAAAAGCAGTTATAACTGATTTTTAATACGCACATAATTCAGTGGTGCGTGCTTGGGTTTGAACCTCGGACCTCCCGACTGAAAGGGCAAGTTTCAACCATTAGGCTATCGCTGCATATTAAATATAGATGTGGATAATTCTTCATGATTCGTGTTTCATTACATTAAAATGTAAATTTTAAATTTTACATACATACTTATGTTAAAAATAAAGTAATGATAAATGTGGTGTAATCACGCATTGCAACACCCATTTTTGAAATTATATTCACAATGTATCTCACTTCATATATTTTGCATATGTGCTTTTACGAGTTATGAAAGTATACCAAAACAGCAAGACCCTTCTAATTAGGCTGATTAATACATTTTTTATAAACTTAATCTTATTTGGGGGTACAACAAATTATTGTCCCACTGCTGGGCACGGGTCTTTTCTCAGAATGAGAGAGCTTTAGGTCATAATCCATCGCGCTCGCCAAGTGTTAATCGGTGTACTAACTAAATTGAACCTTGTTTAGTACTGTAGAACTTCCTGTAGTTCAACTACGAACCTGTGACCGCTGGACCAACGCGGATTCCCATCGGGCAACGCATCCAGAGGACCCTGGTTGTGTTCTGTTGGAGATCGCGGAGCCCTTTTTGTAGCGCTGAGGACGGCCACCGGGGGAGTTGTAGTGCGGACCAACGTTTATCAGTAACATCAGTAATAAACGCTATATTTAAGTTCGTGAAAAATACATTAGGCATTGCAATCTTACGAAACAATTTCGCCAAACGGCAGCGAAACAAGTTCTTTGCTATAAGCGTCAGCGTTAAAGAAATTTGAGCAGATTTTGCTAAGATTTGGAGCGAAATTTCTAGGCCCTCCCAGATCGGCCCCATACCGATGTCGGATGGAGTCGGATGTTTGTTTTCAACGCGCAGTGAGCGCGTGCTTGCAAAAAGAATCTTTCGTGGACCTTGAAACAAAGGAACCAATTTATATTTAACGACTGTCTGCAAACAAAAGCCCATTTTTTTTTTAAACATTAAAGAAGCAGACGAGCATAGAGTTCATCTGATGGTAAGTGTTTATTGCAACACTTCTTTACAAAGCTTCTATGTGAAGATAATCATAGATGCGTTTGTAGTCCTGATTACGAAACGGTGGTAGACGGCAACTACACTCCACCGACGCAGCCCACCTTGCAAATCTGAAGATTACAGATGTTCATAAGAAGCAGGGAACATTACATAAAGTGAACTATATACTCATTGCCTACTTCTGTTATAGATATGATATCGTAACTCGTAAAGAAATACCAACGAGTAGGGTAAGTACCACATTCGCAAATATTTACTGTTGTGCGTGAGTTGCCACCATTAAGCCGTAACTCCGTGTTAGAATTGTAACTGATAGTAGTAATACCGGGAATCAACGGGTAAGTCCTGATATGTGATTAATGGGGGATATGTACAGATAACAAGTACATAAGCGCATATAGCAACACTTGTGTTACGCTTGTTATCTCTATATAAGAGGTCTACTCAAGTACAATTTATAAAAAAACGTATTTTCTTTATTTAATGCTGTTTTGGATAAAACTGGGTTGAAGAAACTGTTGACACGTAAGGTTGTAAGGTAAAAGAAACGCTTATTAGACGTTGGCTTTTTTTTTCAAATGTTAGGATGAAAATGCGGACATTTTCTGGATGTCGTCAGCAGTCGTCCTGCATGCCTGACAAATGGTCGCTACTTAAAAAAGTAAGCTGGCAACAACACTGTTTTTACAGAAGAATAAGAATTCACGCTTAAGAAAGGTGTGACGGTGATACCCCTTCGATTAAACCACTTACACTGCAACTTTTTTTTTAAATCTGACTGAAGTAGCAAACGAGCATTCAGTCCACCTGATGGTAAGTAGTCATTGCAGCTTATGGACATACAGAACAACATCATCAACATACATATAGAACATACAGAACATAATCAACTTCATACTGAATATGAGTTCTATCTGAAGTCAATCACAGTTGCGTTGCTACTCCCGAGGACTATAATGGTCGCCTCATATAAAAGTGTGCCGGCAACCACACCCTTTCATCGAAACGCAAGAAATGCTTCACGCTAGAAATAGGTGTGGCGGTGGTACTTCCCTGGTCGACCTACACTGGTTCTACCACCTTCAAGCCCCTTCGATTAAACCACTTACATCTTACTACCTTCCAAACTATACGGGCCACTTGGTTTCACCCACGGTTTACAATTATCAATTCAATTTCATTCTTAACTATTGAACCAGAAAATGGTTAACAAGGTACAGGTGCAATAATATCTACATAAATAGTCACCTATAATATTCATATAAATATGTACATAAAATATGAATGTATTTAAATATAAAAGCCAACGAGTTTATTGTAAATTGGTTCGCGATTCAAGATTGAGAAGCCTTTATTCGACTTGTGTTTATGTAGCTATGGAGTAACAACATAATATTAGAACTTAAGCCAATATATTGTTTTTACAATGTATAATTCCTTTTATTAATATAAGTAAATGGTAATTATAAATATGAGTATGAAAACTGATAAAAATGTTTTACAAGTCTCAATTGCTATAAATAGAAGAGTATTAAATATTTACATAAATGTAATGTAAAATTTGATTTACAATTGCGGTTTAAACTAATTTGAATTTCCATTAAGTACAGAAAAGACATTTAAAACAAATAATATCATCTTAATAAGATGTTAAAAATCATGTACGTAATCTAATGTCATTTTAGTAAACTCATCTACCGTATAGCGAAACCTGTTTCATGATTCTAAAAATTATCTTTGTCAGTCAAAGTGATTTTTTTATTATCATACTTACCACCACGTCTCAAATGTTTGTGCACACGAACAAAATGAACAAAAATAAAATTGTAGCTCTTAAATAAACATGCTTATGTCGCAAGTTTATGTAGTTTGTCACTTGTCTCAGAATACACTAGTTCCTTTGAGGATTCAGTTTACGATTGCGCCTCTAAAAGTACATTGTAAAGTCCGGCGAATTTACAGTCGAATATCTTCGTCGGAAAATGTCTCTATGTCTGTTATGTGCTCCTTTGTTCTTTTCGTCGTACCGTTGTTTCGTCATTCCGTTTACTTTGTTTGACTTGTTTTGATTTTTGTTTTTGACGACACACATGACGTGAGTTATTATTACGTTTGTTTGAAATTTTTTCGTATTTGCAATGCTTTTGTTTTGGTTTCGATTGATGAAATGTGAATGAAATTTGCTAACCATGAGACCACTGCTTGTGTGTGCTACAGCTGAGGGAAAATTACGAGTAGAATGTCTTGTATAAGTATCTTTACCTTTACTCATTAGCTATTCGAGATGTATTGGTGGACATAGCCCTTCCTTGTACATACTTGTTGTTTGTACTGAAAAGACATTTAAAAAGTAATATTAGTAATATAGACATTCAAAAAGTATAATCTTAATAAGATGATTAAAATGACATTACATTACGGTCATTACGTACATGATTTTTAATGTACGTAATGTAATGTTATTTTAGTAAACTCATCTACCGTATAGAGAAACCTGCTTCATGCTTCAAATAAATATCATAGTCAAAGTAAATATTTTATCACCAAACTTACCACCACCTCTCAAATGTTTCTGCACGAGAACAAAATGAACCAAAATAAAATAGTAGCTCTTAAATAAACATGCTCATGTCGCAAGTTTATGTAGTTTGTCACTTGTCTCAGAATACACTAGTTCCTTTGAGGATTCAGTTTACGATTGCGCCTCTAAAAGTACATTGTAAAGTCCGGCGAATTTACAGTCGAATATCTTCGTCGGAAAAATGTCTCTATGTCTCTTATGTGCTCCTTTGTTCTTTTCGTCGTACCGTTGTTTCGTCATTCCGTTTACTTTGTTTGACTTGTTTTGATTTTTGTTTTTGACGACAAACATGACGTGAGTTATTATTACGTTTGTTTCAAATTGTTTTCGTATTTGCTTAGGCCTTTTGTACATGGCACGTTTTTATAACCATATGGCGTCATTACCTTACCGTAAAAAAACGTGCTAGCATGTACATGGCACGGCAAAGCTACCAGTCGAGATAACGGCCAGGTGCCGCTCTCTTGGGATTATTCTGCCACCAAGATATGACGTTCTCACTATGAATCTTTATAAAAAAACATGCGTGCGTACAAAGTACACATGTCAGATGTGAAACTTCTTTGGCGAACTAATTTATAAATCTTGTTTATATTTATACAAATCTAAAACTTTAAATTTCCAAGATTAAGAGAAAGGGAAAAAGGAATATAGGTTAGGAATTTAATTGTCATTAAAATAAAAAAAGTGTTGAAAATTAATGTAAATTATAAATTTATTTTTTTCAATTTATTTCTTCAATATTTACATTGTTTGACGTTGTTTGTATTGGTATTATTGTGACTAAAGCATTATGATAGATAAAATATGCAACATAAGTTCGTGTTTCGATCTTTCTCACTATAGCTCTTTCCCACCTCACACTCCATAGCACTATGCGTGATACGACGTTCGCTCTGTCTCACTTTTTCTCTCAACCTTTCTCACTCGCTTGCTCCCTACTCTCACTCCACGGCTAGTTGCTCATGCAACGTTCGCCCTGTCTTACTCTCTCTCAATCGGTCTCGATCACTCTCTCTCTCTTTTCCGACACTTCCGTTGCATACCGGCGCGACGTTTCATCTGTAAAAATTTTACCCTCATGCGCCTAAAGAAGTTCACTTCAAAAAATCGACGCATACTATATATTTAGAATTTAGGATTATATATATTTAGGATTTCTCTGAGAATTATAAGCTCTCACAGTGATCCATACAATACTGACAACCGCGCCTACACACGGCGAATTAACCGTAGTTTTTTACGCCGAAACAACGTGTGTCTACAAGAGGCCTTATTATATCTTTGTTTCGGTTTCGATTGGTGAAATGTGAATTAAAATTTACTAACCACGAGACTACTGCTTGTGTGTGCTACAGCTAATGGAAAATTACGAGTAGAATGTCTTGTATCAGTATATTTAAATTTATCCATTAGCTATTTGAGATGTATTGCTGGATAAAGCTCTTCCTTAATTGGCATTTTTGGGTTCTGCGTCTTCTGTAACCAGCCGTTTCTCACTGACTTCTTTTGGCTATCGCTTCATGTCTCCTTTCTTTTCCACCTATCATAGAAACTCTAATATACTGTGTAGATGAACTCAGTCGACTTAGTAAAAAAACACGCTTTCTACACTCATAGTCCCACACTAGGATTTTCTCCTGTGTCGTGGGTACCATGGGCACACACAAGACGAATACAAACACCAAGAAATAGAACAGGAATCTAAACTCATCATTCAGATACCTGTCTGGCCGGGAATCGAACCCGGAACCCATTGCGGGTCAGACCGGTATGGTAACCGCTCAGCCACGCGGATCGTCTAAAAATGAATTGTCATTGGTCATTGAAAGTTTATTAAAGATGCACATATTTTGCTCAACAACATTTATTTTAAAATGTCTTGTTTATTCAATAGTTACTTGTCAAAAAGCCCTTGAAGAATTTATTACACAACTTTTATTAATTGAAAATATATTTAGTTCTAAATGTTTTAACGTAATCTTGCTTTAAGACCATTAGATCTAAGCTTTCACACTTTTTCTTTATTATAATAAACTTATGAGAATTTCATCTAAATAAAAACAATTTTAATTTTTGGTGTCGGAGTATATAGTTTATAAAAAATTAACACAACCTGGACTATGGAATTTTAAATATTTTATAATAAATATAATTTACTTTAATTTGCATATGTAAGTGTAGGTATGAGTGTCCACTTCCCTTGGCACGCTCTTCAAACTACTCAATTATATCCGCCGAAATAAGCCGATCACTCACTGAGGATCTTCATGCTAAGTAAACATGGGGTGAGTACGTGAACTTATAACAAGATGTGGCTGGATGTGACTAATAAAAAACTACTTGGCACAGTCAACTAGTCTGAACTCAACCTAGTCAGATATTTGAAGTTATAATGGATTTCGATGTTTGTGTTTGCATGTATCAATAGTCAATATTAGCCCCATTCATAAGAGTAAGATAACGTCAATATTTTTGACTTATTATTTATAGAATACATATACCAAACTTTAAATACCGTTTTACGTGAAAATTGAATTATTAATCAGAATTATTTTGTTCATTATTATAGTTTTATTTGGACAAAAAAAAAGACTCGTAAGTATGTACTTACGATAGTCTTTTTTTTTGTCCAAACTATGACTATATATGTATATAGTCATAGTCATATCGTAAGTACTCAAAACATTATGTAACAGTTTTGCAGTATTAAAAACATGTATATTTCAAACTAGCCTGCTTATAGTGTCTTACGCGATTCTCCCAAAAAATAATATCTTCGTAAAATAACCGTAAAGTACGTACCTATCTCTTCTAGAACCTTTATATCCTATCTGAGGTAAGGCAGTTGTTTAATTTACCCATTGATTGCTCATTGTTGGGGGTCCGTTCTCTCCCATTATGTGCATTGGGGTGCACTCCAAAGGGTGTTTGTTTACACAGCCTATTTGATTTGAGGGTGCATTAGTTAAGATATCGAATTTGAATTAAATTATAGTCTACTGTATTTTCTGTATTATTGTTCAGTTCTGTTAAGATTATTATGAAATCTGGGCTTTGTTCCGAATACTCGTGTAGTAAAGGGTGTGTTATAATCCTTTTTATGTCCACTGTTGTTGGGTGCTGGTTTGTCCCCATAACTGGTGGAAGTCTTAAATATAATTTACAAAAGTAACTGACATGTTTTATTCTCTTTTAAGTATTTCTTATGCCTTCTTCTCAATATTCTTTCTTTATCCTTGGTTTCTTTATACTTCATGCTTTTAAAGCTATTCTTTGACACTGCTCATATAATAAAATGAACCACTCTAAATAAATGGAAAAGTATTTGTTAATTTCATGAGATATACAAATAATTAAGTAACTTTTTCCAAAATTATGCAATACTCCTGGTTCGTATTAGCTCCTACAGTTCAGTAACGTAGGGAACGTACTTCATTATGATAACAGTAAATATGGACTTTGCAAGCCTTTTAAGTCCATTATAGATTATTAGTCTTTCTTTACTTTTTTCTTGTTATAAGCCAGGATGTAGTGTTGTCTACTTTCATAGTAGCTGTGATCCGCGTGGCGTAGCGGTTACCACACCGGTCTTACGCGCAATAGGTCCCGGGTTCGATTCCCGGCCAGACAGGTATCTGAATGATGAGTTTAGATACATGTTCTGGTTCTGGATGTTTGTGTATTCGTTTTGTGTGTGTCCATGGTACCCACGACACAGGAGAAAATCCTAGTGTGGGGCTAAGAGTGCAAAAAACGTGTATAGTGGCTATTGTCGCCCATGGACATCTTTAATCAGCTTCATATAGAACATAAATAGATACTATCTGGAGTTATTCACCGTTGCGTAGTTTCGAAAACAAGATCGGTTGCTTAATATGAAAGTGAGCTGGCAACCACACCCTCTAACTGCAGCGTAAGCTGCTCAAGGCTAGAAATAGGTGTGACGGTGGTACCTGTCTGTTCGTACTATACTCTGTTTCCTTACTGGGAAACTTTGAGAGGGTAAGCATAGTATAGTCCACCCAGCTATCTCAACGTGTTCCCAAATCATATTCAATAATTTTATCGCTAAATTAAATCTTGAACGAGCATCATCTAACAGTGATCAGCTTAGAGCTGAGTTACATACCTCTAGAGACACATTTCACTCCAGCGAAGCCGGATTTTCATCGAGTAATTTATTAATTTTTAACGTTTTTTTAGAGTTTGCGCCATAATAATACAAATGAGACCGTATATAAGTAATGGTAGTGGCCTATTTATCAGATTTCGATTGTTTTAACAATAGCAAATAGTACCCTCTCCCTTTTTTCTCTGATCTCAAAAGCCATATTTAATACTAGCTGCCCCGGCGAACTACGCTACGTCTAAAAGTCAAAAGTTCAAAACGAGCATGCAGTCCACCTGATGGTAAGTGGTCACTGCCGCCCATGGACATCTGTAACCAACTAAAGACAGAACATGAGTTCCATCTGAAGCCAATCACAGATGCGTTGCTACTCCCGAGGATATGAGGATGGTCGCCTCATATCAAAATGTGCCAGCAACCACACCCTTCTATCGAAATGCAAGAAATGTTTCACGCTAGAAATAGATGTGGCTGTGGTACTTCCCCAGTCGAACTACACTGGTTCTACCACCTTGAAACAAAACTGGTTCTAAACTCCGTAGTTTCATTAGCTTCCGAACTATAAAGGGTTAAATTGTATGGTATTCTCATATAGCTTGTTCAATAAATTCGAATAATGAAAATAAAGTCTGGGAAGTTTCTTGAAAATAACAGTCACAAAAAAATTCTTTTTAAGAAAATAGCCGATCTGTTGCCACGTAAAATAATAACTTGGAATAATACAGTTTCAAATTTTAACCTTTTTTACGATACGCGAATGAAGCTGTCTATATTCGTCAGACATCCAGAGAAATGAGTTCGATGACCGACCAGGCAAACATTTTAATGATAAATTCTTTTCTAAGTTTAAATGCTTTGTGAAAGTGTGCGGCGATTGTGTGTGTCATTTTTCCCCCGAAATGATGAATAAAGCATATAGATCAATACGCATATGTATGTCTATAATACATAGTCTGTATAGAAAATTGTTACAATGCATATTTACATTATGAAAAATGTATTTACATAGAAGTTGCACATATACATGTTTGTTAATGAGGTACTAAAATAGCTTAAAAACTTTATATATTACTAGTTGACCCGGTGAAATTCGTTCCGCCAAAAGTCAAAAATCTTAAATGATCAGTGTTCCTCCACTATATTATTCATGTATTATACATAAAACCTTCCGCTTGAATTACTCTATCTATTAAAAAACTGCTTTATAATTGCTACATTAATCGAATACAAAAATTCTACCACCTTTATTACATGTGCGGATATATTAAGGCATTGTAACCTATGACAGTGTTAATAGTGACACCGTTGCGGTTACATTATTCACAAAAACATAGTATCCGGATGTTATAGAGATAGTATGGACGCGATTTTGTGTAAACACTGCGTTCATTGCGGGACACTAGCGGGCCGTGAAATTATGTAGGCGCTGCATTATACTTCGCTGGTACAAGAAATGAGCGGAAGCGATATGGCTGTTACAAAAAATTAAAAACTAAAGAACAATTTCGTTCAATCGCACAGGTGTCATCAACGCAGGTATTGCTTAATAACTAAGTAAGCAATGTTAACTACTACTGATTTCTGGTTTGAAGGATAAAGCATGAAAACCAATATTAGATTATCTAATTTAGACCTCAGTTAGTTTTTATAAATGTCAATGAATGGACAACGGTACTCGCGAAAAATGTTTTAATATTATGTTTTTAATTTAATCAGGTGAATGTTTCAAATGTAACATTCACCTGATTAAATTAAAAACAAAGTGTAATTACAAAAATATTTCATTCAGTGCAAATTAGTGGACAGTGCAAACTAGAGGACAAGGATATTTAGCTTGTCTATACTATAATAAATCTGTAAGAGGTCGCTGTCTGTACATGGAATAAATTTAGGTGAAAACCATTTCTAGAGGTCTTTAATACGATATAGAACCCAAAATAATGGTTTTTAGAAATCTTGTCTGTTTGTCTGTTTGTCTGTTTATCTGTTTGTCTGTTTGTCTGTTTGTCTGTTTGTCTGTTTGTCTGTTTGTCTGTTTGTCTGTTTGTCTGTGTGTTTGAAAACGCTAATCTCAGGAACGGCTTATCCAATTTGAAAATAATTTTCACCGCTGTGTCGTGGGAAACTTCACTTAACATTTAGTGTTTATTTTATGTAAATCGGTTTATAAATAAAAAAGTTATGTCCATTTTAAACTACGCAGTATTTATTCCGTGTCCGATAAGTGTTAATAAGATAAGTAACGGCATAGTTGAATTGGTTGAAACTAAACATGTTATTGATGTTATGGTCTGTAAAATGTATTCCTTCGTTATGTATTTTTATTGGTTATGTGTGTACCTATGTTATTTGATACTATACACATCTATATCTCTATATCTATATATACTTAATATAAAAACGAAAGGATGCTCTCTCACTCATCTATTGAATAAACATCGTAGAGCCTAAACTGCTAAAGATACGAATATAACTATACGAATATATACTAGGGGTTCTTTTTATGACGTAGACGTCAAGTATGAATGAATTTTCTATCCCCCCCCCCCCCAATTTAACCCAAATAGGAGATGTAAGTTGGTATGAAAGTCAGTCAATTTTGAGGCTACCTCAATAAAATTTTGTATTTTGCTTTGATTTTTATGTTAAAACATAGTTTTAAACCGACTTTCAAAAAGGAGAAGGTAATCAATTCGTCTGTATTTTTTTTATTTATTTTTTTAAATTTAATATTTGTTACTCGATTTCTCCGCACTGGGTGAACGGATATGGATGATTTTTTTTTTCATTTGAAAGGTAGTGCGTGTCATGGGGTCCCATTAATTTTTAGTTCACTTTTGACAGTGGCATCCATAAGAAAAGCGCATAAGTCTGATATTTGCATTAACGATGTGCGCGATAAATAGATGAATAACTCAATTTCCCGCCAACCGATTTTGATGATTTTTCTTTTATTTGAAAGAATGTACTTCTGATAAGTTTGATACGGTTCTGATCATAGGATCCATTTCTTTGAAGTAAATTAACGAAATTAGCGATACTCGGCCAAACCTAAGCTGTAGGAGTCCAATTGGGTTGAATGTAGAATGAGATTACTAAGCAGATATTTTCTAAAAAAGTTGACCTTCAACTCTTCAATCCTGATGATGCAGGAGTAATGCTAGCCTGAACCGTAGAAGTAAGTCAATTTGTTTTTATGGATATATAATAAGATTGTTAAACAAATTCATGGGACAAAAATTTGATCTTCAACTCCTCAACCCTGATGATGAAAGGGTATTTCAAGACTAAACCGTAAGTGTTGGCTATTTGGTACTTACGGTTATGTAATAAAAATACCAAGCAAACATACACGGTAAAAATGTTGACCTTCAACTCCTCAACCCTGATGATGCAGGGTTACTTCAAGCCTAAGCCATAGGAGATGGCCATTTGGTGCTTTCGGGTATGTAATATAATTACTAAGCAAAGACACAAAATGAAAATTTCGACCTTCAACTCCTCACCCCTGATAATGCAGGATACTGCTAGCCTAAACTATACGAGATGGGCATTTGGTGCTTTCAGGTATTTAATATAATTACTAAGCAAAGACACATGATGAAAATTTTGACCTTTAACTCCTTAACCCTGATGATGCAGGGGTAGAATAGAATAGAATAGAATAGAATACTCTTTATTGCACACTAGAAACAGACAAACATAACAATAACATACAATACAGATTAGTCGTATACAATAGGCGGTCTTATCGCTAGGCAGCGATTTCTTCCAGACAACCTATGCATGGAAAAGGTAAGGAGAACAGGAAAAAGAAGGAAAGTGGGAAGTGTAAGTGAAGTAAGAAAGAGAGTAAATTATATGGGACAGCTAGGTAACATAAAGTACACAATCGAAAACGAAAAAAATGAGCATATTAACAAGTACAGCACAAAAAATAAAAAAAAAAACTATAAATAAACAAAGAGATTATTAGTATTAATAGGAGTGACAGAACAAAAGTGCGACACATGTGCAAATGACAAAAAAATTATGTCTCGGAATAAAGTTTCATCACCTGATTTTTGAATGAATCAATAGATTCAACACGGCGTATGGATAAAGGCAGTTTATTCCATAAGGAAACAGCAACTGAGGAAAAAGAGTTTTGAAAGAAGGATGTAGCATGAGAAGGAGTTTTTAAAGACAAATTTATAGAGGAACGGAGAAAACGGTCGTGGGAAAGATGGAGGTACTGAAACCGATCTTTTAAATAGGAGGGAGCTATAGGGCTGAACAGCACGCAGTAAAGAGCAGAAAGAATATGCAAATTCAAGCCTAACTACTTCAAGCCTAAGCCATAGAAGTTAGCCATTTAGTGCTTTCAGGTATGTAATATAATTACTAAGCAAAGACACATGATGAAAATTTTGACCTTTAACTCCTTAACCCTGACGATGCAGGGTTGCTTCAAGCCTAAGCCATAGGAGATGGCCATTTGGTGCTTTCGGGTATGTAATATAATTACTAAGCAAAGACACAAAATGAAAATTTCGACCTTCAACTCCTCACCCCTGATAATGCAGGATACTGCTAGCCTAAACTATACGAGATGGGCATTTGGTGCTTTCAGGTATTTAATATAATTATTAAGCAAAGACACATGATGAAAATTTTGACCTTTAACTCCTCAACCCTGATGATGCAGGGGTACTTCAAGCCTAAGCCATAGAAGTTAGCTATTTAGTGCTTTCGGGTATGTAATATAATTACTAAGCAAAGACACAGGATGAAAATTTCGATCTGCAACTCCTCAAGCCTGATGATGCAGGGTACTGCAAGCCTAAGCCATAGGAGTTGGCCATTTAATGCTTTCGGGTATGTAATATAATTACTAAGCAAAGACACAAGATGAAAATTTTGACCATCATCTCCTCAACCCTGATGATGCAGGGGTGCTTCAAGCCTAAGCCATAGAAGTTAGCTATTAAGTGCTTTCGGGTATGTAATATAATTACTAAACAAAGACACAAGATGAAAATTTCGATCTTCAACTCCTCAAGCCTGATGATGCAGGGTACTGAAAGCCTAAGCCATAGGAATTAGCTATTTAGTGCTTTCGGGTATGTAATATAATTACTAAGCAAAGACACAAGATGAAAATTTCGATCTTCAACTCCTCAAGCCTGATGATGCAGGGTACTGCAAGCCTAAGCCATAGGAGTTGGCCATTTAATGCTTTCGGGATATAATTACTAAGCAAAGACACCAGATGAAAATTTCGATCTTCAACTCCTCAAGCCTGATGATGCAGGGTACTGAAAGCCTAAGCCATAGGAGTTGGCCATTTAATGCTTTCGGGTATGTAATATAATTACTAAGCAAAGACACCAGATGAAAATTTCGATCTTCAACTCCTCAAGCCTGATGATGCAGTGTACTGAAAGCCTAAGCCATAGGAGTTGGCCATTTAATGCTTTCGGGTATGTAATATAATTACTAAGCAAAGACACATGATGACAATTTCGACCTTAACCTCCTCAGCCCTGATGATGCAGGGTACTGCAAGCCCAAGCTATAGAAGTTGGCTCGCAAGTGCTTACGTATAAGTAATAAGAATACTAATAAGAATACTAAGCAAAGACACGGGATATTTTTTTTACCTTCAACTCCTCCTTGATGATGCGGGATAGTGCAAGCCTAAATTAAAAAAGGTAGTCACATAATGCTTACAGTTGTTTTTAGTATACATTATAAGTTTAATGACAGCTCATTAAACTGAAATGTGAATAATAAATTAAACTTCAATTCATCAACCCTGATAATCTAAGTACACAACCTACTTAAGTCGTATGAGTTTGGTACTTATTGATTACAATACATTACGACCCGTTCCTGAGAGAACATTATGATGAAAAGTGTCACTTTGAATACCTAAATCCTAAAAATGCAGGAGTATTGTCATGTTATTATTAAGAGTTGGATTTAGCTGTAGCTTTTTAAACAGGATGGGTTAGGTTAGGTTGGAACATAAAAGAAAACATAAAAAATAAGCGAGCAGGGTGCGGCAGCGCCCTGCGAGCGGGTGCGCCCTGTTCGTATTAATTGTAAAAGTGTTTTGATTCTGTCTTCTGCTTTACAAAGAACAATTTACGCGCATAAAAATAGCTCGATGCACCTCTTAAAAGATCTTATCTTTGACCACATGAAACAAAATATGAACTTAGAATATATGTCGCTGTTCAGTGATATTCCAATTTTCTAATGATTTCTTTGTTATCCGGCAAAGTTAAAATCAATCTTTATATCGATACGTCTTCGTTTAAATGTGGAGGAGTTGGTTGAAAAAGTATGTCCCGATATCTATACTTCTATATCTATACTAATATATAAAGCTGAAGAGTTTGTTTGTTTGTTTGTTTGAACGCGCTAATCTCAGGAATTACTGGTTCTAATTTGAAAATTCTTTTTGTATTGAATAGACCATTTATCAAGAAAGGCTTTAGGCTATATAACATCACGCTGCAACTATTAGGAGCGAAGAAATAATGGAAAATGTGAAAAAAACGGGGAAAATTATTCATCCTGGAGGGCTTCCGTTGCGTGCCCTGCGAAAACGGTGCAAGATACCAAAAATATATGTATGAAAGAATTATTTCTCTTGAAATGATCTAAAAAACTGTCCGCGACAGTATATGTCTATCTTTTAAGATTAACTCACTGGAACCGTTTTCATGGTAATCAAATTCGGTCGAAATTAGTTAAGAGTTGTATAAACGTAATAATATTAATCTTTATCCAAATAAATGTGTTGTTGATTGAGAGTATTTAATTGTGAACAAAATTGTCTTTGACATCACCTAATTTCAATGAACATCTTAGAAGATATTGATATCTTAGAGATCTTGCGTCGTTTTATCGTCGTGTAAAAATACTTTTTAAATACTATTTGATTTTGTTTTAAGGATATTTTGTTTTAGGTTCTAATAATTTCACTTTTTTTTTTATATATTTGAGCTATATGAGTTGGCTATGTTCTTTTCAAAACTAAATTGTCTAAAATAATAATAGAAAATGAAACGGACGAAGTCGTGGGTAACAGCTATAATTTATAAAGCTGAGGAGGTTGTCTGCAAAAATAAATTATGCCCAAAATAACTATTCCACGCGGACGAAGTCGCGGGCACAGCTAGTTAAAAATATATTCTAAAAAAAGCTGTTAACTTATTGAAAGACAAATCTATAACTGTTATGGATAATGTTGCAATTTTAAATTATAAAATATTTTAAAGGTTATATACGTTTTAAGGTTATTACGTTTATTATTCAAATTTATACTATAAGAAAAATACCGGGAAAAAAATTAAGTTAAATTTTCATGCACGGTGGTGCACCACTGAGATAAGAACGAAAATTGTAATTGTTATGATGATAAACATAAATATACGAACAAAGTCGGAGCTCATGACTTTTTTGGGTAGTGATGACGTTCACTTAATTGTGACTATTTTACTTTACCATCTATAGATGTCTCTAATTAATTTTAGGCTGAGTAGAATTGTTCAAACCTGATGCTGTAAACAAATGTTTAAGATCAAAGGCTTAGTAAATAGACCATTTTACAACTTTGCTATAGTATATAAAAAAATATCATAGCGCTACCATTCCAACAACCTCTAACGAATCGCTAGTCGCTTATAGCATATACCACTATTGTCGCATTATGGCGACCATAGGGGAGATCAGTTCGTAATACCTGGTGTTTAGCAACGTTGGGGCGCGTCGAATTATTTCGTAGGGAAAGAATTTCCACGGATTACATGCCCGCTGCCCGGCTATTTGCGTTAAATTGGAAGTTTTGTAATTACGTAGAAGATATAATTGGAAGGTAGGTATAACACTTCCAATTTTAGGCGGAATGTGGGGATTTTTTGGGAATGTGGGTATGTGAGTACCTGAAAATTCCTTTCGGCCACACCAACTGCCACTTTCGTGTTCCAAAAAGATGTGCTCTGCATCACTTATAACAAGTAGGTATTTTCGAACTGTGCTGAACTAGACTACATAATAAAGGTTTGCAAGGTGATAGAATGGATATGGATCAACTGGGGACGTAAGTAGGAAGTATGGAGGAGGCTCCACACTTTCTATTTATAGCCTGAAGTAGCAAACAAGCATGCAGCCCACCTGATGGGAAGTGGTCACTGCCGCCCATGAACACCTGTAAGCAACTTCATATAGAACATAGGTTCTATCTGAAGTCAAACACAGTTGTGTTGCTACTCCCGAGGACTAAGGTGGTCGCCTCATGTAAAAGTGTACCTGCAAACACACCCTTCCATGGAAACGCAAGAAATGCTTCACGCTAGAAATAGGTGTGGCGGTGGTACTTCCCCAGTTGAACTACACTTGTTGTACCACCTATAAACTACAAGCGAGTTTGATACAATAAATAATTAGATAAAAATAGTTGACCTAAGCTGCGTAATAGAATGGTTTAAGCTCTTAGCTACCCATTAGTTTAAAATTAACAGGGCTGTTAAAGGGCCTAGACCTCTTCACAGCTCTTCTGTGGCACGCCGCCACATTCATTTCTATGTTGTAACAGTTGCGCAAAGCGGTGCTATGCAACGGAACAATTAAATATTTCGAGCATAGTCTCATAATAGTTTCCCCGTGTAGCGAGTACATGTCATAATTAGTAACTATGTAAACCATCTTATGAATATAAAAAATAAATTCATCAATCAGATGGTCCGGTATCAATCTTTATTTATTTATTTAATCAAACTTACATCTAACATTACAGACTAACGTTAGTGCAGTGAAAACAAATTAATTAAAATATTGATAGTTAAATTAAATATGAAAAATTGAAATGCAGTTGGAACTTTTTTAATATTAGATCGGTATGATGACCACTCTGCAACGCGGGTCTTTATTCAGATGTTTGATTATCACTACATAGTATAAAACAAAGTCGCTTCCCGCTGTCTGTACCTATCTATGCTTAGATCTTTAACACTACGCTACGGATTTAATGCAGTTTTTTTAATAGAAAGAGTTATTCAAAAGGAAGGTTTTTAAGTATCACGTCAACCCATTATTATCCCACTGCTGGGCATGGGACTTTTCTCAGAATGAGAGAGTTTAGGCCATAGTCCACCGCGCTGGCCAAGTGCGAACTGGTGGACATTTTATGTAATACATGCATAATATAGTGGAAGAACACTGATAATATTGTATTTTTTGACTTTAAGGCGGAACGATGTTCGCCAGGTCAACTGTGTGTGTCAACTCATTAAAGTCCCACTGCTGGGCACGGGTCTTCTCTCAGAATGAGAGAGTTTAGGCCATAGTCCACCGCGCTGGCCAAGTGCGAATTGGTGGACGCCAGGTCAACTACTTATAGATAATTTTATTAGCACAAGAGATATAAAACAGAGAGGATAACATCTTGCAGATTATATATATAAAAGATATAGAAAGCAAAGCAATGAGCGAAGCTAGTCACTCCATAAAAAGCTTAAATAAGCGGAATATTCCTACAAGAAGCAAGGTAATGGAATTTAAAACAAATCTTGTAGAAGTTTATAACTTCGGGGAGTTTATAAAGCAACATTTTTGTGCTAAACTGACGTTTTTGTTAACAAGATCGTCGCTTTTTCTTACAAAAAAAGGTTAAGTATCTATCTGATCTCGGTGGAGGGTTCCGTAGTCAAACTAAACATAAAATAAATAAAAGCATTAGAACCGGTGTAGTTCGACCGGGTACGTACCGCCACCACACCTATTTCTAGCGTGAAGCATTTCTTGCGTTTCGGTAGAACACTTCACATGAGGCGACCATCGTAGTCCTCGGGAGTAGCAACGCATCTGTGATTGACTTCAGATGGAACTCATGTTCTGTATGAAGTTGATTACAGATGTCCTTGGGCGGCAGTGGTCACTTACCGTCAGGTGGACTACATGCTCGTTTGCTACTTCAGTCAGATAAAAAAATGCATTATCGTATAGTTAAAAATGATATTGTATCGTATCGTATATAGCTATTATTTGAGTAACTAGAAACTGCTCATGTCAGCCATTAATAATAAAATGTTTGTGAAGAAGGTATCTTCCTATTGGCATAAGTAAAAGCAATTAAGAATTCTATAATATTTACGAAGGAATTTCTAAATAAACGGCAAAATTAAAGAATTAAAGAAAGTATGTTGTTGTAGTCTAAAATATGTTTTTTAAAGTAAATATCAACAATGATTTAGTTGACATGTTCAAAAAATCATAATAATTTATCTTAATGTAAGATATTTATAATTATCTTAATTTTAAATGTCAAAGAGTTATTTTTGATAACGGAAAGCACAATTTTGAAAAAAAAACACATAAAGCGTTTCCACTTGGGACTTACCAGTCAGCAGAATCAAACTTAAAAATTGCACTAGAGTTACTATTAGTGCCTAGTTATGAAAATACAATCATTTTCTCTAAAAATTAACCCATTGATCACAAATTGGCAGGTGATTTAGATATAGTGATAAAGTATCAAAACTGGCTTAAAGGATTGACTAAAACCTACGAAGAGAGTTAACACAATGGCTACAGACAAAACATTAATCAATCGACGAAAATTCTCATTAGGTGTATTTAATAGGGAGAGTGTACAGTGCACAAAATAGTTTGTTAAACGGCCTTGGAAATCGTATACGATTTTACTGTGTATATCCAAACTTTAAGGGTGAATATTCCTTGTATAATAATGAGTGTTTGAGGAACTTTAGGGATCAGTGTAGTCAACGCGCAAGGGGACACGAATGACAAATGACGCTGATCGTTTATCTTCTTAACTGTCAACTGAGCCAATCAACACACGTGGAGAGGCCTTGTCGAACTTGCAAAATATCACTCCGGCACACACACAAATACATTCCTTATCACAACGAGATACAAGCGCAGTGCACCGCACACTGATTCACCAGCAACATATGACCTGCTGATGCTATTGCATACGTCAGTGTTCCTCTATACCCGGGGATCTTGTTGAACTGGTAACAGAAGTTGCCAGGTTACCATGACAACGGATCGGCGTCGGTCAACCAATCGCTAATCGCGTAATCAATCAAACGTTTGAATTTCATTCGATTGCTCCCAATCGGAGATTCACTCACACAGATGAATCTGACGGGTGAAGACGTATTGATTTTGAACCGAGGTTCAAAGTTTAAAAATACTTCAGTCTTTGTATTTCCGTTTTATGACAGTTCAGGAGTTGAGCGCTTTTTTGTTTTGATTTAAGAGATACTGCAAAATAAAATATGAGGTACTCGAAGAAAGATCAGATTTGTAGGAGATTGATTCCTTGGGCAGCGTTCGACACATACTCTCAAGTGGACTGCATGTACGTTTGATACTTCTTTATTATAGGTAAAGCTAGCAAAATTATAGAACATAATTATGTTAACAAAACTAAAATATGAGCATATGTAAAATGCTTTAGGATCTCTTCTTCCTAATTTTGTAGTTTTTCAAATACTTTCAAATTGCTATATAAATTGTACGGTTATTTCGAATTTTCTTAGGTTTTAAATCGTCATTTTGAATACTTAGTGTTATTCAAATCGTTTATCGTATTACATAGTTGTGTATCGGAGGCAGACGTCTTATATCAGCGGTATTCTCCTTTTGACTTATTATTAAAAGTTTTCTCAAACGATCTTCACATTGATCCAAAATAAGACCGCTTTTAGTACGACATCAAATAAAAACAGATTTTTACAAAATGCAGAATATGAATATCAATTTTATATTAATACATGTTTCCACTTAATGAACTTGAATACACTTTGAAATGTTATACGTTTATTTGATCCGTTTTATTATTCACTTGAATACTTTATAATGGAATCAGCGAAAAATATGCTGAATTCTTTCAATCATCTGTATATGTTTACCTTTCTATAGCGACTATGCCAGTTTGCTAATCAAGTTAGGATTAGTGTTGCTTTTTTTTATCTGACTGAAGTAGCAAACGAGCATGCAGTCCACCTGATGGTAAGTGGTCACTGCCGCCCATGGACTTCTGTAATCAACTACATACAGAACACGGGTTCCATCTCAAGTCCATTACAGATGCGTTTCTATTCCCGAGGACTGTGATGGTCGCCTTATGTGAAAGTGTGCCGGCAACCAAACCCTTCTATCGAAACGCAAGAAATGCTTCACGCTAGAAATAGGTGGGGCGATGGTTGATCCCCGGTTGAACTACACTAGTTCTACCACCTTGACATGATGATTATGTCAGTTTGCTAATCAAATTAGGATTAATGTTGCTTAAGCTAGGTTTGTATTTTTAAGATCATATACGCTCATGTAACCTCGCTCTATATCGTAAGTGACATAAACACGAAGAGAAGTTTAAAGACATACAGGCCTACGGAAGCACTTACAAATTGTCAGTTACAATATCTCATCTGAGGTAATACGGTAAGACACTCAGCGGGTTCGTTTTTAACAGACTGCGTCAGAAAGAGGGTGTTGTTTATCGAGCGTATGTATTATATATTGTCCCTGTAGTTCCGGGATCAGAATAGGGCTACGGTATCCCCTGCTTGTCGTAAGAGGCGACAAAAGGGGCTTCCGGGGTTGCGACTAGAGTAGGAACTCGAACCGTTAGATCAGACGACCCCGGGAAGGACGGCAGTATGCCTCACGGCGGTATGTTGCATACCGTCGAAAAAACCAGACGGAGCGGTGGGCCCAGCCGCTCACCTGGGAGGACCCCGATGGGTCAACACGCTTAGAGGACTCCGGTTGCGTTCCTTTGGAGATCCCGGAATCCTCTTTGTAGTGCTGAGGTTGGTCACCGGGGGGGTTTTAGTGCGGTAAAAATCCCACATAACCATGCGTCGGTCCTACGGCGTCGGGTGCCTTTTGAAAGTTTCCCCCACGAGAGCAAAAAATGCATGTATATATGTATGTAGTAGGAACGTAATAATATATTTCTATAACGTTTATAGCTTTATTGGATGTAAATAAATAAATAGTTCGTTAATAATATGAAGGTGTCAAAATCATCAAATTTAAAGTTTCATAAACATTATATTTATAGAAGATAGCACGAAGTAAATTTCGAATGTGTTGCGTACTAACCTAAGTATTTCATGCAATAAAGTCTTGCGAAATGGCATCTTTGGTACGTGACAAGGAATTCTTATAAGGTTAGTTCTGTTTTGGATGTGGCATTATTAGTTATTTTCTGAAGTTTGATTATTTAGGGTAACATTTACATACATATAAGATGCTAAAGAAATGGCATTTTTATAATTATAACTTATACTGATTGAAATATCTAAATTACTCTAATTTTTTTATAATGCTTTCCTATTTTCTAGACGACCCGCGTGCCGCAGCGGTTACCATACCGGTTTGACGCGCAATGGGTTCCGGGTTCGATTCCCAGCCAAACAGTTATCTGAATGATGAGTTTAGATCCCTGTTCTTGGTCTGGGTGTTTGTGTATTCGTCTTGTGTGTGTCAATGGTACCCACGACACAGGACAAAATCCTACTGTGGGGCTTTGAGTGTACAAACTGTGTAAAAACAAGAAATTACTAATTTTATTCTTCTTTTTCTTCATTTTTTCTGATTCACTGGATACAGAAAAAGTTCAGTCGTCCAAATGTCTTGCGCTATTTTCTTCGATATTATTTCAATCAACTCAGTATTCTTATATTTCTAATGCCTTTTGAGCTTTGTTTACTTGCTCTCAAAATCTACCTTTAAATATTATGTTGTTATGGTAAATACTTATGTTAGTTTTTTAATATCGTAAGCTATTCACATAAATGTACCATCTATCTTGCTATCTTTGCTATTTGTTAAAAGTTGAATTCATTATTAGTTTTCTTACGTACAGTAAGTACTTTTAATCTTATCTACGTTTCCTTCTTTATTAGCTACTTTACTACTATTATTACTAAGCTCATTAACAATGTTATTAATATTTTAAATGCGGAAGTTTGTGAAGATGTATTTGTGTTTGTTTGTCACACAAAACCTACTAATTGCATTAAGTTGAAATTTGGCATACAGATAGTTTATGACTTGGATTTTTTATATCTGACTGAAGAAGCAAACGAGCATGCAGTTCACCTGATGGTAAGTGGCCACTGCCGTCCATGGACATCTGTAATCAACTTCATACAGAACATGGGTTCCCTCTGAAGTCAATCACAGATGCGTTGCTACTCCCGAGGACTATGATGATCACCTCATGTGAAAGAGTGCCAGCAACCACGCCCTTCTATCGAAACGCAAGAAATGCTTCACGCTAGAAATAGGTGTAGCTGTGGTACTTCCCCGGTCGAACTACACTGGTTCTACCACCTTGAAACTTAGATAGAACACATGGGATACTCATTACCATGGTTAATGTCATCAAAGTGGTTGAAGCCGTGGTAATAAGCTAGCAGATTCCTAAATCCATGTATAACGTCTTTATACCGCATTGATGCGACGTCTGTTGCTCCGAGACCATTATTCCGAGATCAAATGGGCCATTCCGCTCCGGGCTTCGCGACAGCATTAAACAAAATTTTATTTTCGTGCCACTAAAACTTTTGAATCACCCCTCAGGAATCGCTTATTAAAAGAAATAGGTTCATGAGCAAATGGCATTTCGAGACCTTTTTATGATGTTGTTAATTATTATTTTTGACATCATTTTAATTTTCTATTTTTTATAATATTGTTGTATTGAATTAAAAAACTATGTATTGATTTGTACTCGTAATACTAAAAACAGTGATGCAGATACAATTTTTCAATTAAATTATTGGTACTTGGCAAAGAAAATATATATTTCACGAGAGCCCGATAAATTTTGTACGTTATTAGTTTTCATTTATAATATGAGAGCAGGTTTTGAGTATTTTATTTATAAGCTCATCGTTAGCTACCAACCAAAAATAATGTTTTTTTGACATAGAAGTATAGGTTACAAACTTATTTGCGTAGCCTAATTGTAAAATAGTATGGCTCAACACATGTACTGTTGTTACCAACTGTTAAAAGACAGATTTAATATCTAGGAAATCATCTTTCATGAAACAAAATAATTGAAATTTCGGCATATATAATTAATTATACACTTAATTATCAGAAAAAAAAGCACTTATTATCTATTTTTGCCGATATCTGAACCCAATTACATAGAATCGTAGTCAAGGCATCTCGTCAACCCATTATCGTCCCACTGCTGGGCACGGGTCTTCTCTCAGAAAGAGAGAGTTTTAGGCCATGGTCGTCCACCGCGCTGGCCAAGTGCGAATTGGTGGACAAGTCAAGGCATATTAGGCGTATTTCTCACGTTTCGATAGAAGGGTGTGGTTGCCGGCACACTTTTATGGTGCCCGTCTTGGTGGCCGTCCTCGGCGCTAAAAAGGAGGACTCCGGGATCTCGAAACGACTTCGACCGGAATCCTCCGAGCGCGTTGCCCCATCAGGCTCCTCCCAGATGAGCGGCTGGGCCCACCGCTCCGTCTAGTCTTTACGATGGTATGCGACCACACATACTGCCGTCCTTCCTGGGATTGCCTGACCGAACGGTCCGAGCTCCCATTCTAGCCATCTGCAACCCCGGAAGCCCCTTTTAGTCGCCTCTTACGACCGGCATGCCGTATCCCTATTCTGATCCAGAAACTACAGCGACACCATCATTGTTCTTGCAAGTAGCAATAATATAAACTCTGAAGCATATCAAAAAATACAACCGTTTTGCATTACAACAAAACGGTTATTATGTGTGTGGAAAAACACACAGCATTTGTTGAAGAAGCATCCGTAGATTAAGCCATTAATTCATAGAAATATCTACTTTACCTGTCTTTTTCTTGTTACCTTACTCTTTCACACGTAGCAGTGAATGGCAATATTCCAAGTTGCCAGGCATGACACATGACAACTGTCAACGTCAAATCATAGTCTTTCTTCAACCACCAGCAAGCACCTTGCTCCAATGCTGTGTGTTTTTCCACACACATAATAACCGTTTTGTTGTAATGCAAAACGGTTGTATTATATGTGTTTCCAAAACACACAGCATTTGTTGAAGACTTGTTTGTGATCTGCTGGTGAAAGAGTACAAACGCTATGTGAACATAAGTAGCACATTTCCTTCAGAAAAGAACCTCCATATGGATACATAATTTTGAAGGAAAAACATTTACTTTCTTTTCCAAGAAAACTGAAAAATAAAAGTGTAAATTTGATAAATTTGATTCTGCACTTAATCTTTAAATAACAATACTATAAACATTTCACATATAATAGCAATACTTGTAATGTAACTTAACCGTAGTTAAGGGAAAAGAATAGATTCTTCCAAAGAATAATAGATCAAAATGTATGACAATAATTTGAGATTAAAACATCCTTCATCCAGGAACACAATAACATATAAGAGATTAAATTCAATTAATGACAATACAATGGATGTTACTAGTACTGACACTTAATTACAAGATAAAAACTTATTCAAAAAGTCATCTTGCGTGGTACGAGAATCACTACTTTTAATTATGCAACAGTAGAACTTTCTAAGAGCTTCAGAGCTTTTCCAATTAGCTTGTTTTAAAAATGTTTTATCAGTCTATTCTCTGTAAAACTTTTGGAGGCAACAGCTGACAGTACATTACCCAGCAAAGCTTCCGTTCCAAGCTCAATTAAAATATATTTTATCCATCCTGGTCTATCTGGTTTGCGTGGAGGGTTTACACCTACCCTCTATATTCAAACCAATGCTGTTCTTCTAGTAGTGACAAACCAGTGTTCCAGACTTTGGCATATTGTTAAGCCAGTTAAAAATTAATAGGGTATCCCTAATCACCATTTACTTCCCTGAGAGTTTTACTAGATCTAAAACTTTTAAAATTTGATGAACAAAACAATTTTTTTTTTTTGTTCATCTTCTCTGCTAGTAGCTGTATAAACAGATATTGCAGAGTCATGTATAAGTATAGTTCAATATGCTAATTTATCTTCTTCTTCAAGACATAAGTTGGCTAAAAGTCTTGTCCCATAATTTCCTTTGTGTCCTAGAATAAATCTTGTTACATTAATACCATGATACCCAACAATCTGTCCACCAATTCGCACCCGGCCAGCGCGGCGGACCACGGCCCACAACTCTCCCGTTCGTGAGAGAAGGCCCGCGCCCAGCAATGGGACAATAATGGGTTGACGACGTCCCCAACAATCTGATAGGGGCTTTGTAGGCTATGAATGTCGAACCACGCCAGCTTTTTTAATACTCGGCTCTAACCTATAGACCAATGGGCTACTTGATCCGCCCACCAAGGCATCTGACCTGCCTAATGCAGGACCTGCCTGTTGTTAAATTGATAAGGTTGTTCAAAAGATCTTCTATCAGAAAAGACTTTGTTAAACTTCAACCTCAGTCAAAAGCATTGTGTCTAATGAGGTACACAATGTATGTCGCTTTTGCTGTATTGAGGTGACGTTACATTCTTGGAATTATTTTGTGTGGTGGGAAAACCCTTCCCAGCTTAAAATTCCAAAGACGAATGTAGTTGTCGTGAAAACTGGCTGACCCAACTCTGGAGTGCCATGTAACGTAGCGGTCTACGACTGCTCTTCGCCATGACGCGAACAAGTCGACATCTGGTATGCCCCAAATTTTGAATACGGCCTCCGAGGCCGAGGGCAATAAGTGCCTTCCGGCACTGATCGATAACGAGACAGGTGATCGGCTATACCGTTGCGCCTCCCAGAGAGTCTGATACGCCCCAAGGTTTGAATACGGCCTCCGAGACCGGGGGCAATAAGTGCCATTCCGGCACTGGTCTATACTAGGACAGGCGGTCGGCTATGTCATTGTACCTCCCCGAGAGATACACCGCCGAAAGCAGGATACTACTTACTTAATCCTCCAGGATATTCCACTTCTCTGTCAATTTTAGAAGTCTCGATGGTAAATGGGCTGACGACCTTACTCGTTCCTCATGGCTTATGAATGCCAGAAGTGTCTACTTGTTCAGCTGTACTAATGCATGTGGAATCGTGACGAATTTCCTTTGAAGACTAATGGCAATATATACGTTGTATATAACTCGGAGTGCCAAGAGTTCTGGTGTACTGACCATGTCACCTTCAAGTACAGTACGTGAAGGTAAGTACCCCAGACCGCATCCGATGCGGCTGTGGTTAAGAAATGGGTTACCTCTTTTCTGGCAGGACCAGTGAACTGTGGTCTATGACTCTCTGTCACACAGTATAGTCTTGCTGCACTGGGAAAGGAATATGTCTGATCTTTCTTGTGACAAGCAAAACTCCTTAGGAACCGTTGCATGTGCCGACAATGCAATCACCCTCTCAGCGTTGACACAATTGTAAACTCGTGAAGTCCACGTATCCTCTAAGCTTCCCCTAGGGTACAACCACCCTTCTTAAAAACATTTTCTATTAATCTTATCTCTGTTACTATCTTCTAAGGCTGTGTTATGGTGCATTCTTTTAAGTTCCATAACAGAACCAACTACTCTAATTCTGTACCAGGTGTCAACACAGATTTGAGGTGGTTTACATGCCAACCTAGTTCCTTTAGAATAGTCAAGGTCTCCGGAACCTTAAATTGCCACACCGTGACAGGGTTATAATGTAATGTTTAAATGTAAATACATATATTATGTAAAACATTATAGTATAATAAATTACTTTGACTATGAACCTGATTTAGCAATTTGGCCCAATCCGGACTTACTAGGATGTGATCGTCCAAATAAACTAAAAGCCTTATTCCTCTTTCTCGCAAGGTCTCCGCGACCCAATTGAATAAGATTGCAAAAGTTCGGGACTGAAGCCAGGCCAAAAGGCACTGCTGCCAGCTGGAGTACCAGATTATTGTACTCAATCCTTAGGAAACCACAATGAGATACTGCAATAGGCAAATGAAAATAAGCTTGTCAGATATCAATCTGTGCCATCCAGTCGTTTCCTATAGGAACTCTGCCACATATGTTCGATAGATTGTCTGAAAATGCTTGGTAATTATGTGCCTGTTCAGACTTCTGGCATAAAATGCAGGGTGCAAAATGGTTTATTACTAAAAACATCTTTGAAAGGGAACCAGAATTCAAAACAGGGCATACATCCAGTATCCCATTGTCTTTTAAATCCTAAATTACCATTGTCATTTCCAAGCATGTAGGAGTATTGAACTTCTTCAATAAAGTGGGAGTTACACGCTGCAGTAGTAGTGTCATCTTGAATGCGATGTGACGCCTTTGTGATAATATGATAATATCCAATTGTTGTTTTGCAGCCCCCCCCCCCCCGAGGGGTTGGTGGCATTACATCTTGATATACCAGTTTAAAAATTCTGACTCATATTATTTCCTTTGGTTAAAAATATACTATTATCTCATGCTTTGAAAATTATCGATGTTAACTCTTTGGTCCAATTCTGTAGTTCTATTAACAAGACCTAACTGAGGTCTTCTAAATGATCTGTAGGCTCAGGCAGGGTTACCCTGATTTGTACCCCCTGCCTTGATAAAATCAGGCTGATGCAGCCAAGTGTGTGTGCCTTCAAGCGACTGAATAAGAAAATGTAAAACTGGACAACTGAGGAGGTATTCTGAAGTTGGGGAATATCTTTTAATGGACTTTTAAGCATTAGCCAATGTATTTTCTTAATAATCCTGTCATTCTATTATTTCAATACACTCTCCCCTTCTTCCGATCATTAACACAACATCTTGTGAACGTTTATTAAGTGGTAATACTGGCTTTTACAGCCCTGACACATTCTCTAATAAAAATGTAGGTCTTAGTAAACCGAGATTGCAAGAGCTGCTTAACTGGGCAGTTTTAACTCTTGCCAGCCTTGTCTCAAAGTGACACAATTGTTAAATTATTTTGAGAGCAACAAACCCAGGTGTTGCTGCATATTTATAATTTATATAAAAAATATTTTAACATGTTCCCTTCTAAGCTTGTGAATCAAATTGTTGGAGTTAATCAACATTTTCTAGTCTCTCCATCTTAGCCAGAGAAATAACCCTCCTTTCAATATATTGTCATATCGTAATGAGTGTTTGTTAATATACAGAATTACAGATTAACTAAATAGGGTGACTAGGAGCTACGAGGTACTTCTCGTGCATTACCAACATTAGGTAAGATTAGGTCCTGTGACCTACGAAAATTTTGGCTTATCGATTTAAATAATGTGAACTTTATGTCAAATACCTCGAAATATAATTAACTTGATCGATTCACGAATCATTTCAAGGGTCCTTATTATCGTATTTATCGTACTTACGTGTTTCTTGAGGGGTTACCTCACCTTCCGAAGATGAGGAAAACTCACTAGCATTCCTAGGAGTACTAGGTTGGTGTCAAGATGAGTGTTTTTCGTCCGAAGAAACAACATCCGATTTATTACTATCACCGGTCTTACCACCATCTTGCGAAGATTGAGCACTCATTTTCGCACCAATCCTTCATAAAAACTTAAATAACTCTAAACTTTTAAACTATATTACGTAGTTTCACTTAGAAATTAGATATATTTCAAGTTTTTTATTTGTTGAAAAAATTTTGCATGCTTAAGCGGCAAAATCTACAAACGCTATGATTTGACGTTGACAGTTGTCATGTGTCATGCCTGGCAACTTGGAATATTGCCATTCACTGCTACGTGTGAAAGAGTAAGGTAACAAGAAAAAGACAGGTAAAGTAGATATTTCTATGAATTAATGGCTTAATCTACGGATGCTTCTTCAACAAATGCTGTGTGTTTTGGAAACACATATAATAGGCCATTATAATTGACGATTCTTTGAATTTCATGATTAATTAACAACGTTGTTTATTAAGGCGTAACTGTTGAAAATTTTACGTAATTGATTAATGTTGATGACGATATTAAAGTCCATTTGTAACAGACGGACAGTGACAAGTCAAACAAAGGAGACAATAAATGAGTCATCTGCTTATTTGATATTGTAAAGCGGTGTACACACCCTTTGTTTGCTCTATCGGTCTCTTGACATTTGATACATTGTGTAATCGATGAATTGAAAACGAATATAAACGAATGAATTTGAATTGATTTCTTACTAAGCATTACTTACGTACAATGAAATAATGAAATACTTAATAGTTATTAATAAATAATTATGACGAATTATCCAAACGTTTTATATATTTAAATGTGAAAGTCGCTGAAACAACCTACTTTAGGATATTAAAAAGGGACTATTAATATAAAATTAAGAGTGCATTATTAACATTATAAGTTAGGTTGTTCCGACGGATTTCGCAATTAGTAATAAGGCACTCTTAATAATCATTAAAAGAGCCTTATCAACATTATAAACTAGGTTGATTCAACGGATTTTAAATTTACAATATTAAAAATGTGGTGTGCATGCTTGTGAGGATGTATGTATGTTACACTTTCAAGCAAAAACTATTCACTATTTCACTAAAATTTCGCACACAGATAGTTTACGAGCTGGATTGAATCATATGACACTTTCTTCCATGATCATAAATCATAAAAAACAACATTACCTTAACCTTAAGCTTTGATATGAATCTTTATTTGAATCTTATTCAAATGGCATTTCATTGTTACAACAATCATACACATGCATAGGATTTCCTATACCTTAGCTTCTAAATAGCAGCCAAATACATACACATATACAAATAATTAAGCATACAAACCCGTAATAAAAAATTAAATTAATCAAAGGATATTATACCGTCTCTATACCCTCTGAATATCATACTTCTACAATTACCGCGTTGATACGGCGTAGCGATAATAACTATATATCACAAAAATACTTTATGCATAAACCTCTTTACATTATTCATTGTTAAGTTTCATTCTATTGTTTTTTTCACCGTGTAAATATATTTTGTTCTTTCTCCTTAATTTCACAAATAAAGCATCTTTTACTGTATTCCCATCTTCAATATAATGGTAAATGTATTTGTAGACTATTATTTTAATTATTATTATTATATGAGTAGTCTAAAAATTTTCGGAGTTTTACACTAGAGTATAAAGAAACCTATATTATGCTAAGGGTTTTGAATAGCACCACTTTTCTACTTTGTTGAATATCGTAACATACGATTAAAGGGTAAAGGCCTAATAGTGGATTGTAAATAAACATAGAAAAAATGTAAATAGCATAGAAATAACGAAAAGAACATAGAAATAACGTAATTTCGATTTTTAAACCAAACTTTTTTTTTGACAACCTGCGTGGCGGAGCGGTTAACATACCGGTCTGACGCGCAATGGGTCCCGGGTTCGATTCCTGGCCAGACAGGTATCTAAATGAGTTTAGATTCAGGTTCTGGGTCTAGGTGTTTGTGTATTCGTCATTATTGTCCCACTGCTGGGCACGGGTCGTCTCTTTGAATGAGAGAGTTTTAGACCATAGTCCACCGCGCTGGCCAAGTGCGAATTGGTGAACAAAAAAAATTGGTTGACAAAAAAAAATCTGTCGAATTAATAATATACTACTACGACAAAAATATTAAACGTTCCAACATTCCTACTTCTAAAATATTCTTATTCGAAGTGAATTTCTAGTTTGAAGCGCAAGGTCTATCCACTTTCCTCGAGACATCCAACATTACTTCCCCCAAGACATCAGGGCTATGCATAATTAACTGAACACGCCAGAAAATTTAGCACCATCTGTCAAAGAAATACCCCGTATACTTATAAACGTACAACTCACCATACAAGTTTCGCATAAGAGCTTGTAAGATGGAAAGAACTTCAAGCCTTATGTCTTAGTCTTAAGGAACTTGGTGTGTGCATTGTAGATAGTTTTAGCTGCCGCATGAGTGAAGTGAAGAACGGTGACAGAAATTGTCCCAAGAGACAAGTACATGACCGGACAAGCTAGTGTAGCATGTTCAGAATAGGATATTCAAATTTAAAGGCTTATTCAGTTTAAAAGGTACAATGCATTCTACACTCATAGCCCTACTCTAGGATTTTCTCTCGTATCATTTTATTTATTTATTTACACTTTATTGCACCAATCAAAAATTGTAGTACAATAGGCGGGCTTAATACTAAAAAGCATTCTCTACCAGCCAACTTTTGGGAAGTGCAAAAAATCGAAGGCGGTACCAGTAAAAGAAAGAAAATAGAAAGATACAAGTAAATAAAGTAATAGATAAAATAGAAAAAATAAATAAGAGAAGAACGAAACTAGAAGTGATGGTATAAGTATCATGGGTACCATGTACATAAACAAAAGCAAATTGAAAAACGCCGAAACACATACAGTTCTGATATCTGGCCTGGAATCAAACCCGGAACCCACTGCCTGTTGAACCTGTATGATGAAAAATTTAAAATGAATTTTACGGCTTATTTCAACTGTCTACTTAACCGTAATGGTCGGTCAATTAAAGAAATCTATGAAAACTTCTTAAAACTTAAAGTATTTATATAACTTATTTAAAAATATTGTAGTCTTGTAGTTGTAGTACTTATTGTAAACATATCCTATGACTATCATGTCATAGGACATGTCATGGACATCATCTACTACTACACTAAAACATATTTGAAAGTTTGGAGGTACGAAACCATTTGTGTGCCTGTTTAATTGACGCTTGATTAATTACTATTTTGTTTCACAATATGGCTTATTATAACTCCATAGATGCCACATATGAAGATAGATAAATAAGGTAATAAGAATTGTAAAGTTCGGTATTAAGATACGAGTATTAGGATAAATATTACAATTTATATGGGAATAATGTTTGAATTTGTTTTATTGTCAGTGATAAATTGATTATAATTCTTTTTAAAACTATGTATTGTGTACTGACGTCCTTCCAAAACTAGGGAAGACTTAGTCTAATCCGACGGAGATTAAAAATTTTATGCATTTACAAAAATGAGAATTTTATATTTTAGCACAATCAGCTGCTTTAGAAATTAGCTTCATGTTGATTGTTCCATATGTAGAAAATGTCGTCAAATCAAATCAAATCAATTTATTTGTGAATAAGGTAACATAGGTACAGTTGGTATTCAAACATATTTGTTTAATCGCCTATTCTGCCACTGAGTGGCTTAAAAATATACATTAAAATAATTAAAGTTGTAATTTTAATGGATTATAAATAATACTTAGTAATAAATGCCACTTGATATTGTGTCCACAGATAATTAAAACAACACTTAAACTTATACACGAGTTCACAAGTCTGAGCGATCACTGTTATCACTTAAAAAAGAGTTTAAGCTATAGTAACATTTATCTAATAAATATGTTTTTAATTTATTTTTGAATATTAGGATATTCTTGTAGCATCGTATAAACTGGTATTTTGTTATAGATAATTGGAGCTCTTCCGTAAAAGCTTTGGTTTAATTGGTGTGTCCGAGTGGCAATTTAAATAAAATGTTATAGAAATGAGCATCAATTGTCCAATATTCGAACAGGCATTGACATAATACTCTCCCAGTGAGAACGACGGAAGTCTATTCGTAACACAACCTTTGAAGTTTGAATATTTTAAGCATCACACTTCCTACGAGGCCTTCTCAATTATTAAGAAAATTAAACAACATCTGTACGCAAACAGAAATACAAATACATTTAAGCCTTCCTAAAATTGTAGGGCAATAAGACGGTGCAAAAAACTAGTCGTAGTTCATTTTTATATAAATCTGTAAGCAGCTTCATACAGAACAAAGGCGTTATGTGAAGTCAATATTAGTATGTACTGCTGAGCACTGAGATGGTTGCCTCGTGTAAAAGCAAGCCGACAACCACATCCTTCTACCGAAACGCAAGAACTGCAAGCTTAAATTTTTCGATTTCGAGTTTAGATTCGATGTTTTCTATATTAATGTGTAGGCATTGTGATTATAAATAGGAAAACATTGAATGGGCTTAACCCTCATTGATAAACTCAATGGAAACAATGTATGAGTACTAATGTTTTAATAAAGACGTACAGTATCCCTAAAAAAACATCCCAAAATAACTTAATTAAGTCTTTAAATATAACCAAGGAAAGTGTGTGAAGCAACAAATATTACACCTAATAAGACAATAATAAATATTCTAATTGATTTAAATAAAAAGACAATGTTTTAATTCTCCTGAATAAAGTTTTCTTTTTTTTACTATATTTGTAATGAACCTATTAAAAGCGTACTTAATACATAAACACCCACAGAATGCAGAAGTTCAAATTCATATTTTTATAATTATATTTGGCAAAGGATTGAACTTGAAACGCTCTACTTGCTTCAAAACTGCTGTGTTCATTCAAAATTAAAATGGAGTCTTTACAGAATCACAATATTAGTAAAAACACACAAAATAGTCAAACATGAAAATATTTTTTATAACCAAAATACACACAATCTGTAAAACACTGTCTCATTTACATTACATTTCCTTACATTAAAATATTTTACAAAAGAACGAATTTCATTTTCTTTTAAGACCATCGTCATAAATCAACTCTTGAAAGAAAAAACTGTAATGTCTAATTCCCCGATTCTAATTCCGTGAACGAAAACATATTTAATCTTCTTTGTTACGTTTTTTTCGTAACGAGAATCTAATTGACCAACCGAAATTAATTCTTTAATTATTCAAAGAAAAATGTTCTCATTGTCATCCCTTTATCCAGCTTTTTCCACGAAAGAAACTGGTCATAGCGGATAAGACTATTGTTTTAGACTTAAATTTCTTCTGCGTCTGGGACTTATGGCAGTCCTTCTTAATCGACCCGCGTGGCGGAGCGGTTACCACACCGGTCTGACGCGCAATGGGTCCCGGGTTCAATTCCCGGCCAGACAGGTATCTGAGTGATGAGTTTAGATTCATTTTCTGGGTCTGGGTGTTTTTGTATTCGGTTTGTGTGTGCCCATGGTATCCACGAAACAGGAGAAAATCCTAGTGTGGGGGCCATGCGTGTAGAAAGCGTGTGTTTGTGTGCGTGTATGTTAATCGTCTGTTTATTATAGTGTAATAGCAACATTTATGCTCAGTATTATATTTATTCGTTCAATTATTTTATATTTTTTATTTGTTAAACAATCTTAAAACCACACCTTAATGTTTTATCACATTAATTTTACTAATCGTTTATATCTTTATTCTAGATTCTTAGAGCAGGAAAGGACAAGGGCCTTTTTAACGGGAAATAGTTTAACGTGTCTATGTCTGTTCGTGGACTATTCGTCAACAATCAATTTATTCTGGTATAATAATTTAGAAAAGAAATGTCATAATTAAAATCAGCGCCATACCGCTAATTTCCCGTCTATGTCATTTGCTGGGTTTGAATCCCACCGGAAATACCCAGGTCTGTTGCATCACTTGTTTTTATTCTTTCTTATTATATAATATTTAGTCCTTGATTAATATTCACTCTATTTTTTAATAACTGAATAAATTTCATTGTAAGTACTTAGTACAGTAATACCCTAAACTTACGCGATAGGTGAGACTAAATGATAACCGCGTAAGTCGAATTCGCGTAAGTCGGGGAACAAGAAGTACGTAGCACAAAATAAATTGTAGCTGTGTGGTTCGAAAAGATTTGAAAATCGCGTAACTCCGAGTTCGCGTAAGTCGGAGTAGCGTAAATCGAGGTATTACTGTAAGCTTGTTTTTGTCAAGTTATGTGAATTATGTAAGCTTATATTAATAAAAAAATATATTTCTTATAAAGGTGCATATTTTTGTTATTACAATAACGATATTAAAGTGCTAAGTAAAAAGTTGATTGACTAAATCCTTTTAAAGCAAAAACTTCAGTAGCCTGTTAATTCGTTAAGCACAAATTGGATAAGTGTCCATTCGAGAACCGTTAATTAGTCAATCGCATTTCGACATTTCGTAGGCAATGCAATAATGTCGGAGTCAATTAGAGCTGTAATGAAAATTTAAGCCTACAGAAAATACGTACTGAATACAAACTATTTAACCAATAATATGTTTAAACATTTTAAAATTTTCTCATATTTAATTTTATTTATTGTATGTTTAAAGTCATTTGTTTATTAACGAAACGTTGTTAACCGCTAGAACTTTTTAACACCTAAATAGAATTATAAGACAAGTAGCTGTACCCTGCGCGCATTTCTAAGCCATCACAAAAAAAAATTGGTCTACGTACTTCAATTTTTTCCGTGAGATGTTTCGGGTGACGAATGTGACGAAGCGGGTATCAGCATAATGTCACCAATTCCGAAAAAAAGTAGATTAAAGAAGGCCAAGATTCGATATGAGGTCAATCATAGATGCGTCGCTTTTCCCAAGGACTATCAAGATGATAGAACCAGTGAAGTTCGACTGGGGCAGTACCACCGCCACACCAATTTCTAGCGTGAAGCATTTCTTGCGTTTCGTTGGAAGGGTGTGGTTGCCGGCAGACTTTCACATGAGGCGCCCATCATAGTCCTCGGGAGTAGCAACGCATCTGTGATTAACTACAGATGGAACCCCTGTTCTGTATGAAGTTGATTGCAGATGTCCATGGGCGGCAGTGGGCACTTACCATAATGAATGCTCGACATGGTGACTGAATGCTCGTTTGCTACTTCAGTCAAATAAAAAAAACATGATTGCCGCATATAATATTGAGCCGGCAATCACACCCTTTCGTCGAAACGCAAGAACTTCACGCTAGAAATAAGTGTGGCGGTCGTACCTCCCCGGTCGAACTGCACTGGTTCTACCACCGGCAAAAGATGTCTCACCGTTTTTCACCAATGAGGGAAGGGATTCGATATAGTAATAGTAATAGTAATAGTTTATTTGCACAGAACAGGTACATAATATCAGATGTTACAAATAAAATTTGTTCGCTTGTCCTGCTAACAATGTGATAGCATGCAAATATAAATTATTCGTTACATATGTGTGATAAGTTATTAATATATTAATATTCCCTATCATTTAAGATACATCGGAGAAATGCTTCACGTAATAAATGAACGCCTATCTTTCAAAATTAAACGCAAATTATGCTTACCTGCATAGCCCGTAAGTACTTTAGGAATCCTCCGTACTGATTTAATGGATCAATTACCGCATGGCAAAAGCTCGTATGATGAAAGTTTTCCATTAAATACCTTAAAAGTAGGTTAAAAATAAATTTTATTATACTGTGAGTTTGTTTCGATACCGGCGTTTGGTCGTTTGGCGACTCCTCTGGTGTTGCAAATGTCCATAGCTGACGGTGACTACTTTCCATCAGGTAGCCCGTCTGCCTTATCGTTAGATTCAAGTATAAAAAAACACCTTTTCAATATAACAATAGCGAAGAATAATACAATTCTCATCAAATAAATTTCATGCTTTGTTACAGTTTAGATTTGAGCTATAAAAATGTATTTGTACACATTTTCAACAAAATATAAATGTCTCAATTTGTATCTCAAATGGTATTTCTTTTACTAAATCCAATGACCCTGACCTCTAATTACCCAACTTCTACCTTGCACTACTCTACTACTTCAATAGTATAAAGAAAAATAGCAAACGAACATGCAGTGCACCTGATGGTAAGCGAACATCGTCCTCCATAGACATCTAAAATAATAAACCCTAAATAAGATTACAATCGGCTGCCTCGGAGGTGATATGCCTCGGAGAAGTATTTTCTCCCTTATTACACGCTTGAAACCAGAAAACAACAGTGTTCAACACTGTGAATGACTCCATTCGATTCACGGCTAGACAGGTATCTGAATGATGAGTTTAGATTCCTGTTCTGGGTCTGGGTGTTTGTGTATTCGTCTTAGTGTGTGTCCATGGTACTCACGACACAGGAGAAAATCTTAGTGTGGGGCTATGAGTGTAGAAAGTGTTTGCGTATATGTCGGCGCTCAACAACATGACGACCCGCGCGGCTAAGCGGACACCACACCGGTCTGACACGCAGTGTGTTCTGGGTTCGATATCCGGTCAGACAGGTACCTATTTAAAGGATGAATTTAGATTTCTGTTCTGTCTGGGTGTATGTGTATTCGCCTCTGTGACATAAAAAGACATGGGACCCATGACACAGGAGAAAATCTTACTGTAGGGCTCTGAGTGTAGAATGTGTTAGTGTGCGTGTGTTAGGCAAAAATGGCGGTGGTGACAAAATCGAATCACAAAAGAGACTATCATCTTCAAACTTAAAATAATTAGTACCTAATTGCTACACGGCATATCATAAAGTAATATTCTCAAACGTAAACATGCAGCAGCTATCAGACAACATCCTGCGAATTATCGGAGGCAGTACCGCCCGCCCGCCAATATTCTACGTTTGAAGGCACGCCCATCTTAATTTCCTGTCTGATTTCAGCAGCTACTGTACCTATGGATGCTTGATAACGCTCGTACGATATGATGCATCGTATACAATGTATCTTATGAATTGTTCAAAAGCTTTGAATGCTACGTAAGGGTACACGTAAGAGTGTTTTGAAAGCGTTTCATTGAGTTAATCATTTTAAAATGTTATGAGACTAAGGTAATATTGCATACTGCTTTGTATATCAGTCTTGTTGTGGTTGGCCATAAAGGTGTTGTAACACATGAAGAATAAGATGAATGCCACCGATACCTATGTCTCCCTGTGTCTTTAAGGTAAAATGAGTATGGCTTCGGTAGAGGACGCACCACCGTCACATTTATCTGTAGCATGAAACAGTTCTTGCTTTTCGTTGGAAGGAATTAGCAATGCACCTGTGTTTGATTTCAGATAGAACCTCTTTTCAGGCGGCAGTGACCACTTATCACTAGATGGACTATATATGTTGCTGCTTCAATTGTGTAAAAAGACAGGGCGAAGGAAGTAAGAGCGAGGAGTTAAAATAAGCAAAACTTTTCATAAGTCGCTTAACGCTAACGCTTGCAATCTCAAGCAAATATTTCGTGGCCCCGCAGTTAGGGTGACGATAATTGGAAGTCGCCTGTGGTTACGCCCCGAATCAAAATCCATCGGATTTGCATAGATAATTGATTTTAAACGATTTCACTTTTAGATGATTGAAAGAAATATAAATTTGGAATGTGCTTCCTTAATTTCCTAGCTTCAGTTATAATGGAACGTGTCAGAAGACTGTAGATAAATAAAAATGCAAAGTGAAAGGTAAAATAAACTGTTAAATTAATTTCTGTCTTTCCATTTAAGTCAGTATAAAATGTTGTCTGTACCTACACAATAACAACATGATCTACATAATGATAATCTGAATAAAATAACATTGAAAACGACAAACTTACCCAGATTTTTATGACTTTTAGACATGGGTTTTATACATTTGAAAAAATAAGCTTAATCTTAAGGTATTTCGTAACATTTTTTTTATTTGATTGAAGTAGCATTTCTTGCGTTTCGATGGGAGGGTGTGGTTACCGGCAGACTTTTATAAGAGGTGACCATCATAGTCCTTGGGAGTAGCAACGCCTCTTTGATTGACTTCAGATAGAACCCATCTGTATGAAGTTGATTACAGATGTTCATGAGCGGCAGTGACCACTTACTATCAGGTGGACTGTATGCTCGTTTGCTACTTCAGTCAGATAAAAAAAAACGCTTACAAACATTAGCGGTTTAATTGTATAAGAAAAAAAACAATCTAGTCATAGCATTTATAGGGTTAAATTCCGTTCGTAGGACATGCCGAGCCGAAACATGTCGGAAAGACATATGCGAAGGCGCCCAAAGAATTAATTGGGTCCATCCGACCCTTGTAAGCTTAGACTTACAGAATCCCATCTTCGTCGCACGTGACGAAAATGAGAAAAGCAATACTTTTAACAATACGGAATGAACATGCCTAATTTTCTATTCTTCGACTTTTTGTCAGTATACTACGCGCAAGAGTTCTGGATTCGAACCTGGCCAGAAATCTATATACTAATACGTGAAGCAAAAAATTGTGATTCGTTTTTAAGATTCTTGCCGCAGACGGACGAGTGTGAAATTACGCACGGTTATAGTTGATTACGGAATGCTCATATTTTTTTCCAATAATGCAGAAAACACATAAAAAATCAACTCAAAATACATTACACACACTACCATGCATTTGACACACACACGTACATAATAAATGAAAAAGAACATTCAATGTCTTACTATGAAAATACATAACGTCAAAAATGTCAGATGTCTTTGTCAAATTGTCGCTATTACTTTTAAATGCAGCTTTTTACTTTTAACGGGTGCGTTCAAAATAGCTTGAAAATTACAACTTACAATTATTACAACTTATTTGAATTTGAGAAATATTCGTGCTACTTTGGACAATATGAAGTTTGATTTTTTAAATTTAAATTAGGGTCGAAATTCATCCGTTGCGACGGGTGACTAGTTAAAGTTTAACTAGACTTCTATTTGGGATTAAAACTACGCTGTTGCCATGCCGATTAGTAGAAAAATGTCTGTTAAAAATACGGCCATTCAATCGGTGGTCCGAGGCTCAAATCAGTGACAACTCATCCTCAAGTGCATTGCATGCTTGTTTGCTACTTCAGACAGAAAAAAATATGATTTAAGCCTAAAAAATTGTTGGTAAGACATAATATATTACCTTTAGCACTTCTTTAAACGGTCAAGGAAAACATCGTGATGAATCCTACAGTCACCACTAAGGATTGCAATCTGGCCTTATTTTCAATCCGGCCGGATCCGACCGGATCCGGCGGCATTAATCGAACGGTTAAAACAGTGTCAAAAAAGGATTCTAACGGTAATTATTTTTGTAATGTGAAATCTTTGTCAAAATATACAATCACCGGATCCGGTGGAGGTCCGGGTCCAGTGGTGAATTGGTACCGGATCCGGTTTGTGTAAATTTGTGCCGGATCCGCCGGATTACCGGATCCGGTTTTCCGGATTGCAATCCCTAGTCACCACGCAAAGCTCTTAAAATTACTCACAGCTGCGTTATATCTACCAAATCGCACTTAGCCAGCGTGGTGAGTGTCGCCCAAATCCTTCTCTTTCTCTGTAGTGATCAGGATCCAGCAGTTGAACTGTGGCTTGATGTCAGCAACGACGATGTAATAATTACGAACGAGACCGGCGACTTTAATTTCTTCCAAATAACGGTTTCACGCATAATATTAAGTAATTTAAAGGTCTTCCATACAACTCCGTGCCTTTGAGTCATACCTTCACACCTTATTCTTCCACGTAAACCAACGGTAATAATCATATATCAAAGAGGCATAGAGAAGCTTAAAGAATTAATTGGGTCCGACCAACCCTTGTAAGCTTAGTTGCACGCAATTAGTTCTACACTAGTATGACCTGAACTTACAGACAGACAGATTTTTAAGAATATAACAAATAAACAGTGGTAAAAGCAGTGTAGTTCAACCAAGGAAATACCACCGCCAAACCTATTTCTAGCGAGAAGCATTTCTTGCGTTTCGATGCAAGGGTTAGGTTGCCGGCACACTTTTATATGAGGCGGCTATCGTAGTCCTCGAGAATAGCAACGCATCTGTGATTGAATTTCGATAGAACCCATGTTGTATTTGAAATTGCTTTCAGATGCTCATTGGTATTAAAACATTATGATAGTTTGCGATCAACTGAACTTTATTTTATAGAAAGATTCATTCAATAGGTCAAATACCATACACAGTTTAATTATAATACACTGAATGAAATAGGTGGCGCTAGTTGTAAGAAGTTGGTTTCATTTTGTTATCTATATCTAACAATTGGCAGTAATGACCACATACCATCAGGGGGACTACATTTTCGTTTGTTACTTTATTCAAAAAAATATTTGAAGAGCAAAGAAATCGTACGTGATTTTAGAATAACTCATATTGTTTACACTTGTCTCCTCTAAATAATGGAAGGTTAGATGGAAACATGAAATTAAATTTATAGCGTGCCGTAGTGGTAACCATAGCCAGTAAAATGAAGAAAAGTAACAACTATATTTAAAATTTTAAAAATATATTTTTAATTTTGGTCTGCTTGTCTATTTGTATATGTCAATTTTTAAGTTCATTCTGTATGATAGTTTAAATCGAGATTCAATTCTTTAAATTTAAGAAAAATAAAAGGAATGGACTAACGTAATAACTTTTCGATGATAATAAATATTTCTAATGTTCTAATGCTAGACGCATCTTTTTTATAAGATTAAAGTACCTAGAAAATGGGCACGCAGTCCACCTGGTGGTAAGTGGTCGCTGCCACCCATCGACATCTGTAAGACATTTTATACAAATAAGATTCTATTTGAAATCGAAAAAAGATGTGTTGCTACCTTCGAGGACTAAGATAGTCGTCGTCAACCCATTATTGTCCCACTGCTGGGCACGGGTCTTCTCTCAGAATGAGAGAGCTTTAGGCCATAGTCCACCGCGCTGGCCAAGTGCGAATTGGTGGACACTAAGATAGTCACCTCCTGCCATCCATCCTTCCACCGAAATGCTGGAACTGCTTCATGCTAGAAATACTGGCGGTGGTACCGGTTGACAATATACTTTGTACTTTAAAATTTACCATTCCACTACTTTGATACATAATTGTTATTCTTTTCGATGTTTTGCACTTTCAGACAATTTAAGATAAACATATTCATACAATGATTTACGACATATAGATACCTAAAGTATTAATTGGGTCTCACCCGACCCTTGTAAGCTTGCTCGACAAGAACCTTTGTCGGTGTCTATTTAATTCCCGACCTGTACTTTTAAGCATACAGGATTAACCTCACGTGTTTAGATGATAATTACCTTTGGGATAGACTCTGCTGACATGATGACATCATTTAAAGGATTTTAAGAAATAAATATTTAAGGTATAAATACTGAAAGGGTAAGGGAAACCTTTTTTTTTTATTTGACTGAAGTAGCAAACGACGGAAATCGGACGAATACGTAAGCAGCTGTTCATGAGAAACTATGTAGTATACTATATATACTACTAAGTATAGTAGTATATATAGTATATATAGTTTCTTTGATATTAATTCAACTTTTGTTCTTTGATACTTTCTCACAAACAGCTGCTATATATAGTAATATATATATAATAATAATGCTATATATAGTAATATATATATAAAGAAAAAATACTGCATAAATAAATAATTATAATTGCATAAGTTGATAAAAAATGCTATCCAATAGCTTTACCGCGGTAGTCCCCAAATGCCGCACGTTTTTTTATTTTTATCACATCGAAGTAGCACACGAGCATTCAATCCACTTGATGGTAAGTGGTCACTGCCGCACATGGACATCTGTAATAAACTTTATACAGAACATGGGTTCCACCTGAAGTCAATCTCCGATGCACGCCTCATGTGAAAGTGTATCCTAATGTTAAGACTCCGCCGTCCGTCCGTCCGGCCGTCTGTCTGCCACCAGACTGTATCTCACAAAACGTAGTAGCTACATAGTAATGTTAAATCGAATACAGGTGGTTTAAAATGCTACGGCTAAAGATATCAAACACAATAAACATATAAATAGTTGAATTTTCTACAAAACTAGTTTACACACACATTTTCCATAAAACTACTGGGTTCCGCAGACTTCTGTGTAGCTTACGCGTAAGACTAGGTGTCAATAACGTCCGATCTAAGGGATCAGCGGATCTGCGGATCTAGGGATCTTCGGATCTAGGTATCTGAGGATATACGGAGTGAACGCTAATGCTGTTACGTTTCTTATTATTGTTTTGTTATTATATTTAAATGTTTTCTTTAATTTTATAAGTACTATTGGTTTTTTACAGGTAGAACTAATGTAGTTCGACCGGGGACCTCCCCGTTACCACGGGGACCACTGCCACATGTATTTTCAGCGCGAAGCAGGTGGAAGGTCTTTTATATGAGGTCTCCATCTGACTTAAGATGAGAGCCCTGTTCTGTATGAAAGTTCCTTGCATGTCCATGGGCGGCAGGAGTCACTAACCATCAGGTGGACTGCATGCTCGTTTGCTACTTCATTGTGATCAAAATAAAAACGTGCGGCACTCGGGGATTGCCGCGGTAAAGCTATTGCATTGCATTTTTTATCTACTTATGCAATTATAATTATTTCTTATTCATGCAATATTTTTTCTTTGATATTTATTCAAGTTTTTTTTTTTAATACTTCCCACAAACAGCTGCTTACATATTCGTCCGATTTCCGAGCAGCACGTCTCTATCCGTGCGAGCTTCATACTGCCGTACCATGGTCGGCTACATGGTCGGCAGAGTGGGGGGTGTTAGGTTTTATTTGTTATGGATTTTTTTGATTCGCTGCCGCGATCAAAGCCCTCGATAAATGTTATGCAGCTTAAAACATTTTTTTCTGCGGTTCCACTCGCTTTAATCCCGTTTACCGGGATTTAATAGTAATGTGGCTAATGTGTTAATTCAGGTCATAAACTGAGTGTCTAATTTTAGCAAAATCCTATATGTGGTATGGTATGGTAGGCATGAAAGAGCAACGAATACATACATACGCCGTCGCACACATTCTTATTTAAAATATTATTAATATAAGATAAGATTTACATCATGTCCTTTTTTTTGTTATCGAGGGGGAAACCTTCAAAAGGTACCCGACGCCGTGAAGGCGATGCAGGGATATGTGGGATTTTTACCGCACTAAAACCCCCCCGGTGGCCGTCCTCGGTGCTAATAAGGAGGACTCCGGGATCTCGAAACGACTTCAACCGGAATCCTCCGAGCGCGTTGCCCCATCGGGCTGCTCCCAGGTGGGCGGCTAGGCCCACCGCTCCGTCTAGTCTTTCCGACGGTATGCGACCACACATACCGCTGTCCTTCCCGGGATTGCCTGACCGAACGGTTCGAGCTCCCACTCTAGCCGTCTGCAACCCTGGAAGCCCTTTTTAGTGGCCTCTTACGACAGGCAGGGGATACCGTAGCCCTATTCTAATCCCGGAGCTACAGGGACGATCTATCATGTCCTATTATCGATTTATACACAAAGGTATGTATAAGTACAATATTACCCTTAAATGTTTTATTTTGCTCAACTTTGTCCCGTATTTTATCCAATTTCAATAAAGAGGAAAATAAACCTTTAAAATAATATCGCAATATTGTCTTTCTCAATTTCTTTAGAACGCTTTTAAACATGTCTATCACAAAAGTGTCGTTCGCGTCAAAACGTCTAAATCTGACAATAACGTCATTAAGTGTATCCTCCCCGCGGAAACAATAAGCTCGTTATGATAACGTCACGTACTGACGCGTGTAGCAATGTATGTTCAGCGATACAGTACTTGATTCTTTGTGACGATCTTTTATTATACGACAACAGAGGGCGTTATATTATGTATGAAATAGTATGAATAATGCTTTATACTTCGCAAATTTTGTATTTATGTATGGTATAATAACTTTTAAATGAGGATCTAGGAAATCAATCCGTTTATTAACATTTTAATATTATACATGCGAAAATTTATGAGGATGTCTGTACTTCTTGCTATTTTAAGTAAAAACTTGCGGTCGGTTATCGCTAAAAATTATCACACACATAGTTTATAACATTATACACAATATACTTTTTATGGTAGACGTGATGGAAGCGAAAAAAGCTGCAGGACTAACCTAGTGAAGAAGAAAAGAAACATTTATAATAACATCGCAATATCTTCCTCAATTGCTTTAGATTACTTTACTCACAAAGGTGAATTTCGTTAGGATAATATAGGTGCATAAAGGTGCTTTTCGCGTCAAAACGTCTAAATCTGACAATAACGTCATTAAGTGTATCCTACCCGCGGAAACAATAAGCTCGTTATGATAACGTCACGTACTGACGCGTGTAGCAATGTATGTTCAGCGATACAGTACTTGATTCTTTGTGACGATCTTTTATTATTCGGCAACAGAGGGCGTTATATCACAGTAGGCATATTATGTATGAATCGTGCTTTATACTTCGAAAAAATTGTATTTATGTATGGTATAATGTATAACTTTTAAATAAAGATCCCGGCAGTCAATCCGTTTACTAGCATTTTAATATTATACATGCGAAAATTTGTGAGGACGTCTGTGCTCCTTGATATTTTAAGCAAAAACTATCGGTCGGATTTCGCTAAAAATTGTCACACACATAGATAATAACCTAGATTAATACACAATATACTTTTTACTGTGGTAGTCGTGACTGAAGTGAATAAAGCTGCAGGACTAACTTAGTGAAGAAGAAAAGAAACTTTTATAATAACATCGCAATATTGTCGTCCTCAATTTCTTTAGAATACTTTATATCACAAAGGTGCCTTTCTCGTCAAAACGTCTAAATCTGACAATAACGTCATTAAGTGTATCCTCCCCGCGGAAACAATAAGCTCGTTATGATAACGTCACGTACTGACGCGTGTAGCAATGTATGTTCAGCGATACAGTACTTGATTCTTTGTGACGATCTTTTACTATGCAATAACAGAGGGCGTTATCTACACTAATAAAATGAGATGGTGTTTGTCTGTTTGTTACTCAATTACACTAGAACCTCTGACCCTATTTTCATGAAATTTTGCATGGATATAGCTTATATAATTGAACAATCTATAGGCTACTTTTAATTTCGATATTTTGCAAGATGTAAAGATGGCAACTATTTTTGTTTCATTTATATCTCGTAACAAAGCATGGGTTAACTAGTATTATTTATGTCGGAAAAGAAGGATGAGGAACAGCTGAGCCTTCGGACATCAGAAGCGGTTCATAGGAATTACTTTACTTTATGATCAATTTAATTGACTAAGTTAATTAATTAAGTTAACAGCAATCCAAATCAATCGCGAAATGCTAATAGTGAGGGCCAGGAGGAGTCCATTGAAACAGACAGCAAATAATAGAAACAGATAGATGGGACGATCGTTCGATATCAGCCGGTGCACGTGCGACCATTGTGACGTCATCTGTTTACAACATTTGGCCTGCCCCACCGACATATAATTATCATATAAAGTTTTTTTACTTAGAAACACTTTGTATGGATGATATCATTGGGTCCCTAGTGAAAACAGATATGTGTAATTTTTTTGTCAAGTTGATTGTTTGTTCTAACTTTGTTGGGAAGCAGAGATGTATAGATGAATATTTCAGAACATTTTTCTAAAATAAAATCTGTCGATGCATTTCCGTATTAAATAATTGGGGATGTATCGAATGATCTCCTTTTTCCATGAATTTTGGTAAAAGAAGTGTATTTGGCAAAAATCAAAGTTATACTCGTTTTCACTAGAGACGCTGTTATTGAGTTTGAAATGAAGATCCGGGAAATAGACTCTTTTAATGGTTCAAGCCTGCTTCTCTGCAAATATACTTAACGTAACAGTAATATTTTCTTTACTTTATTTTTTTGTATAATATATAACAAAGAGAGATGAGTGATGTGACATCAGGATGGTCGAGGAGTCTTCATTACTGTTCATTCTTGAAGATGTCAAGTAAAACACAGGCGTAAATTTCTTCGAATTATTCACAGTTTAGGAGGTCCGATCGCTTCGACGGTTAAACAAGAAATCCTTTTTCTACCGGCGTTCGCTCGCCTTTTTATAACAATGTTTGGTGGTGTGACAGTAACAAATTTATGGAGGGTAAACTAAATTTCAATTCTAAAAATCATTAAATGTTGCTAATTTAATAAACAAACAATTTTCGATCTTTAAACTAACTAAAATAATTGTTATCGGCGACGTGTTTTTCATAAATACGCGGTGTCGCGCCGACATATAAGTTGCAAACAATCATGTAGTTCGTGTTGCAGATCATGCAGATCAATAGTAAGTGGCCACCCATGGACACTCATTATCAATCCCAGATAAGATCAGAGTCTTACATGATGCCTCCTGGGGAGTAAGTTGGAATGTCTCGTTACCACAATTTTTAGAACATGATATTTAGAAATTTGACGACCCATGTAGCGGAGCGGTCTCCATAACGGTCCGCAACGCAATGGGTTTTGAGTTTGATTCCCGGCTAGACAGATATCTAAATGATGAATTTACATTCTAGTTCTGGATCTGGGTGTTTATGTGTTCGTCTTTGTCTGTGTCCATGGCACCCACGACACAGGAGAAAATCCTTCTAATGGGCTATGAGTGTAGAAAGTGTTTTATATTTTTAAGTTTTTTTAATCTTTAGAACAGAACACAGTAGCGCATAACACTGTTGTTACTAGACAGAAATATGTATAGTTGTTCTGCCTCTAGACTCGTACCGCAAAGATTTCTACCACCTTTATAAGATTGAAATAGAAAACGAGCATACTTACATAATGATGAATAGCCACTTTATGGATTTTTTAAAACTGTAGTTCAACATAAAAGCGATCACACATGAGTTGCTACTCTTGCAGACTAAGATAGTGTTCTCAAAATTATGTAAATAAGCCCGCATCTACTTTGCAAAAGGCCGTGATAGATGTCATAAGGTAGACATTTTTACTTACATATAAATGTGGGAAACCTTACCTAAAAGACACAAATTGAGGACTACGTTTAGGCAAAAGGATGGCTCTAACGTCGAGTAGAATGGTCATCTGATAAAGACAACGAAAAAATGTTGGATTCAGAAGCCACAGGACAGGTTATAGCGGTGTCATTTAAGGGAGTCCTATGTCCAGCGGTCTGTCTATTTCAAAACTACACGCACGCTTTCTACACTCATAGCCCACACTTGGATTTTCTTCTGTGTTGTGGATACCATGGACACACAAGACGAATACATAAACACCTAGACCCAAAACTTGAATCTAAACTCATCATTCAGATACCTGTCAGGCCGGGAATTTAACCCGGAACCCATTGCGCGTCAGACCGATATGGTAACCGCTCCGTCACGCGGGTCGTCAAAGCAGAGGACCTCAAAAGGCTCATGGATGGAAAGTGCAGGTTTCCCTCCTGCAATATCTCAAAACACGAGGGAATTCGGTACGTGAGCCTAAAAATCTAATATCACTTTACTTTCATATACAACATTCACCTTCAATATGAAGTATCAATTGCCCTAAACGCACTGAAGTGCAATTTGAAAATTGGGCTGTTAACTAAAACATTACAAGCATTATTCTTTATTTTGCCATTCCTGTGCCTACACGGCAATGCTTTTAGCGTTGTTTGCAATAAAATATCTGACTCTAATAATACTTGGCGTAATAAGCCGGCTGTCTGAATGCGGATGAGTAGCGAGTACCTGTTGGGAACAAGAACTGTATGAAGTGTGGGCTTAGTGTGCTTTTATAATTGTATCTATTACAAAGTACATTACGAAGTATGGCCGAAACTTAAAAGGTAATCATGCAATATATAGAAGAAAATGTTAAGAGTGATTATTTTGAGAAAATGTAATTAACTGTTATTATGTAAGTGTTATATATATATAAGTCAACCCGACAATTGTACCGTTCGCCAATGACAGATATTGGTTTACTGTTGACTCACAAAGTAACCTTTGTTTGACGTGACAACGTCTTGAAAAACCATGAGTCATGCGGCGTTATTTCGTTCTGAAGCGTTCCATTTAAGACTTGAAGTGCAAGCGAGTAGTATTTTCGCGTACAAATAAAAGTAATTTGATCCATTACATTGTGATTTCCATTTATCTCCTTCTCTATATCCATACAAAATATCTATTAAACAAATAAAATTAAAATTTTCTTTAGACAAATGCAACTATTCCATAAGTATTTTCTTATGACGTTGTCACGTTCTACTATCGTCAGTAAACTGTTTTTACAGGCAACCGATTCTTTAAATATAGAAATAGTAAACAAGCATGCAGTCTGTTGAATGGTATGATATCCGTAAAATTGTATTTTACGGATGTCATACCATTTGTCAATTTTACGGAAAATTGTATTTTATTTGACATGAATCACAGGTGCGCTGCTACTCCGGAGAATAAATAGATGTTCACCTCAGGGTAAGTGATTCAATATGTCCTTCTTCCGCAAGGCAACAACTTTCTATTTACGAGAAATGGAGGTAGGCAGATGGTCGAAAAAAAAAACGCTTTCTACACTCATAGCCCCACAGTAGGATTTTCTCCTGTGTCGTGGGTGCCATGGAAACACACAAAGACGAATACACAAACACCCAGACCCAGAACAAGAATCTAAACTTATCATTCAGACACCTGTCTGGCCGGGAATCGAACCCGGGACCCATTGCGAAAAATACTCTTACTACCTTTTTTTTGTTTTACGAGGGGGAAACCTTCTAAAAATACCCGACTAACCCCCTCCGTAACCATCCGTAACCTCGTGGGAGACTCTGGGAACTCCAACAACCGGAGTCTTCCGAGGGTGATGCCTATTTCAGGCTCGTCCCTGGTGACCGAATATAAGGTGCGGTGAGCACCTTCTGTGATTTATGGCGTGCGACCACACATGCCACCGTATTTCCCGTGGTCGCTTGGCTGGACGGTTCGAGCTCCCACTCTAGCCGCCCGTAACCCCGAAAGCCCCTTTTAGTCGCCTCTTACAACAGTCAAGGGATACCGTAATTCTATTCTGGTGCCGGGACTACAGAGCCACTGCGCTGGGATACTCGTTCTACCGTGCAAAACTACGTGCCAAACTATATACTGTTCACCGTTCGCACCAGTACCTAATAATTTATTGCAGCAACTTCATACAACGCTCCTCGTTTAACCCGTTAGGTTAGTGGCATAAAAATTAGAGAGCTCCATGCCGCTAGCCGCTAGCAAAGAGACCGCAGTATAATTTGCTAAGTACTACGGAATTTAGACTTGGTACGATTTGGAAGATACCAAAACTAAATGATGACTTATTTTTTTCAGTCAATTTGGTAAACGACAGTACCTTATGATAGTAAGTATATCTAGTAGTATATCTGACGAAGTGGATGTGTGATATGTGACGTCAGGATGGCCAGGAGTTTTTGTTATTATTCATTCTTGGAGATTTCAAGTAAAACACAGGAGTAAACTTCTTCGATTTATTCACAATTGACGAGGTCCGATTGCTTCGACGGTTAAACAAGAAAATCTTTTTCTACCGGCGTTCGCTCGCCTTTTCATAACAATGTTTGGTGGTGTGACAATAACAAATTTATGGAGGGTAAACTAAATTACAATTCTAAAAATCATTAAATGTTGCTAATTCAATAAACAAACAATTTTCGATCTTTAAACTAACTAAAATAATTATTATCGGCGACGTGTTTTTCATAAATACGCGGTGTCTCGCCGACCTATCAATAAAATATTTTTAATTTTTTTATACTTAGGGTACACGGGTATATGGGTTATTGTTAGATACATTTAAAAATGAAAATATTCTTAATATTCTTAAGCTACAGGAACGATTCACATACTTCCTGTTACCTAATCAAGAACGTTATAATTATTCGAGGTACTATATATTGTACGGTACGGTATATTGCATAGCGACAGTTTAAATCGTAGTCATAAAACGCTTTATTTAAGTTTTAGAAACTAATTTACTTTAATACCCTCTATTATGCCCAGTAGCCTATTACCTGGGCGTACCTTGCACTTAATAATTCAAACACCATTACAGTTGTTGATTTAGTCCAAGCTAAGTCCAGTAATAAATAAAACGTGCTTAATTATAATTACACAAGTATTTAATGAAAACCTTTGTATTTAACAAATAAATAAAATGACACCAAAATCACATTTAACTGATAATTTAAATCCCTAAAATTATTTTAATTTTAAAATTATTTTTTTTCCACGGGGCAGCGATTTGGCTCATTTATTCTATTTATAGTTGTAAATTTTAGTAAATAAATTGTAAATTTGGGTTATACATTATAATGTTTTCGAAATATACGTATATTATATTCTGAAATTGTATAAGTGTGAAATTTATTTATTTATTTTTATTGGATCACCAACACAAGTAACAGCAACAAGGATATGTCTTATAATATTTCTCTTAACAATTTTTAACTGTACTTATGATTATAAGGTAATCACAGCATGCTCAGAACATCCAGTAAAATTTAAATAACATAAAAATTAATTGTCAGAAATCGTGAAAATATTTTAATTGATTGACTGAAAGTGAAAATTTTCAGTTATTTTTCCAGACACATATTATGGTATATACGCACAGGCAAACACTGATGTCTAAGGTTTTTGTAATTATCAGTTTTTATATTTTGTTATATCTCATATGTTTGAGGAGCATCTTATGAACACTTCCTCTTGATATATATAAGGAAGTATTATAACCTTAGTGAAAGCGAAATACATATGTTTTAAAAGCAATTTAAGTCGAGAAAATGATTTGTGATTGACAAGGCGAGAGTAGAGCACTGTCTCAAAATCTTCGCGTACTTTAATTAGATAGAAAAGCGAAAATAAAGCATTCTCAGTATTTTTTTACATATTATTTCGCTTGAAAATTAAAATCAAATATATGATTCATAGGTCCTTTGCTGAAAGGAATATTGATTGATGCAAACATAGGTAATATCGCAATGAATACTTGTACACTTTTGAAGTGAATTATTGAGAAAGTTGAGATTAATTTTTATCTTGAATATTAAACAAGAATTTTAAAAACTTATAATAACTTATTAAACTTTGTTCAAGGAATAACGTTTGCGATTATACTTAACAACTTGGATGATACCTAGCATAGGTACCTTTTACATAAATTATTACGGGGTATTTCGCGATGTAGTATAAAACTAATAAATATAACATTATGTATTACTTGTGAGATACATTGTGTTTTATGCGATTGCCGAGTCAATCTATTTATTTAAAACGTAACAGATTTTTTATATTGATAGGGTCAATTTAAGACACAAGGACCTTTAAGTAAGGACTAAATAAATTTATATCCGACTTGGTATTACATGGATCTCACAACTTTTTTCGGTAGAAGAAATGAGTTGGAAGACTTGGTATTTGACAAGTATTTTTTATGGGATCATCACAGAAATCATCATCATCAATAATTTAGACACCTGTTCGGCGGGGAATCGAACCCAGAACGCACTGCATGTAAGACCGCTACAGTGACCGCTCCGCCACGTGAGTCGTTATTGTTTATATTTTTGCCCATGCATTGCAACGTAGATATATATATCCCTTACTTAAGGGACTAAATAAATTTATATCCGACTTGGTATTACATGGACCTCACAACTTTTCTCAGTAGAAGAACTGAGTTGCGAGACTTGGTATTTGACAAGTATTTTTTATGGGATCTAACATAAGTTGGTTATTCTCCCTTTGACAATGAAACGCCATTTCCACGACTTAAATTGCTTTTATTGCATACATTATTTTTTTTCCCTTTTGATATACGTAATCTCATATTACTCTAAAAGCGAAATAATTTCCTCTGACATATTTCTTATTTACATTAAATGTGTTTTTAAGAAGTACTAAAACAATGGAAACGAGTGTAGCGCCATTTCTTATCGACCAGCAAAAGATCATGAGTTCCTTAGTCCGAATTTATTACATTTCCTCAAAACAATTATTAATAACAACTTTTTAACAAAAATATATCTGCTGACTTCCATGTCACAAAGAACGTACTCAGTACCTACTTAGTACATAGTCCTGAAGTCGGCGCTTAACATATTTCACTGGATGACGGTGACGAAACTATGTCCTATATGAGCGCCGACTTCAGAACTATGTATGAAGTACTGAGTATGTTCACCTTCTACACTCACAGCTCCTAGGATTTTCTCCTGAGTCGTGGATACCATGGACACACAAAGACGAATACTCAAATACCCAGAACAGAAATCTAAATTCATCATTTAGATACCTGTTTGGCGGAGAATCGAACCCAGAACCCACTGCGTTCTTACACGCTACGGTGACCACTCCGCCACGCGAGTCGTCATTGTTTACGTTTTCGCCCATGCATGCATTGCAGATGCGCGGTTTCTTTTTATTACGTTTTTGTTACGTTTCGTTTTCGGATACGTTTACGCTTTTGGCTATAACTTGCACTGCACTTAGTATTTGTTGTGCCGTGTGGTATACGGCAGCACTATTCTCTTTAATCCCATAGTTGTGTTATAAGACGACTTAGAGACAAAATTCAAAAACAGCATCGAACAGTGGACAGTCCATCAATGAACATGAAAAGCTGATACATATGCCCAAATACTTACTACCTCAATGTTAAAAAGCTAATATTAAATTACCAGCACGCCTTGACGATTCGAAAGTAAAGGCGGCTAGAATCCATCATGGTTGTTATAAAAGCCTATATCGCTCATGTAATCATGACAAATCGCTTGGCACTTCATTCATCAAGCCTTTACGAGGCTTTTTATTACTGACACGGGAATAGAAACGTGTGCTTTATAATGAAAAATATACAATACAATAGTTGTGCTGCTTATGAAAAATAATAATTATACGTGCATGTTGCAGCGAGCGGGTAATATTGGAAGTGCATTAAAGTTAGGCATTTTCATCAATGTCATGATTGCAGTTTAAATGTCAACTCATTATTATTCCAATGCTAGCAGTACTGTTCAGAATGAGCGAGTTTTAGACTATGGTATACTTCTCTGGCCAAGTATAAATTGGTAGAACTTACCCAGAGTTACCTACCTTCGATAACCTTCTTTTAGACAATTTTCAGGTGAATAGATTTGGTCACGACCTTTTTAAGAAATCTTTTTTTTTAGCAAACGAGCATGCAGTCCACCTGGTGGTAAGTGGCCGCTGCCGCCCATGGACATGTGTAATCAACTTTATACAGAACATGGGTTCCATCTGAAGTCAATCACGGGTGCATTGCTACTCCCGAGGACTGTGATGGTCGCCTCATGTGAAAGTGTGCCTGCAATCACACCCTTCTAGCCAAATGCAAGAAATCCTTTGCGCTAGAAATAGGTGTGGTGGTGGTACTTCTCCGATCGAACTACACTGGTACTACCAGTACTAGCTTGATTAATGATAATGAATTCGTAATACGCACATGATTAAAATAACATTGATGCGTGCTTAGGGTTTAAACCTTGTATTTAGTTGGATTAAGACCTTAATTGAGGCCGAGTCTTAATCATTAAGCTGCTGATGATATGAACTGATGTTGACTAATCACTATTACTCGTGCAGTACCTATCGTTAAATAGTATTTAGCGTCTTATTTGAGAATAAGAATCTTATTTGAGACCGATTGCAGACAAATGCGGTTAATATTTAGCTATAGACTAATACATGATCATCTTAGTTCTCGGGAGCGATAAAACATTTTTGATTAGATTAAGGTAGAAAAAGTACTCTAGTGGATTTTTGAGGTTTACAGGAGGCAGTAACAACATACCATCAAGGAGACATATTTCCTTGCTAGTTCAATCTTATAACGGGTCACAAAGCAAGAAAGAGTCTAAAAAACATAGTAAACGTGTTTTCACTATCACTACATAGTATAAAACAAAGTAGCTTCTTGCTGTCTGTCAGTACGCATGCTTAGATCTTAAAACTACGCTACCGATTTTAATGTAGTTTTTTTAATAGATAGAGTGATTCAGAAGGAAGAGTTTTATGTATAATGTAGTAGTAAAACACTGATAGTTTCAGACTTTTGACTTTGACTGAGGCGGAACAAAGTTCGCCGGGTCAACTAGTATCTTATAAGTAGCAATTTGGCGCAATGCCACATTTTTAACTCTAGCTTGAACATAGGCTTAGTTTATTTCGCTGTAATTATGAAAAAATGAGGTCATTAAAATAACAATCACCAATGTTTCAACGTAGTAGGTTCTCTTATGAGAATTTGTTTGTTATAATATTTCGCTTGTGGAACATTGTTTAAACAATGTGGTATTTAATATTGCACAATATACTGTTCTATTTTTGATATTGATGTAAATTCTCCTTATTATCTCTGGTGATTAATTTTAAAACAGTTTTAATTCTCTATGTATGTTCTTCATGCACAAATTCCTAAAAACGTTTTATATTCATCTGCATGGTTTAATTAAAATAACAAAAGTGCAGCACTTCTTGCTTGTAGGTTTACTTACTTAAGCGAAATCAGCCAATCAGGGTTACAAGTTTTATTTAGGTAATATAGCAAATTAGATGTCTAGGAAAGAACATAAGAGAAAAAATGAAAATGAAAAAAACAACTATTTAAATTTACCAATCATTGATACCGAAAACAAACCAACAGAGAAAAGTTTTACATTAAAGTTAACACGTACTTATGTTAAAAGTGTAAGTAGACCATAGACACCGTCCTCCCTGTAGTTCCGGGATTAGAAAAGGGCTACGGTATCTCCTACCTGTCGTAAGAGGCGACTAAAAGGGGCTTCCGGGGTTGCGGGCGGCTAGAGTGGGAGCTCGAACCATTCGGTCAGGCGACCCCGGGAAGGACGGCGGTACGTGTGGTCGTATACCGTCATAAAGACTAGACGGAGCGGTGAGCCCAGCCGCCTATCTGGGAGGAGCCCGATGAGGCAACTGCGTAGATGAGATATTATTATGTAAAAACATACAAGCAACGTATGCGTGCATTACCCCTGTAGGTATTTTATGAAAAAATAGGTACCAAGCGCCTGTAACTCGTCCGCGTATCTTCCGTATGACCTAGGCACCTCAGTTATAGAATACCACAGTTAACAGTGTCACAACTGTTGTAAAGTTAACAAAACAAAACTGTGAAAAGGGTTAATTAAAAAATGAACTGTAACATGAGATATATGAGAACAAACGAATTGTTACGTAAAATGTCTTTAAGCACCTGTTTCACTGCAATTTGCATTCGAATAACGGACTTTAACGAGTGAAAATTGTTCAGTTATTGCCAATTTAATTGATTTAATAGTGAGAATGCCTGTTTTAACCATATTATTGACTATAAAATATTTCTTTTAACGCGGTTTTCTTTCAGTTCGTTAACTTGTAAAGTTCAAATTATACAACAGAATTTTAAATTAGTTTACTTCAATTGATTGAGCTAAAGTTTCAAAAACAATCTTTTTGAGAAACAGTGTATGCAATAAAGTTACATAATTTTAAAAATGTTTCGGACGCCACAAAATTTTTGACCAGTACTTTGTGACATCAAATTTTCAGCTCATTCCGACACTCAGAAGTGAGTTTAGTTCAGCTTGCA